>CM029020.1:143608167-143925988 GCA_016801055.1 Panax notoginseng
GATAACGAATTGTCGAGTGATCTGTATATACACCACCTTTGCTCCGATCAAATATGCTCTGAATTTATCAAAGGCGTATACTACAACAAGTAAATCTTTTCCAATGGTTGTGTAGTTCAATTGGGCATCCGTGAGGGTTTTACTTGCATAGTATATGGCCTGGAATATCTTCTCTCGGCGTTGGCCCAAACAGCCTCTACCACGTAGTCGCTAGCATCGCACATTAACTCGTGGGATATTTCCTTCATTCCTCTCTTCCCTATAAAGCTGTTGAGCCCATAGCTAGGAAACTATGGGGTCATCTTGGGCTTTCTCAAGTTTTCCTACACAGGAAAGGCTATTATATTTTCAAATTTGTTTCTGCTTTGGACTATGACAATGTTTTGGCTTCCGGTTTATGGCACTTCACTTCTAAGGTCATGGTCCTACAGAAATGGGAAGAAGGAGTTGTGTTTTCTAAAACTGAGTGTAATACATTTCCAATTTGGGTAAAACTTAGTAATATTCCTCTTTCCTATTGGTCAGACAAAGGTATAAGTTACATTGCTACTGCTATTATTAAACCTCTTTTCACTGATGAGATGATAACAAAGAATGATTTTCGAAACTTTGCTAGAGTCTATATCGAAGTCAAGGCTTCATTTTCCTTTCCTCCTTCTATTCAAGTAGCCACAAAGCAAGATAACTCTTTGGAGTACTCTTTCACATATGTTGAGGTTGAATACCAAAGCAAACCCCCCTTGTGACGCCCCCAAAACCGGGTCCTCTGACCCCGATTTGGTCATCACGATAAAATACAAACATCCACCTCTAAACAACATACGATAACTAAAATGCAAAAAATAATAAACGTACGTCGTTCATTCTAAAGGTGTTACTAGTCCCAAGATTCGATAACCTTAATAAAGTCTTACAAACATACCCTATAATAGTATTTAATTAGGGTTCATATTACATAACAGTAATTTAACTAAGCACAAAATAAACTTTGCTTCTGACAATAATTCTACATCATTCCTTTACCCTTATCCTTTCCTAAGGTCTCGGGCTTAGCTGCAATATAATTCATGATATATCAAGGATGAGCAACAAGTTTTCTCAACAAGTTTAAATACAACAATAAGGATATATCATGATGAATGAAAAAATATCTGGCAATGGATTCGACAATATGAATATCTGAAAGATTTAACAATATAAATATTGCAAGCAAAGATAATGATTGCTTTTAGAATAACTGCTAGTCAAATAGACTTTGAACTATAACACTCCAATGGAATCAATAGCTAATTGAGCCTTTGGTTACTGGCTACAGAATAAGTACTTGAGGGGATCAGCCTTGCGTACACTATGTATATGCATAACATTTAAATCTGCTCTTTGTATCTTATATTAGATACCTGGGGTACTCCCCTATCATAGAAGGGGTGTTCTTTCAGTCTAAGAATCCTTACCATCAATTGGTTTGGATAGCTTTTATAAAATTTCGTATACTTGTCTGACCGAACAAAGGTTTAGACTCTATCTGACACAGTTCAAGAATTATTTGAACTTTAAATGATGTACAAGTCCAAGACTGTACGATCTCAAGTGCACTAAGTGCGAATATCAATAATATCGATGTGGAATAATTTTAAGTAATTAAACCACTTAATAGCATGCTTGGAAATAAGATTCAAGCTTAAATGAATAACTTTCAATTCAACAATAACATACTCAATTCAATATGAGAAGGATAGGAAACTTTCACCATCAAATAGTGAAGTTCAAGGAAACTTGCTCAATAATAATTTGGGTAAAGTTAGTGAACTTGCTCAATAAAAGTAGGGTTCAAGGAATCTTGCATAAACATATACCTATTTGTACAAAATAAAGGTAATGCGTAAGGTTTAGATACTAGCCTGTTTGCTCAGCTACAATTAATTCTACCTTTAATTACTTGCGTTGAAATGACCTAACGTTATCAAGTCGATCATTTCAATTAGTATGTGTAACTAGTACAAGTCTACACTTAAAAGAACCAAGTCATCACATAGCATGCTTTCAACACATTATATGGCATATTGGTCATATATTACAAGGTAAAGTAATCATATAAGCATGCCTTAAATTTCATAACCAAAAACAGAATCTGCAAAATTGCAGGATGGCGCGGCGCACTGATTTGTACTAAGGAGACGTGCAGCCGCGCGGCTCCTGGTGTAGACCAAGACATGGCTACTTCAAAAATAAGCCAGTGCACACACGACTTGCACATAAACGAACAATCATGCACAACACAAATGTTATTATATGAATAACTAACTTTAACTGTAAGACCCCAACTTATTAATGAATAAAATCAAATTTTCTCTAAATATTATTGTGAATAATAAGGGGCTAATTTGATATAATACTTTGGTTATGAGTGAAATGTGCAAATTTTGCAAAATAAGCAAGTGGTTATAAAGTATTCATTTTTTCGGAGAATATTCGTTTGGTCGTGGAATATTCTTGCTGTCGGGGATATTCGTACGACGGCGCAGCCTTGTGTGGGCCCCATAACGGAAAGCGATTGGATGAAGAAAACGACAAGTATAAATAACGGCGTAGTTGTTACCGTTAATACTGTTAGAATACCCGGTGGTTAAAATACAGTAGCACGCGGTATTGCACCAATTATTGATTCTTACGTAAGAAGGCACTACTCAATAATTGTTACAGTAGTTATTGTTCAATATTTTATTTTATTGATTCAATAATTGTTGCATTGATATTTTATATTATTGTTGTTTCAATAATTGTTGTTGCACAGTATTTTCCATTATCAGATCAATAATTCATATTATTTGAATAATATTATTAGATAACATTATTGACAATGTCTAGAAAGTTCTGTCTAAGGAGAGGTTTGGTCATCTAATTGCGCGCCAGTAAGGAGAAATCCTTATTGGAAAGCCCCCTCTTTCCTGGGAACGGCCTGATTGTCATAAATGTGATTCTGTAATATTATTTATGAATAATTAATTATTGATTCATATGATAAGGAAATATTTATGTGGATATAAATGAGAGATATATTTTTGTGGTTAAAAATGAAGGAGTTAATGTTGAGGTTTTTATCAGTATTTTTGTCAGAATGGAGGTATAAAAATCAGGATTTTTGAGATATTTTACGGGGGTTATAATTTTTAATCTGACCGTTGGATCGTGGTAATTTTTGGATATGTTATACATATATAAGTTGAGTATATGCCCACAAATTTTGAACCGTTAAAAATGAACGTATGATTTATTACGAATTTTACAAGATGACTGGTTCAGAAATTGTTGAATTTTCGGAGTAGTATATCATTTTGAAGGAAAATTCTAGAATTGGTGGGCCCCACTTGTGGTTGGTGAAGAAATGTGCTGAATTATATTTCAAATGTGGTGGGTGGGATAGTAGCAGGTAAAGCCATCAGGTTGCAGGTCAAACCTACTAAAATTTTCCTATAAATAGAGGGCTAAGTTAGAATTAAAAATCACACCAGAAACAAGTTTTCTCTCTTTCTCTCTCTAGATTATTGAGTGTATTTTGTGAGTATTTAGATACTTTGAGAGTTTCTATTCATCAGAGCAAGTTTCTTTCAGCCTTATACTGGTATTCCAACCAGAAGTACTGATATCTTGAGGTAAGGGATATTATTTTCTTCTTAAATGATATTATTTTCTTCAATATCATTATGCTGAAATATTGATATGAGTTTTTATCAAATTTGGAACTTTTTGTGTCGGGGTTACTATTTATGTATACGGCACTATTCACGTATACGACACTATTCACGAATACGACACTTTTCACCGAAAAATAAAATTTTTCCTTTTTGTCCAAGATGTCTATTATGGTTACTATCTTTGATTGTATCCATGTTGTGATCTTTATTTTTGAATTCTGCTTCACAATTGATTATTATGAAGTATTATTGATCTTGGATAAACTGTTATACGAATCCCTACTATTTGTCCTTCTGTCTCATTGGATTCGTTCTCTTTAAGATATTTTTCATCATCCTCAGTCTTAAATGATGATATTAATAAATATCTTTGGCCTGTAGTGCAAAGATGTATGATTACTTGATGAATATCTTTGGCCTGTAGTGCAAAGATGAACAGGTGTTGAGATGAACATGACTGACAGGTGATACAAATGAATATCTTTGGCCTGTACTGCAAAGATGAATATTTGGATAAAGATGATTATTAATTGATGTTACAGGGATAAAATATTGATGATGGACTTTTAAATCTTAGAAGATAGTAGAATTCTTTCTCTACTTGACTCTTCTAATGGTTTGCTGTTTCCGCTGCAGTTGTTGATCTAAAACTTGTTGTCGATTATATTCTATCAGATTTTTCCCTGTTGAAGACTAACGATAATTTGTTTGTATATTATCTTAGTCATAATATTCTTTACTGAGCTAGTTGAGCTCACCCTTTTCCTTTTTGTTCCATTTTTCTTCTTAGGAGGTGAGAACATAGCAGGATCTAGTCGGGGTATGGAGTGATGGTTCTAGAAAGATGTTTTAGCAGTCCTCATTATTTCTGTAAAATAGTGTTTGAATAATTGTAATGAGGATTTATTTGAGTGTGGATATTGTCTAGAAGACAATATTTGTATTTAAACTCACAGTATGTGTTGTCGTATTTTGCACGACAATTGTATTATTGAAGTTGTAGTTTGCTTTCTGTACCATGTATTTGGCGACTCAGAATGGGTGTTGTATACCTATTTTGGGGGCGTCACAGTTGGTATCAGAGCTTAGGGATATGATCCCTGGCTGAGATGTGAGACAAGAACTAGGAGGGGAGAGACGGGGAATTCCTTCACTAGTATGACTTGACTAAGTTTATTTGGTGTTTATTTGGTCGGTCAGAGTATAGGGATAATATATGACATGACTATTAACCCTTGTTTTATGGCAGTATTTAAGAATGACAGCTGAGAACGTTAATAATGGAGTAAATCAGACCGTGGAGACACCTTTGATCACCACCCAGGGGAACGTGCAACAGGAAGGCAATATTCCTCCTGTAAAACAACGTTACCGAGCAAACGATGAATGATGGAATGTTTAGGAGCTTTTTGCAGTTCATGCAAAATCAGACGAGGGAGACTCGTGTGCAGAATACAGGTGGAAATGATAACAACGCGCAGTTTGTCACAGCTAAGCAGTTCAAAGAATTGGGACCACCAGAATTTAAGGGAAAGCGGATCCGATCATGGCGGAAACGTGGGTCAAGCAAATTACCAAGATATTCGATGTCTTGGGATGCACGGAGGAACAGAAGGTTCCATTCGCCACCTTTATGTTCCGCGGTGAGGCAGACTACTGGTGGGAGTTTGTGAAGCGTACCCAGCCTGACGCACTCAACATGTCCTGGGAAACATTTCAAAAACTGTTCAATGACAAGTACTTTCCTGAAAGTATTCGTCATATGAAGGAGGTGGAGTTTATCAGACTAGAACAAAATAACATGACGATGTCCCAGTACGAGGCGAAGTTTGCAGAGTTATCCAGGTTTGCACCTCATTTGGTCGAAAATGAGGAACGAATGACAAGGATGTTTCTGAGAGGTCTAAAACCCGAGATTCGGCAATATCTTATCTCTCATAAATTTTCTTTATATTCAGACGTTGTAAACAGGGCTCAATTATTAGAGCGAGATAATGAGTATGTGCAACCGAGGGACCACAACCAGGGTCATACCGGTGACAGCAGTCATCAGAGCGAAGATAACCAACGAGGAGGGAAAAATACGAACAAAGGCGGTAACCACTCGGGTGGTCATCGTGGCCATGATAATAGGAGAGGTGAGTCAAGTGGAAATTTCAAGAAGAGAAGATTTAACGATGACAGGAAGACGTCGACAGCAGCACCAGCACCAGGAACAAATTCTAGGGAGGAGAACGACCGCCATTTAGATGTTACAGATGCGGAAAAGAAGGACATATCAGCCCAAACTGTCCACAACAGTTTAAGGTATGTTATAACTGTGGAAAGGAAGGACATATCGCTCGAAATTGCACTGTAGGGAAACCAAGTCCAACGGGGGTGGTGACTCAAAAAGCTGTCCCAGAAAAGCCAAAGTCAACGGTTCTTGGAAGAGCGTTTTTCGTGACTGGTCAGAATGCGAGGAACCCGAACGAAGTTAGCACGGGTTAGTTAATTATAAATTTTTGCGAAGTCTATACCTTATTAGATACCAGTTCTACCCATTCATTTATTTCTCCTGCTTGTGCTCAACGTTTAAAAATTGACTCCGGAGAAAATTAGACTTTGACTTATCTGTTGAAACACCGTTAGGAGAAATTTTCGTTACATCCACTGTTTATAAATCTTGTTTGATCCAAGTTGGCACCATCACATTACCTGTTGATCTTATCTCTTTAAAGATACTTGCTTTTGATGTGATTTTAGTAATTGATTGGTTAACTACTCATCATGCTAAAATTGATTGCTTTCGTAAGGTTGTTAGTTTTCATATTCCTAAGCAAACTGTTATTCAAATTCAAGCAACCAAACCATTGAAGTCAAACTCTTTCATATCAAGCCGTAAAGTCATTCGTTTATTGAAAAACGGATGTCAAGCTTTCTTAGCTATGTTATGGGCTTGAACAAAAATACGTCAGATTTGAATGATATTTCTATTGTTAGTAAATCCCTGACGTATTTCCTGAAGAATTTCTTGGCCTATCTCCAAAGCGTGATATTGAATTTTGTATCATCTTTGAATCCGGTACAAAATCCACTTCTAAAATCTCATATCGAATGGCTCCTATTGAACTTCAGGAGTTAAAAACCTAACTGTAGAAGTTTGTACCCGAGCCTTTATCTGGTGACTTCCTTTGTGGAATGCACTGAATCCAGACTCTCTGTAGGGGACGCCATATTCGTGCGGTAGTAAACTGATAAGTGTCATTGTGACGTGCTATCCAAGATTGGGATATGAGTCACAGTTGAGAGCAACTAAGTCAGTAATCGAAATACGTAGCTTTTTGGGTTTAGCTGGTTATTATCGGAGATTTGTGGAAGGATTTTCTCGAATCGCTACTCCGTTAACTCAGCTGACTCGGAAAGATACAAAATTCGTATGGAGTGAGGAATGTGAGAAGAGTTTCCAAGAACTCAAGAGGAGACTCATTTCGGCACCTGTTCTGACAATACCATCTGGTTCGGATGGATTTGTTATCTACAGCGATGCTTCAGGCAAAGGGTTAGGATGTGTTCTCATGCAACATGGGAAAGTCATAGCCTATGCCTCACGACAACTCAAAGAATATGAGAGGAATTATCTACTCATGATTTGGAGTTGGCAGCAGTCGTTTTTGCGTTGAAGATCTGGAGACACTACCTGTATGGGGAGAAAGTGGAGATCTATACAGATCATAAAAGCCTCAAATATTTCTTCACCCAAAAGGAACTCAACATGCGGCAGCGACGTTGGCTTGAGCTGTTGAAAGATTACGATCATACCATCCAATATCATCCTGGAAAAGCGAACGTAGTAGCTGACGCATTGAGTAGAAGATCATATGCGGGTACGAGTGCAATGTTGTTAACACAAAGGCCCATTTTGTATGACTTGCAAAGGATGGAGATAGAGATGAAGGCTCCAAGTACCCACATGATGATATCAAATATACGAGTAGAACCGACTTTAATCGATAAAGTTAAAGCTGCTCAAGCTACGAACATGGAGCTGATGCGTATGAAGAAGAAAGTGCAAGAAGGTGCTATTCCAGAAGCAAGAATCGATGAAGAAGGAATACTTCGAGTCAACTCCAGACTTTGTGTTCCTAACGATTTTGACTTGAAGCATAGAATAATGATGGAGGCACACAACACACCGTTTGCAATCCATCCTGGAGTACCAAAATGTATCACGATCTTCGACATACATTTTGGTGGAGCAATATGAAAAGAGAGATCGCGGAGTTTATCTCGAGGTGTTTAACTTGTCAACGTGTAAAGGCGGAGCATCAAGTGCCAAAGGGTCCATTGCAACCACTTGAGATCCCGAAATGGAAGTGGGAACACATTACTATGGATTTTGTTACGGGTCTTCCCAAGGTTTCTCAAGGCATAGATGCGATTTGGGTTATTGTTGATAGATTAACCAAGTCCGCTCATTTCTTGCGATACGTGAGACTTATTCCCTTGAACGTCTTGCTAGTATGTACGTGAACGAGATTGTGAGATTGCATGGCATGCCAGTATCCATAGTTTCGGATCGTGACCCAAGATTCACTTCACGATTTTGGGTTAGCTTGCAGAAAGCTATGGGCACGGATTTACGATTCAGTTCGGCATACCATCCTCAAACGGACGGACAATCAGAGAGGACTATTCAAACTCTTGAAGATCTATTAAGACTTTGTGTCCTAGATCTCAAAGGGAGTTGGGATAAGTACCTACCATTGGTGGAATTCTCCTACAACAACAGTTATCAGGCGAGCATAGGTGTGGCTCCATTCGAGGCGTTGTATGGAAGAAAATGTCGTTCTCCAGTATGCTGGGACGAGGTGGGTGAAGCAACATTGTTGGGACCAGAGTTGGTACGCATTACTACAGAGAAGATCCAAACGATTCGACAACGTATACAAACGGCACAGGATCGACAAAAGAGTTATGCGGATCTTCATCGGAAGGACGTGGAATTTAATATTGGGGATCATGTATTGTTACGTGTTGCACCATGGAAGGGAGTTACAAGATTTGGGAAGAGAGGAAAGCTCAATCCAAGATTTGTTGGTCCATTTGAGATTCTTGAGCGAATAGGAAATGTGGCATATAGACTCGCATTACCTCCAAGCATGTCTCGTGTTCATAATATTTTTCACATATCTATGCTTCGTAAATATGTTAAAGACCCGAACCACATTATTGAGTTAGAACCAGACGAGATAGCTGAAGATTTAACGTACGAGGAGGTACCTGTTAAGATCTTGGATAGGAAAGAGCATGTCCTACGCACGAAGGTTATACCACAAGTTAAGGTTTTGTGGAGAAACCATGCTATTGAAGAAATGACCTGGGAGTTGGAATCAGAAATGAAAGCGAGGTATCCTCACCTTTTTGAAACATCAGGTACGTACGTCAATTTCGAGGACGAAATTTCATAAGGAGGGGAGGTTGTAAGACCCCAACTTATTAATGAATAAAATCAAATTTTCTCTAAATATTATTGTGAATAATAAGGGGTTAATTTGATATAATACTTTGGTTATGAGTGAAATGTGCAAATTTTGCAAAATAAGCAAGTGGTTATAAAATATTCATTTTTCGGGGAATATTCGTTTGGTCGTGGAATATTCTTGCTGTGGGGGAATATTCGTACGACGGCGCAGCCTTGTGTGGGCCCCATAACGGAAAGCGATTGGATGAAGAAAATGACAAGTATAAATAACGGCGTAGTTGTTACCGTTAATACTGTTAGAATACCCGGTGGTTAAAATACAGTAGCACACGGTATTGCACCAATTATTGATTCTTACGTAAGAAGGCACTACTCAATAATTGTTACAGTAGTTATTGTTCAATATTTTTTTTTATTGATTCAATAATTGCTACGTTGATATTATATTATTGTTGTTTCAATAATTGTTGCTGCACAGTATTTCCCATTATCAGATCAATAATTCATATTATTTGAATAATATTATTAGATAACATTATTGGCAATGTCTAGAAAGTTCTGTCTAAGGAGAGGTTTGGTCATCTAATTGCGCGCCAGTAAGGAAAATCCTTATTGGAAAGCCCCCTCTTTCCTGGGAACGGCCTGGTTGTCATAAATGTGATTCTGTAATATTATTTGTGAATAATTAATTATTGATTCATATGATAAGGAAATATTTATTTTATGTGGATATAAATGAGGGATATATTTTTGTGGTTAAAAATGAAGGAGTTAATGTTGAGGTTTTTATCAGTATTTTTGTGGAATGGAGGTATTAAAAATTAGGGTTTTTGAGATATTTTGCGGGGGTTATAATTTTTAATCCGACCGTTGGATCGTGGTAATTTTTGGATATGTTATACATATATAAGTTGAGTATATGCCCACAAATTTTGAACCGTTAAAAATGAACGTATGATTTATTACGAATTTTACAAGATGACTGGTTCAGAAATTGTTGAATTTTCGGAGTTTATCATTTTGATGGAAAATTCTAGAATTGGTGGGCCCCACTTGTGGTTGGTGAAGAAATGTGCTGAATTATATTTCAAATGTGGTGGGTGGGAATAGTAGCAGGTAAAGCCATCAGGTTGCAGGTCAAACCTACTAAAATTTTCCTATAAATAGAGGGCTAAGTTAGAATTGAAAATCACACCAGAAACAAGTTTTCTCTCTTTCTCTCTCTAGATTATTGAGTGTATTTTGTGAGTATTTAGATACTTTGAGAGTTTCTATTCATCAGAGCAAGTTTCTTTCAGCCTTATACCGGTATTCCGACCAGAAGTACTGATATCTTGAGGTAAGGGATATTATTTTCTTCTTAAATGATATTATTTTCTTCAATATCATTATGCTGAAATATTGATATGAGTTTTTATCAAATTTGGAACTTTTTGTGTCGGGGTTACTATTCACGTATACGGCACTATTCACGTATACGGCACTATTCACGAATACGGCACTTTTCACCGAAAAATAAAATTTTTCCTTTTGTCCAAGATGTCTATTATGGTTACTATCTTTGATTGTATCCATGTTTTGATCTTTATTTTTGAATTCTGCTTCACAATTGATTATTATGAAGTATTATTGATCTTGGATAAACTGTTATACGAATCTACTATTTGTCCTTCTGTCTCATTGGATTCGTTCTCTTTAAGATATTTTTCATCATCCTCAGTCCTAAATGATGATATTAATGAATATCTTTGGCCTGTAGTGCAAAGATGTATGATTACTTGATGAATATCTTTGGCCTGTAGTGCAAAGATGAACAGGTGTTGAGATGAACATGACTGACAGGTGATACAAATGAATATCTTTGGCCTGTAGTGCAAAGATGAATATTTGGATAAAGATGATTATTAATTGATGTTACAGGGATAAAATGTAAGACCCTGAATTTTATGAAATAAAAGTATTCAATTTCTCTTATAATTACTATTCAGTAAATGGTTAAATTGATAAATGTTAAAGTTAAGGGTGATATATGATTTTTTTCAAAATACACAAGTGGTTATAAAATAATCATTGTTGTCGGGGAATATTCGTTTGGTCGTGAAATATTTTTTCTGTCGGGGAATATTCGTACGACGGCGCAGCTATTTGTGGGCCCCATAACGAATAACTGTCGGGTGAAGAAAACGACAAATTGAGTTTTTACAAATAACGACGTAGTTGTTACTGTTAACACTGTTGGAATACCCGGTGATTAAAATACAGTAATACGCGTTATTGCACAGTAGCACACGGTATTGCACAGTATTTTTAAAATTATTGATTCTTACGTAAGAAGGCACTACTCAATAATTGTTACAGTAATTACTGTTCAATATTTTATTTTATTGATTCAATAATTGCTACGTTGAAATTTTATATTGTTGTTGTTCAATAATTGTTGCTGCACAGTATTTCTCATTATCAGATCAATAATTCATATTATTTGAATAATATTATTAGATAACATTATTGGCAATGACTAGAAAGTTCTGTCTAAGGAGAGGTTTGGTCATCTAATTGCGCGCCAGTAAGGAAAAATCCTTATTGGAAAGCCCCCTCTTTCCTGGGAACGGCCTGGTTGTCATAAATGTGATTCTGTAATATTATTTGTGAATAATTAATTATTGATTCGTATGATAAGGAAATATTTATTTTATGTGGATATAAACGAGGGACATATTTTTGTGGTTAAAAATGAAGGAGTTAATGTTGAGGTTTTTATCAGTATTTTTGTTGGAATGGAGGTATTAAAAATTAGGGTTTTTGAGATATTTTGCGGGGGTTATAATTTTTAATCCGACCGTTGGATCGTGGTAATTTTTGGATATGTTATACATATATAAGTTGAGTATATGCCCACAAATTTTGAACCGTTAAAAATGAACGTATGATTTATTATGAATTTTACGAGATGACTGGTTCAGAAATTGTTGAATTTTCGGAGTTTATCATTTTGGTGGAAAATTCTAGAATTGGTGGGCCCCACTTGTGGTTGGTGAAGAAATGTGCTGAATTATATTTCAAATGTGGTGGGTGAGAATAGTAGCAGGTAAAGCCATCAGGTTGCAGGTCAAACCTACCAAAATTTTCCTATAAATAGAGGGCTAAGTTAGAATTGAAAATCACACCAGAAACATAAGCTTTCTCTCTTTCTCTCTCTATATTATGAAGCATATTTTGTGAGTATTTAGATACTTTGAGAGTTACTATTCAGTGCAAGTTTTCTTCAGCCTTATACCGATCAGAAGTACTGCTCTTTTGAGGTAAGGGATAGTAAGGGATAGTAAGGGATTTTAAGGGTTGTTATGTTTTTCAGTTTCGTAATTTTTCTGAACTTCAAAAATTCTGGAAAAATTTGAAATGATATTTTGATGAGTTTTATTGATTGTGTCCAAAAATGGTGATTTTTGGATGTATAGATTGAGAGTTATGAATTTTATGAGAAAAGACTATTTTAAAAGTAACTGCTTATAATTTCTTGTGGTTAACTCCAAAATTGATGAAATTTTTATTGGGAGTACATGTATATGATGGAAGTATACTCTGTTAATTTCAGAATTTTTGGACAAAAGTATAATTTTTGATAAATGTCTAAATATTCGGCTGTTTTGGCCATATGAAAAATAGTAAATGACTTTTAAAAATTCTGAGAAAAATATATGTTCACTATGGGACTATATTATGCTAAATCCCAGAAAAGAAATATTTTTGGAACTGATTTGGTATTTTTCATGAAAATGGTCTAGTTATGAGTAAATGAATTAAATATGTTTTGTGAAGAAAGAAAATTGGAAAATAGGATTTTATGGCTTGAGAATCCTATATGAGGTATATGCAGATTTTTGATGAAGGTTTTGGTTATTGATGATGAAATTGTAAGAGTTGGCATTTTATGATGATTAAATGCATTAATTAGTAAAGTGTAAACAATTAAAATAAATTGTTTATAAATTTAAGTAATGTTATTCTTTCAATATCATTATACCGAAATATTGGTATGGATTTTATTGTGGAATTTCTACCTTTTTGAGTCGGTGTTACTATTCATGAGTTACTATTCACGAGTTACTATTCATGAGTTACTATTCACGAGTTACTATTCACGACAAAATTGGTTTCTTTTACTAACCAAATTATAGTTGATTTATGAATATTACTCTTGAGATTAAATCTATATGTTGATTATATTGATTTTATTATCATATATAACATTTTTATAACCCTGATGTTGAATTTCTCTTTCACTGGAGTGTAAAGATGGGTAGATTATTGGTATGATCATGACTAGGGTTCTCTTTGGCCTGTAGTGCAAAGTTGAATTGTGACTGGTATGATCATGACCATTGAATTTATAATTGAATATCTTTAGCTTAAGTGTAAAGATGAATTGATTAACATGGTTATAATTATGGTGTATATAAATTCTGAAATGATTATATATTTCTTTGAGATATGAATATATTTGGCCTGTAGTGCAAATATTAATTGTTGAGGAATATCTTTGGCCTGTAGTGCAAAGATGAATTGTAGATGAATATCTTTGGCCAGTAATGCAAAGATGAACTGTTGATGAAAATCTTTGGCCTGTAGTGCAAAGATGACTTGTTGATGAATATCTTTGGCCCGTAGTGCAAAGATGAAGTTATTAGTATGATTATGAACAGGAATTGTGATTTGGTATAACCATGATCTTTGATGTTTCAGGTAAAGACAGGTGATGAAAATATTCTTCGTCCTGGGTGCGAAGAAAAATTTATAGTCACAATTATGATTATGAGTTATTCATATGATTGTGAAAAGGAACTGTTGAGTGATGTTACATGGATAAAATATTGTTGGTGGATTTTTAACATGGAGAAGATAATAGACTTTATAGTCTATTTGACTCTTCTAATGGATTGCTCGTTCCGCTGCAACTATGGTTGAAATTTTTATCATTTACCATATGTTCTAAATCTATGATTTATTATTGATGAAGGCTATTGATAATTTAATTATCTTTAGTCATGATATTCTTTACTGAGCTAGTTGTGCTCACCCTTTTGCTTCACAATTCCTTTCAGGTAATAAGAGTGTAGCTGGGTCGAGCGGGGGTAACAAGGGAATAGAACGGTGGTCATCATTTAGTAGTTATATTTGGTGAAGAAAATAGGGTGAGGCGAACCCAACGTTGGAAGGGTGTTTTGTCACTATCATACAAGATGTCTAATGACATACAACCTCGTGTCATCATAGGACAGGGTTGTGCTCATCCACTTGCTGAGTATATCTATGGGCACTACCTATATAATCTTGGTGTTTGTTTGAAGTATAATTCTCAATTAGAGACAGTGGAGATAATGATAAGGCAAGAGAAGACTCACCATTGGGAAGAATATGATAGTAATCTTCTCGTTTTTCTTTGGGGTCTATTGGGTCAACCAAGGATAATTCTGTGGCCATATGATATCTATCATAACCTAGACGCGTGGCCTCCCATGTACGAAGGTTTCCTTGAGCACTTCCCAAAGATTCTAATTTCTAGAACAGTTTTTGACTATACCTTTATGTAAGGTACCTTTGTGAAGTGCTGATACATGATGGTGTCCAATGTCACATTTGGTATATA
Source organism: Panax notoginseng (assembly GCA_016801055.1). NCBI lineage: Eukaryota > Viridiplantae > Streptophyta > Magnoliopsida > Apiales > Araliaceae > Panax > Panax notoginseng. The sequence continues at coordinate 143,622,974 of CM029020.1, forward strand.
TTTGTATCCAAACTCACAGCATATGTGTTGTTGTATTTTGCACGATAATTGTTGTAATAAAGTTGTAGTTATTTTCTGTACCATGTATTTGACGACTCAGAATGGGTTGGATGGAATGGACCTATTTTGGGGTCGTTACATAAAATATTGATGATGGACTTTTAAATCTTAGAAGATAGTAGAATTCTTTCTCTACTTGACTCTTCTAATGGTTTGCTGTTTCCGCTGCAATTGTTGATCTAAAACTTGTTGTCGATTATATTCTATCAGATTTTTCCCTGTTGAAGACTAACGATAATTTGTTTGTATATTATCTTAGTCATAATATTCTTTACTGGGCTAGTTGAGCTCACCCTTTTCCTTTTTGTTCCATTTTTCTTCTCAGGAGGTGAGAACATAGCAGGATCTAGTCGGGGTATGGAGTGATGGTTCTAGAAAGATGTTTTAGCAGTCCTCATTATTTCTGTAAAATAGTGTTTGAATAATTGTAATGAGGATTTATTTGAGTGCGGATATTGTCTAGAAGACAATATTTGTATTTAAACTCACAGTATGTGTTGTCGTATTTTGCACGACAATTGTATTATTGAAGTTGTAGTTTGCTTTCTGTACCATGTATTTGGCGACTCAGAATGGGTGTTGTATACCTATTTTGGGGGCGTCACATTAACCTTTCATCAAACATATCAAAGGTCATTATTCATCTTTACTTAATCAAGACTCCACATGTTAAGCTATTAATCATGTAAGTCATTTTACCTACCATATATCATACTTTCATATATATACATGCTAGACATCAAAAACATACTTATAAGTTCTCAACTTAATCTATATCTAGTTTATCAAGTTCATTTTCAAAACTTTAAGTCTCTATTAGCAAAACTTCTTCAAGCATACGAGATGAGTTTGCATAATCTAAGTCATGCTTTCATAATCACATAATAGATTTCATGAGCTCTCTTTAGTGTATACATAGTTCAATTATACATAGCCAATATAGTCCTTTTTTCTTGAAATTTCCCTTTTTAATCATGCTTGAATATCACATATTACCTTTTACCATATAACCAATCATATTGACATATGTCAAGATATATCAGGACGTAATACACTTGCATCCAAGTTTAGAACTTATTTTGCAAAAAGGTTTATCAAAATTATTTTCCAACTCTTTAAGTCTTCTTTGAATAATACAATTAAAATAAACTAACATGGCTTACTATATACATAACTACCTTAGTCCACAAGTTCGGGTCTGTTGTATGCATATAGTAATCAAAGTAACATGTTCAGAATGTCTTAAAGAGATAACATGAGCAACTGTGATCTGCTACCCGCGCGGCCGTGCGGTGAAAGGCAAGGGAAGTGGCGCGGCCGCGCCACTTCGGCCAGACAGAAAAAAAATGGCCTCTGCTTCTGCAGAGGCTCAATTCCAACCATTGCAAAGCATCTTTTACTGCAACTTAAACTACCTCTAATACTTCTGAGCATGCATACTAACTAAAACAACACACTTTTAAGCCAATTCATACCAAATATCAAAGAATTCATAAGAATTGCACGAATTTGCTAAAACTCAACTTAAGAACAAAAGCTTTGGATTTTATACCTCTTGAAGCTTAAAGAACTTAGTTTCCTTCTTCTGAGCTTGCTAACTTCTTTAAACAATACACTCACAAACTCGTATTGTCAGAGTTTCAACCAACAAATGCAAATAACGTAAAAACTGAAAAATAGAGGTCTGGTACAAGTGGATTCATAAAGCAAACTACAAGTGGATTCCTAAAGATCTAAGGTCAGGTACAGCTGATAACATGCAAGCAACTGTTGAGGGAAAGATCTCCAATGTCCCAAAGCAAACTACTGTTATAACTGGTTCTGCCGAAGATTCAAGGTCTGGGACTGCTGATAACGTGCACGCTATTGGTGGGTCTCCTCAGAATGACTGGTTTACAGTTTGTAGGGGAGCAAAATCAGGATTTGTTACTCCAATTCCTAGCAATGCTATGATTATCTCCAACACATTTACACCAATGACTCAAGCTGATCAGATCATTGGCTCGGACATAGATTCTCCTGTTACCATGAATCCTTTTCTTGTTAATAAACTCAAGGTGATAGATGAAAAAGAAGGGAAAGATCTCAAGAACAAACAAATTTCAGGTATGGAAAATGATGAATTGGATTTATACCCGCGAATCAGATATTTTATGACTTAAATAGTTGTAAGACCCCGAATTTTATGAAATAAAAGTATTCAATTTTTCTTATAATTACTATTCAGTAAATGGTTAAATTGATAAAAGTTTAAAGTTATGGGTGAAATATGAATTTTTTTTCAAAATAAGCAAGTGGTTATAAAATAATCATTGTTGTCGGGGAATATTCGTTTGATCGTGGAATATTCTTTCTGTCGGAGAATATTCGTACGACGGCGCAGCTATTTGTGGGCCTCATAACGAATAACTGTCGGGTGAAGGAAAACGACAAATTTGAGTTTTTACAAATAACGGCGTAGTTGTTACCGTTAACACTGTTGGAATACCCGGTGGTTAAAATACAGTAATACGCGTTATTGCACAGTAGCACACGGTATTGCATAGTATTTTTGAAATTATTGATTCTTACGTAAGAAGGCACTACTCAATAATTGTTACAGTAATTACTGTTCAATATTTTATTTTATTGATTCAATAATTGCTACGTTGAAATTTTATATTGTTGTTGTTCAATAATTGTTGCTGCACAGTATTTTCATTATCAGATCAATAATTCATATTATTTGAATAATATTATTAGATAACATTATTGGCAATGACTAGAAAGTTCTGTCTAAGGAGAGGTTTGGTCATCTAATTGCGCGCCAGTAAGGAAAAATCCTTATTGGAAAGCCCCCTCTTTCTTGGGAACGGCCTGGTTGTCATAAATGTGATTCTGTAATATTATTTGTGAATAATTAATTATTGATTCATATGATAAGGAAATATTTATTTTATGTGGATATAAACGAGGGACATATTTTTGTGGTTAAAAATGAAGGAGTTAATGTTGAGGTTTTTATCAGTATTTTTGTTGGAATGGAGGTATTAAAAATTAGGGTTTTTGAGATATTTTGCGGGGGTTATAATTTTTAATCCGACCGTTGGATCGTGGTAATTTTTGGATATGTTATACATATATAAGTTGAGTATATGCCCACAAATTTTGAACCGTTAAAAATGAACGTATGATTTATTATGAATTTTACGAGATGACTGGTTCAGAAATTGTTGAATTTTCGGAGTTTATCATTTTGGTGGAAAATTCTAGAATTGGTGGGCCCCACTTGTGGTTGGTGAAGAAATGTGCTGAATTATATTTCAAATGTGGTGGGTGGGAATAGTAGCAGGTAAAGCCATCAGGTTGCAGGTCAAACCTACCAAAATTTTCCTATAAATAGAGGGCTAAGTTAGAATTGAAAATCACACCAGAAACATAAGCTTTCTCTCTTTCTCTCTCTATATTATGAAGCATATTTTGTGAGTATTTAGATACTTTGAGAGTTGCTATTTAGTGCAAGTTTTCTTCAGCCTTATTCCGATCAGAAGTACTGCTCTTTTGAGGTAAGGGATTGTAAGGGATATTAAGAGATTTTAAGGGTTGTTATGATTTTCAGTTTCGTAATTTTTCTGATCTTCAAAAATTATGGAAAAATTTGAAATGATATTTTGATGAGTTTTCTTGATTGTGTCCAAAAATGGTGATTTTTGGATGTATAGATTGAGAGTTATGAATTTTATGAGAAAAGATTATTTTAAAAGTAACCGCTTATAATTCCTTGTGGTTAACTCCAAAATTGATGAAATTTTTATTGGGAGTACATGTATATGATAGGAGTATACTCTGTGAATTTTAGAATTTTTAGATAAAAGTACAATTTTTGATAAATGTCTAAATATTCGGCTGTTTTGGCCATATGAAAAATAGTAAATGACTTTTAAAAATTCTGAGAAAAATATATGTTCACTATGGGACTATATTATGCTAAATTCCAGAAAAGAAATATTTTTGGAACTGATTTGGTATTTTTCATAAAAATAGTCTAGTTATGAGTAAATGAATTAAATATGTTTTGTGAAGAAAGAAAATTGGAAAATAGGATTTTATGGCTTGAGAATCCTATATGAGGTATATGCAGATTTTTGATGAGAATTTTTGGTTATTGGTGATGAAATCTTATGAGTTTGGCATTTTAGAATGATTAAATGATTTATTTAGTAAAGTGTAAACAATTAAAATAAATTGTTTATAAATTTAAGAAATGTTATTCTTTCAATATCATTATACCAAAATATTGGTATGGATTTTATTGTAGAATTTCTATCTTTTGTGTTGGGATATACTATATCACGAGTTACTATTCATGACTATTCACGAGTTATATTCATGATAAAATTGTTTCTTTTTCTGACCAAATTATAGTTGAGTTATGAATATTACTCTTGAGATTAAATCTATATGTTGATCATATTATTTTTATTATCATATATAACATTTTTATAACCTTGATGTTGAAATTCTCTTTCACTGGAGTGTAAAGATGGGTAGATTATTGGTATGATCATGACTAGGGTTCTCTTTGGCCTGTAGTGCAAAGTTAAATTGTGACTGGTATGATCATGACCATTGAATTTATAATTGAATATCTTAAGCTTAAGTGCAAAGGTGAATTGATCAACATGGTTATAATTATTGTTTATATAAATTCTAAAATGATTATAATTCTTTGAGATATTAATATATTTGGCATGTAGTGCAATTATGAACTGTTGATGAATATATTTGGCCTGTAGTGCAAATATGAACTGTTGATGAATATCTTTGGCCTGTAGTGCAAAGATGATATGTTGTTCAATATCTTTGGCCTGTAGTGCAAAGATGAACTGTTGTTGAATATCTTTGGCCAGTAGTGCAAAGATAAACTGTTGACGAATATCTTTGGCCCGTAGTGCAAAGATGGATTTGTTAGTATGATTATAAACAGGAATTGTGATTTGGTATAACCATGATCTTTGATGTTTCAGGTAAAGACAGGTGATGAAAATATTCTTCGTCCTGGGTGCGAAGAAAAATTTATAGTCACAATTATGATTATGAGTTATTCATATAATTGTGGAAAGGAACTGTTGAGTGATGTTACATGGATAAAATATTGTTGGTGGATTTTTAACATGGAGAAGATAATAGACTTTATAGTCTATTTGACTCTTCTAATGGATTGCTCGTTCCGCTGCAACTATGGTTGAAATTTTTATCATTTACCATATGTTCTAAATCTCTGATTTATTATTGATGAAGGCTATTGATAATTTAATTATCTTTAGTCATTATATTCTTTACTGAGCTAGTTGTGCTCACCCTTTTGCTTCACAATTCCTTTCAGGTAATAAGAGTGTAGCTGGGTCGAGCGGGGGTAACAAGGGAATAGAACGGTGGTCATCATTTAGTAGTTATATTTGGTGAAGAAAATAGGGTGAGGCGAACCCAACGTTGGAAGGGTGTTTTGTCACTATCATACAAGATGTCTAATGACATACAACCTCGTGTCATCATAGGACAGGGTTGTGCTCATCCACTTGCTGAGTATATCTATGGGCACTACCTATATAATCTTGGTGTTTGTTTGAAGTATAATTCTCAATTAGAGACAGTGGAGATAATGATAAGTCAAGAGAAGACTCACCATTGGGAAGAATATGATAGTAATCTTCTCGTTTTTCTTTGGGGTCTATTGGGTCAACCAAGGATAATTCTGTGGCCATATGATATCTATCATAACCTAGACGCGTGGCCTCCCATGTACGAAGGTTTCCTTGAGCACTTCCCAAAGATTCTAATTTCTAGAACAGTTTTTGACTATACCTTTATGTAAGGTACCTTTGTGAAGTGCTGATACATGATGGTGTCCAATGTCACATTTGGTATATATTTGTATCCAAACTCACAGCATATATGTTGTTGTATTTTGCACGACAATTGTTGTAATAAAGTTGTAGTTGTTTTCTGTACCATGTATTTGACGACTCAGAATGGGTTGGATGGAATGGACCTATTTTGGGGTCGTTACAATAGTTGTCTGTTCTCGTAGAGTTTATATGTTTTTATATGATTATAGTGTTATTGTGCTTAACTGATGTATTGCACAGCTTTACAGTGCTTTTCCAGCTTAAAGGGGAAAAACGGGCATTTTCCTCACACTCGCGCTGCGGCACCAACGCCAGGCTTAATTGTCGCGCCGCAGCGCCACCCCATGGTCCTTGCTGACATCACCTTCACGCCACGGTGCCACTGAAGCTTATTAAGCTCGCGCTGCAGCGCGAGCTCCGTGTCCCTAATTTCTATGTGGCGCTGCAGCGTCATCTAAAGCTTGGTGGCCCGCGCCCCAGTGCCCAGGCAAAGACCAAGTGATTTTAACCTAGCAAAAGGAAGGAAGGAGATATATAACATGAGATAACCTCTACATTTCATATACCAGACATTATACATCCCATAGAATAGCTTAGTTTTTAGTTTTTCTTTGTAATTTCTCTTTCATTCCCTTAGTTGATGCCTGTACATATAGATTAGGTAGATTTAGGGAGAAGTCTGTATTTCTTTGGAGCACAAGTGCAATGAGCGACACAGATTAGAAAGCTTGATTTGAGCGGAATGCGTGGGGATTGAAGGGGCTTTGACAGAGTTTCTTCTATCCTTGTATTTTCGCTAATTTTGTATTCTAAAAATGTTGTCTTATTTGCTACTTGTATTTGGTTTATTAAATATGAACTGATTATTGGCTCTAAGGTTATAATGGATCCCTTTATTATTTAAATTGATTGTCTGTATCTCTTTGGTTGGCACCATATGATTTGGATTAATATATTTGTGCTTTATGATTCTCGCTAAGACATTAGTGATGATTTTAGTAATCTGCATGATATCGACAGAAGAATTGTTGATTTACACCTAAATATATTAGCATATGATTGTGGGTTTCGACTGCATAAGTTGTGCGTAGAATAAACATCTCTGTGCGCCACGTGCGACCTGATAGAGAACTTATGCTTAAATCCTTGTTATGATTGATTCACATAGACATATGTAGGATTGCATCTAGCTTGGACGTTCTTTTCTGTTCTATTCCCTTTAGAGTGGATCTAGAGAGGATATGTTTGTGCATACCTCGACAGAGGTGCATTAGAACATGTGCGTTCTCGGTCGACAAATTGTCATGACCATTAAGACCAAAGAGAGAAAGGGTAGTTAGTTTGATGAAACATAACACACCAGGTGTTCGGCAGAATGCCTGTGTGGGGGTAAAGTTGTGACCTTAGCTTGTAATTCCTTAGATTTCCATTCGTTATCCATTTACTTGCTTTGTTAAGTAGTATAATTAGATTAATCACCCTTCCATAGTTCCTCGTGGGTATGACACTCTCCTTATCACTGTATTACTTGTTAGACCGCGTATACTTGCGCGTGTTTAGTGATCGGTATTCTGACCAACAAGTTTTTGGCGCCGTTGCCGGGGAACTATTATTCTAATATTGTCCAATATTGATTTAAATCAATTTAGTCTTACTTTGAACGTGTATATATTTACTTCTTTTATTTGTTTGATCTTCCTTTCTTTTTGTTTTTAAGTCTACAGATTATGGACGATCAATGTTATCAATGGCCTTATGAGGTGACAACACAACCAAGCTCGGAAGACGGACTCGAGAGATTAAAACTTCAAATTGCTAATGCCTTGAGGTTTTTTGACAGTCTTGAGTGTCAGTCCGCTTAGAATGCCTACTGTCAGGAACAAGCTGACTTTGAACCGATTCCCTACCATCCAAACTGCCAGGGTTATTCAAACTCATGGGACTACAGTCAAGAGCACTATTATGATCCGAATCATGCCTCTCAGTTTGACTATCAGTCTCTGCCGCATTATGAGTTGACGTCTCCACCCAATAAGAGCTTTTATGAGACCTCAACACGAGAAGAAGAGAGCCGGCTTGAAGAGCTTCTCGCCAACTTTATTGAATGAAATGAGGTTCAGATGGCAAGCCAAGAAGCCGCATTGCACAGCCTTGAGAATCAATTGGGGAAACTCATCAATGCCATCATAAATCCACCGCAAGGCAATCTCCCGGTCGTAATTGATCTCGACGATGAAGCAGTAGAGCATTGCATGGTGGATACGTAAGGAAAATGTAGTGAGTCTCACATAGTTGTTGAGGGAGACGTCGTAGTGAAATCTAGCTAACCGATGGAGTCTGAAGTTGGAGACACAAGGATAAACAGTGGTTATATAGGCAATATTGATCTACAATCAGAAACCACGCTCCCGACTGTGGAAATCCGTGAGGGTCCGATAGCGCACAAAGAACGTTTTCAACTTAATGAAACAAGCGAATTAGAGGATAATTCCAGTGGCGAGCGATTCTTTATGCCGAATGATGACTGGATGGATGAGGAGAACGAGGATGACCAATCATCCATGTCTGCCAAGAATCCAAAGGAATTGATGAATAGGTGGCATGAAAAGGTCATTTTTGCTTATGAGCCGGATTGAACGGCGTCGATATAGTCAAGTCGACGACTTTAAAACAAACGCTTAGTGGTGAGGCACCCCCATCTCGGTATAAATTTTATCTATTTTCTTTACTTATGTCTAGTTTATTTTGTGTCTGTTTGCTTTAGTTATGTAGTTTTTACTCCTGTCTTGGCATGTGCAGATAGCATACATTTTTTTTTTCCAAAAATTGGCCTCTCACGCCGCCGCGCCATTACATACACTGGGTTTCGCGCCTCGGCGCTGTATTCACGCCACAGCGCCATACTTAGCGCCCCAGCGCCATGTCTTTATTGCCCAACCTCTCTCATCCGTGCCGCAGCGTTGAATAACAAAGCCTCACTCCCGCTACGGCGTCAAAGTCAGTCTCACCTACTGCTAACTCGCGCTGCATCGCCAAGGAACAAAGGCAGTTTCGCGCCGCGGCGCCGACAGTGAATTTTTATTTTTAAAAGCTGATTTTGGCCAGCAGTTAGGCCACGCCTTTTCATCTTTCTCGAGAAAACTCGGCATCACAAAGCCAAAGATCCTTTGCCCCTCCCACAAAATTGCAACCGACCTTGATTTCTCATCTCAATCCAACATCACAAACCGAAAACTCCATCAAATCTACTGTCAGAGTTCGAGTCCACACTTCTCACTTAGATTTTGCAATTTAAGGTAATTTGGTTGGATTTCATTCAAGCAGAATTCTTTTTGGTTTAATTGTCGATTGTTTGTGAAAATTTTTCTCTGTTATTTGGGAGATTTCTACTGACAAAAATCGGGGTAGAGCGCTTTCAAATAAAGGTTGTCCATATTGGTTTTGAGGAGTGCACTCTAGGTGTTCGATAAAGTGCCTAAACCAAAACTTTGACTTATTTGGGGCTGTTTTGGCTTGGATTCACTGGGCTTCCATTTGGGGACTATCTACATTAGTTTGGGGGAGTGTGTGCTTCAGTTTTCTACTTGTGTGAAAAAATTGCTGCAATTTCTAAAATGGCACAAAAGCAACAACGCCTTAGTATGGGAGGATCATCGTCCGTGGCACCACCAATGGCTTGGGACAGAGCCAAGTTTATCAATGAGGAGGCCTGAAAAAGGTACAAAAGCTCATTTGGCGCCCGAAATCTAATTCCTGAGTGGGGATTCAAGCCGGACAAAAAGGATGGTGAGTTAGCTACTATGATACAAGAACACCAATGGACCCATTTCACAAAACCACCTGGGTCAGCGGTCATATCAGTGGTTCGGGAGTTCTCTGCCAACGCCATTGCCGAAGGGGACGCAGTTGTCCAAGTTAGTGGGAAGCTAGTGGCATTTGGAAGTGAGGCCATCAACGCACTATTTGCCACGTCCAACAATGCGGGCAGGGACTATATAGGGCCGGGGCTCCGTAGCTACGACCTAGAGGACATCATTAGGAGGTTGTGCAAGCCCGAGACCGCATGGAATAAGCACGACTCTACTGGGGAAACGACCAACTTCCCGACTTTAGCCCTCAGTTGCTATAGGAAAGCGTGGTTCAGCTTCATATGTGCTAACATGATCCCGACCTGTCACTTGAGCGACATGACTAGAGATAGGGCGATTCTACTTTTCGCCATTATCACGGGTCTACAGGTGGACATTGGAGTTTTGATTCATGAGTCTATTATGAAGGCAATCAAGAGTACCATGGCTTCGGGGCTTCCACATCCATCCTTGATCACTCAGCTTTGCAAGAGGGCAGACATTCAGTGGGGGCCAGAGGAGATAGCCTTGCCTCCCATGGCAATCATCGACCACCAAACGATCTCACGCTTCATTGTGTGGGACGGGGCAGAGTCGCATATCAAACGCGAAGGCTACGGGCCACCTACATCGCCGCCCCTTACTATAGAGCCAGAGTAGGGGCAGACTTCAGGCGCAGGCCCAGCTGGACAGGGGCTATTGACTGATATTATGGCATCCCTCACACTGTTACACCAGAAATAGGACGTCGAGGCGCAGAGGCAGCGGATGCACGTTGCAGCAGTAGCTCAGAGACAGGAGATTACTATGCAGTACCAGGCTGAGCTAGTGAACACCATGCAGAGCATCTACACTGACTATTGTGGTGAGAACGCTGAGTTCATGCCATACCAGTTTCCAGAGCTACCTATTTTCCCACCCTTCCCTCCCTCATCAGCGCTTGTCGAGGCTGACGAGGACTAGACTGCTGCTGAGTGAGCCACTTCAGGGAAGCCCTCTTGTATCGATTGCTTTATGTTTAGCAATGAGGGCATTGCTCACCTCATGTTTGGGGGTGTTTTTAGCTATTATCTATTTTATTTCTCTACTGCCATGTTAGGATTGCATAGTTTAGACTTTATTATGTTTTATTATCAAGATTGTGGTGCAGTCGTTTTGAACTGCGGGTTTTTGTTGGATTTTTATTATTATGCCATGAACTATTTTTGGTTTTCATTTTATTAATGCTTTGATTATTATAAGCATGTTTGTGGTTTATAGCCATCTTTTTGGGGCTTTTACAAGTTAGATGCTTGTGCCATTTGAATGGCCTTTTTACCCTATTTTGAGCTACTATTTAGCAAGGGTTATAGTTATCATTAATTTTTGTTTGTGGCTGATGATGAGCGTTTGTATCTACGCCTATCTCTTAGAGTCATGTCAAGCATATATGAGCTAGGGGTTGTTCAATTGCTAAGTTTAGACTGTTATTGATCAGTCCTTCTTAGCACGTACCGACCAACTATTTTTAACTAGTTATTTTTCGAATTTAGTTTGTGTGTTTATTTCTTTGAAAATTTGTTCCCTCTTATAAACTTTCATTTGTACAAGGTAATAAAATACTTAGACGTTTATACAGTTTTGGATCTTGGATTCTAGCATGTTGACATATAAAAAAAAAGAAAAAAAGAAAAATGAATGAAATGAGAATAAAAATAGAAAAGAAGAGTTTATATCGAAAGTTTTGCGGTGGGTCGAGATGGAGCGTAAAACGCACTCGCCCATTAACGCAGGACCGTTATCGAGATGGAGCATAAAATGCACTCGCTTAATAATCTTCGTTTATATTGTAAAATCTTAGTTGGCTTATGTTGATTACGTGGCCTTTACTTCTCGAGTTATTAGATTCATAGGGGTGTTCTACACCTAGTGCCCTAAAGTCGTTTGGCTTGGGAGTCACTGATCAAAAGCTCATTTATGGGTAGTTCTGAATAGCCTAAGGCAATTAAGTACTATCCAAGTCTGATTTTACTGTCGTCGTGCTAGAGTCTTTTGACCTTTTCCTGCATTTGCGTCTTATTCTTAATGCTTGTTGAATGTTTATGTTAAAGAGTTTGCTCATTAGTTTTAGCAATCGACTGTGCGAGCTTATTCGAGTTATGATTAGTTATAACGGTTGGTCTCCACAAACACACATAGAATGGATCGAATATAGTCTTATGCTTGAACTTGAATGAACCCTTATTCATCTCTGTGTTTGCCCTATTCTCTGGGAATGGCTATGATCGAGCTTTGAAGCAATGATACTACTATATTGTTTTAGTTTTCTTTCGTGTGTGTGTTTTATTTGTTATTAGTGTTATGTTAGTTAATTTCCTCGAGGACAAACAAAGACTTAAGTTTAGGAGTATTTGATGAGTGGGATTTATACCCGCGAATCAGATATTTTATGACTTAAATAGTTATCTGTTCTCGTAGAGTTTATATATTTTTATATGATTATAGTGTTATTGTGCTTAACTGATGTATTGTAGAGCTTTACAGTGCTTTTCCAGCTTAAAGGGGCAAAACGGGCATTTTCGTCACACTGGCGCCGCGACACCAACGCCAGGCTTAATTGCCGCGCCGTAGCGCCACCCCATGGTCCTTACTGACATCACCTTCACGCCGCGATGCCACTGAAGCTTATTAAGCTCGCGCTGCAACGCGAGCTCCGTGTCCCTGATTTCTATGTGGCGCTGCAGCGTCATCTAAAGCTTGGTGGCCCGCGTCGCGGCGCCACCTCCGGTGCCCAGGCAGAGACCAAGTGATTTTAACCTAGCAAAAGGAAGGAAGGAGATATATAACATGTGACAGCCTCTGCATTTCATATACTAGACATTATACATCCCATAGATTAGCTTAGTTTTTAGTTTTTCTTTGTAATTTCTCTTTCTTTCCCTTAGTTAATGTCTGTACATATAGATTAGGTAGATTTAGGGAGAAGTCTGTATTTCTTTGGAGCACAAGTGCAACGAGCGACACGGATTGGAAAGCTTGATTTGAGCGGAATGCGTGGGGATTGAAGGGGCTTTGACAGAGTTTCTTCTATCCATTTATTTTCTCTAATTTTGTATTCTACAAATGTTGTCTTATTATTTGCTACTTGTATTTGGTTTATTAAATATGAACTGATTATTGGCTCTAAGGTTATAATGGATCCCTTTGTTATTTAAATTGACTGTCTGTATCTCTTTGGTTAGCACCAAATGATTTGGGTTAATATATTTGTGTTTTATGATTCTCGCTAAGACATTAGGGATGATATTGGTAATCTGCATGATATCGACAGAAGAATTGTAGATTTACACCTAAATATATTAGCATGTGATTATGGGTTTCGACTACATAAGTTATGCGTAGAATAGACATATCTCTGTGCACCACGTGCGACCTGATAGAGAACTTATGCTTAAATCCTTGTTATGATTGATTCGCACAGACATATGTAGGATTGCATCAAGCTTGGACGTTATTTTCTGTTCTATTCCCTTTAGGGTGGATCTGGATAGGATATTTTTGTGCATACCTCGACAGAGGTGCATTAGCACCTGTGCGTTCTCGGTCGACAAATTGTTGTGACCATTAGACCAAAGAGAGAAAAGGCAGTTAGTTTGATGAAACATAACACGCCAGGTGTTCGACAGAATGCCTGTGTGGGGGTGAAGTTCTGACCTTCGCTTGTAATTCCTTAGATTTTCATTCGTTATCCATTTACTTGCTTTGTTAAGTAGTATAATTAGATTAATCACCCTTCCATTTACAGTTGTTCGAGTAAGACTTTAGAGATACTTAGTCGGTATTTGGTAAATATTAGTCATAGTTCCTCATGGGTACGACACTCTCTTTATCACTGTATTACTTATTAGACCGCGTATACTTGCGCGTGTTTAGTGATCGGTATTCCGACCAACAGAAAATCCCAAGGCTACAAAGAAGAGAAAAGGCAAGGGTAAAGCTGGAAACATCCCCCCCCACCATCAGTTTAATTATGTTAGCCTCCAATAATATTAGAGGATTAAATAAAGAGCTAGCCTAAATAGGCTTATGTTAAGTAAATTATTGTAGATTATAATATTTCCATTCTTGGCTTAATTGAGACTAGAGTTAAATCTTCTAAGGCTCCAAAAATATCTAGGAATCTGTGTATTAACTGGGAATGGGCTTTCAATTATGACTTCCATAGTAATTGTAGAATTTGGGTAGGATGGAATCCTCTCCTTTGGAAGTTGGGTATCTTTTTTCTTTCCACTCAAATTATTCATTGTAAAGTTCAATCTATGGACTTTAACAGTTCTAGCTTCATGGTTTCTTTTGTGTATGGGCTTAATACTTATACTGAATATCTGGAATGAACTGGTCACTCTATCCCCAAATGGGAGTTGGTGTTTACTGGGTGATTTTAATGTTATAAAGGACCTGGAGGAGACTAACCAACCAAATGTCAGTTGGGATGTTGGGTAAGAAGATTTCAAAGACTGCACCACTTCCATTGGTGTGGAGGATATTCGTGCAACTGGACCATTGTTTACTTGGTGGAACAATCAACCTTTTCATCCAGTCCACAAGAAACTTAACCGAGCCATGGGGAATTCTGATTGGTTCTCAAAGTTTGATATCTCACAAATAACTTTTGCTCATCGTGGACTTTCTGATCACTCCTTGGTTTTACTCAACACTGGTATTAAGTTTGCTAAACCTAGGAGGCACTTTCAATATTTCAACCACATGTCTCTCCTTGATGGTTTTCATAACTCTGTTCGATTGGCTTGGGATGCCCAAATTAATGGGAACCCTTTCTATGTTTTTTCTAAGAAATTGAAATGCATCAAGAAGGCCTTAATCTCTCTCAACATATCAGTGGGTAACCTGGCCACATTAGTGAAAATTGCTAGGGAGGATCTCCACTCGGTTCAGTCCCTCCTCCATGACAATCCTTATGACTTGAACCTTTTAGCAAGGGATGAAAGTTGCTCAAAGCAGCTTTGGTAAGCTATTGATAGGGAGGAAGTCCTAATGCAGCAAAAACCCAGAGCTATATAACTGGTTTTAGGTGATCGTAACTTAATTTATTTTGCAAATATGATGAAGCAAAGATGGAATTCTAACAAAATTCTATCTATTCTAAATGTTGATGGTATTATGGTTTATGACGAGGACCAGATTGAGTTAGTTGCTATGGGGTACTTCTCTAGCTTATTTTCTGATTCAGACTCTCACTATGATGGGTTTACCAACTTTAGCATCTCACCATCCAAGTTGATTGACCCAATTCAAGCCTCTCTTCTAAGTGCTCCTATATCTGATTCTAAGATTTTCAAGGTGCTCAACTCCATGAATCGTAACAGGAGCCCCGGACCGGATGGTTTCAACGTGAATTTCTTTATTAGCTGCTGGTCCATTGGTGGGGATGCCTTTCCAAAGGTTGTACAGTACTTTTTCTCCACTAGCTGGTTAACCAAAGGGATAAATTCCACTACGTTGGCCTTGATTCCCAAATGTTCTAATCTAATGTCGTGGCTGATTTCCATCCAATCTCTTGCTGCAATACTTTCTACAAATGTATAGCCAAAATCCTTGCGAATAGGCTCAAAGTGGTACTGCCTTTGCTAATTGACCAAGCACAATCGGCTTTTGTAAAAGGTCGGAGCATAAGTGATAATATCCTCTTGGCACAATATCTCTTCAAAGGTTACACCAGAAAATCTGGTCCTTCTCGTTGTGCCCTCAAGAATGACCTTCGAAAAGCCTTTGACACGGTTCGGTGGGAGTTTCTTCTTGATTTCCTAAAAGCTTATCATTTCCCTCCTATTTTCATCGGTTGGATTAAGGCATGTATTACTTCTGCCATGTTCTCCATTAAGCTGAATGGGACTCTTGCAAGATTCTTTTGTAGTACTCATGGGCTTCGTCAAGGAGATCTCATTTCCCCATTCCTTTTTGTTCTTGTGATGGAAATGCTTTCCTTAAAACTCAAAAAGGAGAGTTCTGCTCATGAGTTCGACTTTCATTAGAAGGCCAAAGCTTGCCAACTTACCCACTTACTGTTTGCAGACGACATCCTCATTTTCTTCCATGCGAGCTTACCTTCGGTAAATATTATTAATTATTGCATACTATCATTCTCTTTTTACTCAGGTCTGATCCCTAATTCTCATAAAAGTCAATGCTACCTCCCAAATACAGCTCCTTCCACCATGAGTAGTATTCTATCTCTGCTAGGATTTTAGCTAGGCTCTTTACCTTCTAAATTCCTTGGAGTTCCATTACTATCTCGAAAGCTCTCTTATGCCGACTGTGTTCCTCTTGTACAAAGGATTACATCATGTATTTCTTCCTGGACTTCCAAGGTCCTTGCCTATCCTGATCGACTTCAGTTGATAAAGTCTATTCTTTGTTCCTTTCAAACCTACTGGTGCAAGCATTTCATGCTTCCTAAGGCTGTTCTTTGTGAGATTCATTCCCTCCTCGGTAGATTTTTATGGAAGGGGCCAACCCTGTGTAAGTTTGGGGCTAAAGTGGCTTGGTCTTATATCACCTTACCCACTAGTGAAAGGGTATTAGGCATAAAAAACATCCTTGATTGGAATACTGCTTTACTGATGCAACACTTCCTTCAAATTATCAATCATTATACTAAGTCCCTTTGGGCACAATGGATTCAAGCCAGCCTCTTGAAAGACAAGTCTATATGGTAGGTAACGGAAGGCCATGACTGCTCTTGGAGTTGGAAACAAATCCTAAAACTTCGTCCATGTGCTCTCCAACATCTGAAGTACATTATTGGAAATGGAAATCAGACTGCTCTTCGGTATGATCCTTGGTTGAATGGAGCTTCCATCAACCCCTCTACCACGTTACTGTCCAATTCAGGTATTCCCGCCTATGCCAAGGTTAGCCACATTATCTCGAACTCCTTATGGAATCTCCCAGCTATCAATCATTATGAAGTTATCCTTTTTCGGCAACAAGTTCTTCAAATTCCCATCCCTCCTCGGCAGTATGACCATATTTTGTGGGATGTGCATGCTATTAAAACCTTAAAGGCTAACCAAATTTAGGAATCTATTCGGGCTAGGACTCCATTTGTGCCTTGGAGCTCAATCCTTTGGCACAATCTTCTTGTGTCCAGATACTCCTTTATGTTGTGGCTTGGACTCCTAAGGAAACGTTCTACAAATGACCATACCAAGCATTACACGGGCCGGACGTGGAACTATCATCTGTACAACCAACAGCCTGAAACTTTTGAGCACTTGTTCTTTGAATGTACCTACTCTTCGGTTATCTTAAAAAGTGCATTCGACTTAGGAAATTGGGTTTCCATCCCATTAACATGGGATGCTCTCATTGGCTACCTCCCAACTACCAAGGCTCTAAACTGACCAAGAATATTTTGAGTCTTACAGTTGCCACCTGCTTCTACAAAGTTTGGGAGGCTAGAAACATAAAGATGCATAAGGGTACCACTATTCCACCTCGGTCTCTTGTAAAGGAGACTATCAATCTTATTAAATCAAGACTTTCTTCTTGTAAATCCTTCATCAAGGCCACTAATTGTAATCACTACTGTAATTGGTTGTTAACTCACTAGGATGGTTGGGATCTCTTCCATGTATCATAGCCTCATCTTTGCTCTTTAGATGATGTTACTATATTTTGGGGTATGACCCTTAGCCATTGTTTTTTGGACTTCTTAATTCAAATAAATTTAGCAAAACAAAAGAGACTGCACAATGGTTTTGCAATCTTAGAGAAATCTTTAATAAACCTTCGGTAGAATCCACCATGCCCAAGAAAACTGTTGATTCCCTTGATTGTAGTTGGCGGTGGAAGATTCTCAATTGTGTCCAACTTTGCTTTATCGACCTCTGAGCCCTTCGCAGAGACCTTGTGCCCCAATATTATTCCTTCTTCGACCATAAAGTGGCACTTCTCCCAGTTAAACACCAAATTCGTTTTCACGCATTGCTTCAAGACCATGACCAAATTCTCTAGACAGACATCAAAATTGTCTCCATAGACGAAAAAGTCGCCCATGAAAACTTCCACATTCTTCTCCACCATGTTTGAGAAGATAGCTATCATACATCTTTGGAACATTGCTGGTGTGTTACACAAACCAAAAGACATCCTGCTGAATGCAAAGGTGACGTATGGGCACGTGAAAGTGGTCTTCTCTTGATCTTCAGGAGATATGACTATTTGATTGTACCCTGAGTATCCATCCAGTAGATAGTAGTATTCATGCCCCGCCAACAGGTTCAACATCTAATCGATAAAAGGTAGAGGAAAGTGGTCCTTGCGGGTTGCTTTATTCAGCTTCCTGTAGTCCATGCAAACCCTACAACCGGTAACTATCCTCGTCAGAATTAATTCATTGTCATCATTCTTCACTATAGTCATTCCACCCTTTTTCGGCACACATTGAACTGGACTAACCCATGCACTGTCTGAAATCGAGTAAATAATTCCTGCATCTAACCACTTCAGTATTTCTTTCTTTACCACTTCTATTCATGATTGGATTTAGCCATCTCTGATGTTCCACTATTGGCTTGGCATCCTCTTTCATGAGAATTTTGTGCATGCAAAAGGAGGGGATGATCCCCTTTATATCGGCAATTGTCCACCCTATCGCAGAATTATATTCTCTCAAAATCCTCAGCAATTTACTTTCCTGCAATTCGTTAAGTGCAGATGCAATAATAACAGGTAAAGTATTTGAATCACCCAATTAAGCATACCTGAGGTGTTTAGGAAGTGGTTTGATCTCAAGAGTGGGTGGCTCCTCAAGTGAAGGTTTCATTCGAGTTGAAGCTTTTTCTTCTGTGTGTAGTGACTCGAACGGAACCTTGAATCTACTAACTCGAGGCAAGGAATCCAGCATGTGTAAGTAATCCATGAATTATGGATCATCCAAATCCTCATCCCCCGATAAAGTCTTTTCCGATGGATCTTTAACCAAACTTTTAAACATGTCTTCATTAATTATCTTGTCGATCACATCCAACTGGAAACACTGTTCTTCATATATAGGAAACCTCATAGCCTTGAACACATTAAATTTGACTTCCTGATCTTGAACCATCATTGTTAATTCCCCTTTCTGAACATCGATAAGAGTTCTACCTGTAGCCAAGAATGGTCTTCCTAGTATGATTGGGATGTTTTTGTCTTCTTCATAATCCAAAATTATGAAATCTGATGGGAAAATAAATTTATCTACCTTAACCAAGATATCTTCCATAATTCCCCTAGGATATGTCACCGATTTGTCCGCTAACTGTAGAGATATGTTTGCAGGCTTCGGAGTTGGCAAACCCAACTGAGTATAAACTGACAACGACATAAGATTTATGCTCGCCCCCAAGTCACACAAACATTTGTTGAAGGCCATGTTTCCAATTGTGCAAGGAATGGTGAAACTCCCCAAATCCTTCAACTTCGGAGGTAACTTTCTCTGTAGAACTGCACTGCACTCCTCCGTCAATGCTATAGTTTCGTAATCCTCTAACTTCTTTTTCCTTGATAGAATCCCCTTCATGAATTTAACATAGCTTGGCATCTGCTCTAGGGCTTCTGCGAATGGAATGTTGATTTGAAGTTTCATAAAAACTTCTAAGAATTTGGAAAATTGCTTGTCTAACTTTTGTTTCTGAACTCTTTGCTGAAACGGTGGTGGAGGATATACAACTGGCTCAACCTCTGTCTTGCTTTTGTCCACTTTCTTTTCTTCACCTTGTTTCCCCTCTACCACTTTGTCTTCTTTGTCATCTTTTTAGCTGAATTTTCTATCTTCTGCCCTTCAAGATGTTTTCCACTCCTCAATATGATCGTTTGACACTGCTCATGATTCCCCCATGGATTTTTCTTAGTATCACTGGGTAGAGTTCCTTGAGGCCTATTATTCAATGCAAAAGCCAACTGTCCCATCTGATTTTCTAAGTTCATGATGGCTACTGCTTGTGATTTCATTGATGCTTCTTGCAATTTCATGGCTGCCTCATTGCTCGAGATGTACTTCAACAACAACTCTCTAACCCTGGCTTTTTCTCTTGGTGCGGAGCTACTTGTTCATGCTGATTTTGAAATCCCGGGGGATAAGATGGCCATGGAGCTTGCTGATTCTGATTGTTACTCCATAAAAAATTTGGGTGATTCCTATAACCCGAATTGTAGGCATTCTGATATATGTTCTGTGGAATCCTGTTGTAGCTACCCACGAATTGTACTGATGCTGGGTTAATAGCACACTATTCCGTAGGATGTTCCCCCGTGCATAATTCACAAATAAACGCAATCTGCTAAGTTTGTGCACCCGACAAAGCATCCACCTTCTTTGTTAGTGCTGAAATTTGAGCCGCTAACGATGTTACCCCATCTACCTCTAAAACCCCAGCTACCTTAGGCTGTGTCATTCTCGTTGTCGGCCACTGGTAGTTGTTAGCTGCCATTATTTCTATTAGCTCATACGCCTCCACGTAGCTCTTGGCCATAAATGCTCCACCCGAAGCTGCATCTATACTAGTCCTGAGATTCCCGTTTAACCCATTGTAGAACTTGTTCACCTGCAGCCATTTAGGTAATCCATGATGTGGGCACTTTCTGAGCAATTCCTTGTACCTCTCACATGCCTCATACAATGATTTGCCATCCTGTTGTTCAAACATGGTTATCTCGTTTCTCATCTTTGCAGTCTTGACTGGTGGGAAAATTTTTTCTAAGAATTTATGAGCAAGGTCTTCCCATGTAGTAATCGACCCTGGTGGTAGAGAGTGTAACCAACTTTTTGCCTTATCCCGCAGTGTGAACGGGAACAAGCAAAGTTGACTGCGTCATCCGACACCCCATTATATCTAAATGTCACATATCTTCAAAAAGCTGACTAAATGCTCATTCGGATCATCATTGGCTAATCCCCCAAACTGTACCGAGTTCTGAATCATTTGTATGGTCCCATGCTTGATCTCAAAAGTGTTTGCAGCAATCGCCAGCCTGATGATACTTAACTGAAACTCAATCACCTTGGGAGTGACATAATCCCTCAATGCTTTCTGGTCTTCTACAGCCATTGGTTCTTCCTTATCAGAGTTCTCGAAGTTTTCCCTCGTGTCTTTAATCCACTTACTTAGCCTTTGAAACCGTTTCTCGATATCGTCCTCAAAAGGAAGCAAGTCTGGGTTTTTAGACCGAGTTTGCATAAACTAACTTAAAGAACCTGAAATAAGAAAGAACAAAACAAAAGAAAAACTTGTTTAAGTAAAACTGAACTAATTAAACTGATATTGAAAAATATTAAAATCAAAACTATTCCCCGGCAACGGCGCCAAAAAATTTGTTGGTCGAAAATCTAATTACGCACAATCACGCAAGTATACGTGGTCAACAAGTAATATAATGATAAGAAAAGAATCGTTCCCACATAGAATAGCAAGAAAACAATCCTAACAATTATCAGTTTTATATTAACCCAATTTTATTAAACTAACCAAAATCAATTATTATAACTAATAAAACTAAAAACTAAAAATACCAATCAATCAACACAACTGAGAACCTTAAATTCAAACAAATAATGGAGAATTAGGCTTACAACTTCACTTTAAGTCTCAATCCAATTATCACATCTTATTACTGTGACGCCCCCAAAATAGGTATACATCACCTATTCTGAGTCGCCAAATACATGGTACAGAATACAAATACAATCGTTAATATACGACAAGAGAGCTGTGAGTTTTAATACAAATACTGTCTTATAGACAATATCCACTCTCAGAATAAGTCCTCGTAACATTTATTGTCACACTAATTAATAGAATAGTGAGGACTACTAATACTATCAACTGGTCCATCACTCCATTCCCCGACTCGTCCCAGCTCTATTTTCATTTCCTGAAGAGAACAGTGAAAGAAAGGGTGAGCTCAACTAGCCCAGTAAGAAATATTATGACTAAGATAATGCAGAAAAATTATCATTAGCCTTAAATAGTGTTAAACTGATACAATATAACAAACATCAAGTTTAACTGCAGCGGAACAAGCAACCCATTAGAAGAGTCAAGCAGAGAATAAAATCTACTATCTTCTATGATTTAAAAGGTTTTTCATGACTTTTATCGCTGAGACTCAGCTTAATAAATAATCCACATCATCGAATCACCCCTACACTACGGCCAAGAATATTCTTTAGTATCACGACCACGAATTATCCATGCACTACGGCTAAAGATAATCATGTTTTCATCAACGGTCCTGATCATGCCATAAAATAATTCATCTTTGCACTACGGCCAAAGAGAATCCATAGTCATAATCATACCAAAAACTGTCCATCAATGCACTACGGGCCAATGAGGACTTTTTTCACATCATTTGTAACATTACGGTTATGATTATACCGAATAATCCCTGGTCATAATCATACCAAGTCCATCTATGCACTACAGGCCACATATGACTTTCAACATAATATAAGCATGAGGATTATAACAATGATATAAGAATTCAATAAAACAAGTTCAAGAATTAATTTATCTAGGAACTGATAACGTCCAAATTGTCAACATGATACTGCTTTGTAGAGTAAAATTCAAGAATGCTCAGAAGAATATTTTCATGAAAAGATATTGGATGAAGCGCAAATATCAAGGATATTCCACTAATTTCATGGAGTATAGAAGTCAAAATTTTAACCAACTGAGTATAATAAAGAATGGAATAACAAAAGAAATCACCATGCATGCGATAGACCGCACCGACAGGTTATTCCAATAGAATAATAAATAATGGAACCAGGTCCGGCGTAAACGCAGGGACAGGATATTCTGGTCTGGCGTAAACGCACAGACAGGATATTCTGACAGAATAACAAAAAATTGAACCAGGTCCGGCGTAAACGCACAGACAGGATATTCCGACAGAATAATAAAGAAAAGAATAATAGAAGAATTTCACCATGTATGCGGTACTTCGCATAAATAGGTTATTCCAACATAATAATAAAGAATGGAATAACAGAAGAATTTCACCAAGTATAGGGTAGTCCGCGTATACAGGTTATTCCAACAGAATAATAAAGAATGGAATAACATAAGTTCTCTTCGTAAATACAAAAGAAATAATATCCTTTACGGGTACAACAAATAATATCCCTTACCTTAAGAAGAAGAGTATTGGATATAGGAGTAGTGCAGTAGCAGAATACTTTTCTTCTTTCTCTTTATAACTTCTCTCTCTAGAGTTTCAGTGAATTCGTAAGAAATAATGAAGGAATGAGCTTGTATTTATAGAAGAATGGACTGCATAGTAACTAATTCATGAACGGTCCAGATTGATTTATTTTTAATCGGACGGTCCATATTTAAAGCAAATTTTTTTAAATAAAATATAATATATTCTATTTATAATCTAATAAAACGAATAACTTTATAAAAGATTTTACTATGCAAACACTATGCAGGCACTATGCAAACACTATGCATAATAAAATATAATATATTCTAATTATTGTCTAATAAAATAGATAACTTTATAAAAGTATTCTGTTTTATATAAAAAGATTTTACTATTAGCCTAATAAAACGAATAACTTTATAAAAGTATTATGTTTTATATAAAAAGTTTTTTCTGTTTTATTACATTAATAATACTAATAAAACAAAACTGAGTGACTTATCACGTAAGCCTCAATAATCAATACAGTATGCTACTATGCAACCACACGTATTACTGTACTTTTACTACCGAGTAGTTCAACAGTATTAACGGTAAAACTTTCGCCGTTATTTTCATAAAATATTTTTGTCATTTTCTGAATCCGATAATAATTACGTTGTGGGGTCCACCAATAATTGTGCCGTCGTACGAATATTTCCTGATAAAAATAATATTCCCCGACCAATCGAATATAATACAACAACTTGCATACTTTGCAAAATTTATAAATACTACCCACAACTATAACATTATCTCAAATTCACACCATAATATTTAAAAAAATATTTCAAAAAAATTAAATCTTTATTCATAAAATATAGGGTTTCACAATCTCCCCTCCTTATAAAATTTCGCCCTCGAAATTTACGTACGTACCTAGTATGCCGAACAGATAAGGACACTTCGTCAGATTCTAACTCTTGAGGTATAACCTTTGAGTGTTGAATACATTCCAGGATTTTAACAAGTACATCTTCATACGTTAAATTATCCGCTATCTCGTCCGGTTCTAAATCAATAATGTGGTTCAGATCGTCCACATAGTTACATAACATCAATACGTTAAAAATGTTATGAACACGCGACATACTTAGCGATAAAACGAGTCTATAAGCCACAGTTCCTACTCGATCGAGGACTTCAAATAGGTCAATTAAATCGAGGGTTGAGATTTCCTCTCTTCATCTATTCTTGCTTCTAGAATAATGCCCTCTTGAACCTTCTTCTTCACATTCATCAGCTCTGAGTATGTAGCTTGATCGGCTTAACTTTATCGATTAAAGTTGATTCTAATCGTATATTCGTTATCTTCACGTGAGTCCCTAGAGTCTTTAATTCTATCTTCATCACTTGTAAGTTATACGAAATGAGTCTTTGTGTTAACAACATCGTACTCGTAAACGCATACGATCTTTTACTCAATGCGTTGGCTACCACGTTCATTTTTTCCACGATGATATTGAATGGTACAATCGTAATCTTCAACAGCTTGAGCCAACGTCTTTGGCGCATGTTATGTTCGTTTTAAGTAAAGAAATATTTGAGGGTTTAAGAAATGAGTTTTGTACTGGGGTCAATACAAAATTTGATTTCACGCTCTAGGGTAGGCCAAGAAGTCTTCAAGAATACGTCAGGAACTTTATTAACAATAGAATTATCATTCAAAACTGTGACTCTCATCCAAGACTTGGATAACACGTCACATTGATACCTATCAACTTGCCATCGTCATTCACAACGTCTCCTACGGAAAGTCTGGCTTCGGTGCATCCCACACAAGGAAGTCAACAACGAAAGAATCGGGGCTCTTTACTTATGGCCCGATATGACAATGATTGACTTTAGTGGTTTGGTTACTTTGAATTCGCATAACAGGTTGGTTAGGAGTATAAAAGCTAACAACCTTACGAAAAGCATGATGAGTAGTTAACCAATTATTTCCAAAAATCACATCAAAGGCAAGTATTTTCAAAGAGATAAGATCGGCAGGTAACGTAAAATTATTGATTTGAACAAGACTTATAAATAGTGGAGGTAACGAAGGTTTCTACTAACGAAGTTTTAACCAATAAGTCAAAGTCTAACTTCTCCGGAGTTAAATTTAAACGTTGAGCGCAAGCAAGATAGATAAAAGAATAGGTAGAACCGGTATCGAATAAGGCATAGACTTTGCAAGAATTTATAATTAACTAACCCGTGATAACTTCGTTTGATTCCTCGTCACGAAAAATGCTCTCCCTTAAACTACCGAATTTGACTTGTTCTGGGACGGCCTTTGGTGCCTCCATCCTAGCTGAACTTGTCTTCGGTGAACGACAAAATCGGGCTAAGTGACCTTTTCTTCCATAATTATAACATGCTTTGGACGGCATCGCGCAGTTTGGACTGATGTGTCCCTCCCCTCCGCATTTGAAGCATATGATAGGTGGTCGTTCTCATTCCTTAACAATGTGTGCTGGTGCTGACGTCTTTCCATCATTGTTGAATCTCCTCTTCTTGAAATGTCCATTCTTATTGTTTTGACCATGATTATCACCGAAGTGGTTACCATTTCTGGCATGTTGATTCTCTCCATGTTTATTGTCACCGCTTTGATGACTGTTATCACCGGTATTATCATTTTGCCGGCTGCTCTCTTTTGGTTGCGTTAACTCGTTATCGCACTCCACTAACTGAGCCCTATTTACAATATCTGAATACAAACACAGTTTATGAGAAATAAGATATTGATGTATCTCCGGCTTCAAACCTCTTAAAAACATCCTCGTCATTCTCTCTTCATTATCAACCAAGTGAGACACAAATCAGGACAACTCGGCAAACTTGGCCTCGTACTGCGACACGGTCATGTTGTTTTGCTCTAACTTGATAAATTGCACCTCCTTCATGTGATGAATGCTTTCGAGAAAGTACTTGACATTGAACAGCTCTTAGAACTTCTCCCAAGACATCTTGAGTGCGTCAGGCTGGGTACATTTTACGGATTCCCACCAGTGATCTGCCTCTTCACGCAACATAAAGGTGGCAAAGGGAACCTTTTGCTCCTCGGAGCATCCCAAGACATCAAATATCTTGGTGATCTGCTTTAACCACGTCTCCGCCTTAAGTGGTTCTGGCTTTCCCAAAAACTCCGATGGTCCCAGCTCCGTGAATTGCTTAGCGGTGACCAACCGTGGGTTGCCATTATTTTTACCTGCATTATGAATAGGAGCCGCCTTCGCCTGATGTTGCATGAATTCTAAAAAACTCCTAAACGTACCGTCGTTCGTCAATTGATCAGTGTTGTTGTTTACAGAAGGATTATCGCCATCCTGTTGCATATTGTCCTGATTATTGATCTGTGGAGACTCAACGGTCTCCTGTGCTCCATTACTTATCTTAACATTTTCAGATGCCATTTTCAAATACTGCCACAAAATAAGGGTTAATTGACATATCACATATTATCAATATACTCTGACCGACAAATTAAATACCAAATAAACTTAGGTAGGTCATACTAGCGAAGAAATTCCCCGTCTCTCCCCTCCTAGTTCTTATCTCACATCTCAGCCAGGGATCATATCCATAAGCTCTGATACCAACTGTGACGCCCCCAAAACAGGTATACATCACTTATTCTGAGTCGCCCAATACATGGTACAGAATACAAATACAATCGTTAATATACGACAAGAGAGCTGTGAGTTTTAATACAACTATTGTCTTCTAGAAAATATCAACTCTCAGAATAATTCCTCGTTACATTTATTGTCACACTATTTAACAGAATAGTGAGGACTACTAATACTATCATCTAATCCATCACTCCGTTCCCCGACTCGTCCCAGTTATATTCTCATTTCCTGAAGAGAACAATGAAAGAAAGTGTGAGCTCAACTAGCCCAGTAAGAAATATTATGACTAAGATAATGTAGAAAAATTATCATTAGCCTTAAACAGGGTTAAACTGATAAAATATAACAAACTTCAAGTTTAACTGCAGCGGAACAAGCAACCCATTAGAAGAGTCAAGTAGAGAATAAAATCTACTATCTTCTATGATTTAAAAGGTTTTTCATGACTTTTATCGCTGAGACTCAGTTTAATAAATAATCCACATCATCGAATCACCCCTGCACTACGGCCAAGGATATTCTTTAGTATCACGACCACGAATTATCCATGCACTACGGCTAAAGATAATCATGTTTTCATCAACGGTCCAGATCATGCCATAAAACAATTCATCTTTGCACTACGGACAAAGAGAATCCATAGCCATAATCATACCAAAAACTTTCCATCAATGCACTACGGGCCAATGAGGACTCTTTCCACATCATTTGTAACATTACGGTTATGATTATACCGAATAATCCCTGGTCATAATCATACCAAGCCCATCTATGCACTACAGGCCACAGATGACTTTCAACATAATATAAGCATGAGGATGATGACAATGATATAAGAATTCAATAAAACAAGTTCAAGAATTAATTTATCTAGGAACTGATAACGTCCAAATTGTCAACATGATACTGCTTTGTAGAGAAAAATTCAAGAATGCTCAGAAGAATATTTCCATGAAAAGATACTGGATGAAGCGCAAATATCAACGATATTCCACTAATTTTATGGAGTATAGAAGTCAAAATTTTAACCAACTGAGTATAACAAAGAATGGAATAACAAAAGAAATCACCATGCATGCAATAGACCGCACAGACAAGTTATTCTAACAGAATAATAAATAACGGAACCAGGTCCGGCGTAAAATGCACAGACAGGATATTCCAACAGAATAATAAAGAATGGAACCAGGTCCGGCGTAAAACACACAGACAGGATATTCCGATAGAATAATAAATAATGGAACCAGGTCCGGCGTAAACGTACAGACAGGATATTCCGACAGAATAACAAATAATGAAACCAGGTCCGGCGTAAACGCACATACATGATATTCTGACAGAATAATAAAGAACAGAATAATGAAAGAATTTCACCATATATGCGGTACTTCGCATAAACAGGTTATTCCAACATAATAATAAAGAATGGAATAACAGAAGAATTTCACCAAGTATAGGGTAATCCGCGTATACAGGTTATTCCAATAGAATAATAAAGAATGGAATAACATAAGTTCTCTTCATGAATACAAAAAAAAATATTCTTTACGGGTACAACAAATAATATCCCTTACCTTAAGAAGAAGAGTACTGAATATAGGAGTAGTGCAGTAGCAGAATACTTTTCTTCTTTCTCTTTATAACTTCTCTCTCTAGAGTTTCAGTGAATTCGTAAGAAATAATGAAGGAATGAGTTTGTATTTATAGAAGAATGGATTGCATAGTAACTAATTCATGAACGGTCCAGATTGATTTATTTTTAATCGGACGGTCCATATTTAAACAAAAAATTTTAAATAAAATATAATATATTCTATTTATAATCTAATAAAATAAATAACTTTATAAAAGATTTTACTATGCAAATACTATGCATGCACTATGCAAACACTGTGCATAATAAAATATAATATATTCTAATTATTGTCTAATAAAACAGATAACTTTATAAAAGTATTATGTTTTATATAAAAATATTTTACTATTAGCCTAATAAAACGAATAACTTTATAAAAGTATTCTGTTTTATATAAAAAGTTTTTCCTATTTTATTACATTAATAATACTAATAAAACAAAACTGAGTGACTTATCATGTAAGCCTCAATAATCAATACCGCATGCTACTATGCAACCACACGTATTACTGTACTTTTACTACCGAGTAGTTCAACAGTATTAACGGTAAAACTTCCGCCGCTATTTTCATAAAATATTTTTGTCATTTTTCAATCCGACAATAATTCTGTTGTGGGGTCCACCAATAATTGTGTTGTCGTACGAATATTCTCCGACAAAAATAATATTTCCCGACCAATCGAATATAATACAACAACTTATATACTTTGCAAAATTTATAAATACTACCCACAACTATAACATTATTTCAAATTCACACCATAATATTTAAAAAAATATTTCAAAAAAATTAAATCTTTATTCATAAAATATGGGGTTTCACAATTACAATTTAATTCACTATCTCAGTTTATTAATCAAGAACACTCATGTAGAATTTGCCATTTTTCAATGCACTAACACCATATTAACTTAAATCCACAAATTAGATAGAATTAAGCCAAACACCCTAAATAACTAATTCACTATATATGTATGTGAATTAAATTTAGAAAGAGTTTAAATTCCAAGTTCTTTATACGATTACATGCGATGCTAGGTATATCTCTATCCTAACATAAATTAAGATTCCATTAAATCGCATAATTCAAGAACACAATTTGTGATCAAGCAATTCAAAAATTAAGTGCAAATCATAATAGATAAACAGAATTAATAATTTATTAAACCCAAATCAAGGCATGATAATTGACAGTCAACATTAAAGATCCATTGCAAGCCTAAAAAGTAATTTAGTTCATAATTAATGAATTAAATACGGAATAAATAAAAGAAATCATCATCCCAATTACAAAAATTGAAATTAAAGAAGAACAGTAATACACCACCCTTCTCGTCCTTCAAATCTGTAATCTTTGTGAAATCACATCTTTCCTTCCTTCCTCAAAGATCTTCCTTTCAGTTATGGCTCTCTAAGTGTAATTCGATTGTTGGATATCTGACACCCCCAAATATGGATACTTCATTCCCCTAAGACTTGGTGTTCACTTTCCATACATTCATATTATTTACCCAAATAAAATAACATTTAAACATAAATTCTCCATTTAAAGGGTTACATCATTAATCCAAAAATATCCCAGGTTGTCTAACCTTAAACATAAATCAAGTGCGGAAATAAATTATTACATCACATCATTAATTTAAAAGTCTATCATCATAATAATAAATAAAATTACAAGTCTTCATCACTTGTACAATTTTCCATTTCCTTTGCTAGATGTAGGCTCATCTACCTTCTCAACTTTAGCTGCAATAATTATATTTATGCAAGAGTGAGCAAAACAAATGCTCACTAGATATGACAATGAATCAACAAGATAATAATAATTGCCAATGAATAGGCTCATCAAAACTGAATAATACTCTATCAACGATAACCAAAGACTAGAATCAAAATATGGAATATATATCTGAGGGTCATAAGACCACGAACTATGTCCACAGTTGCAAGTGATCTTTCAACTACAACTTTAACAGTCATAAGACTATAAGGACTCCTCGTACTTAGGGGGATCCGCCCTTCGTACAATGTATTGTGCACAAATATTTCAACGCTAAGCGTAAATTATCCCCTATTAATAGGGTTGTTCATCTCAGTATTTAGAGTACAAGTCCGCAACAAAGAAAGTTTGGTTTGGATAAGCTTTTAAGGGAAATTTGAAGTTTAACGATCATCAACTAGAGGACTAGTTGAATCAATAGTGTTTGATAACACAACAGTTGATCAATAGTAACATAATATGGGACAATGAATAAGTGTAAGCGAACTAACTATATTTTTAACTCATGATTAGAAACAACTACAAGGCATAAGTATGGAATGACAACAAACCTTGCTTGAATAATTTTAAGCTAAACTATGAATTACTGATTATACTTTAAATAATAGCAAGATGAAAATAAAGCTTGCTCATTATGAGAATAGTTTGTGCCAAGTAAATGAGATAAGATAGTTCAAAATTTGAAATTAGAATTAAAGAAAACTGCATTCATAATATCCGAATGACAATAAAGAAACTTGTCTAACAATAAACAAGTTAGAATGCGTCAATAAATATTGGAACTCAAACTTGTTCGAATAAAGTTAAAGTCATAGCTAGCTTGCTCAAATAATGATTAGGAATATAAAAGTTTGCTTAATGAATGGTTAAAGTAAGAAACTTGTTTAACATAAATGTAGAGTTTAGAAACTTGCTCAACCAAAAGAATGAAGTTACGCAATGTAATAATAAAACTAACTCAACGAAAGTGTAGAATTAGAAAACTTGCCTCGAGCGTAAGCTAGAATATCAAAACTCAGGTTCACCTATACACAGTATTAAAACCAGAACATCTATTAGACATACCAATATTCATTTTTTAATATTAAACGCATTACTAGCTAAACTTGTTATTTTAGCACAAGTCTTAAGATACCATATATATTTCAGAATTCCCAAGTGCTAACATCACAACACTTATCTAACATTCATTGTATAAACTAAGTTACGCATAACACGTTTGTAACTTACTAATCACTTTTACAACTTTAAATTTACAATCCACATAACATGACTCTATTTAACCTTGTTGTTACGTGATTCTCACATTAACCTAACATTAAGCTAAGTTACATTGAATGTCCAAAGTCTGAATAATTAGCAGACTTCACTGTTTGTGACAGGGTACTAGCGCGGTCGCGCCAGTTTTATACTGGCTTGCAGCGCGTCCGCGCTACACACCAGTTCCAGTTTTGCAGAACATGGTTACGACAGTTTTCTTAAGCCAACTAACACGAATTTCACCAACCAAACAATAATAATAACATGTAAAAATGGTATAGAACTATCACAAACATATTTGTGAACATATTCCACCAATTAAAACAATTTAACAACAATTTAAGCTAGGTTAATTTCTCAAATTCCATATTTTTTATATAGAACTCGATTTTTGATATTCATCCCAAAAATCATCACTGTGAATTCAATACTTGGCCAAATCACTCCATTCAAATTACGCTATGCTCGCTTCTTAATGAACTAACATAATCAAGTTTCAATTTACAATTTCACATACTAATTGGCCACTACAATTGATACTTTTCATGAACCATATGAAAATACATATACTGACATTATTTTCTTCCTACTGTCAACGAATTTAGCATACAAATTTCTTGTTTAAGCATAAACCCTAGCATTATAAACATGTATAATCACAATTACCAACTATATAGCAATAATTCGAAGAGATGAAATTTACATAACATACAATTTTGACGTAAAACCCATATATATATATATATATATATATATATATATATATATATATATATATATACTAAGGTTGTGAATATAACTTCAAATGTGTCGAACAATCTTTGCTAAAGTCACTGGAATTGTTGGAAATTGCTTAAGTTCTCTCTCTCCATTCTCTCACAGCCTCTCTATATTTCTCAGACTTATCAAACAACTAGAATACGCAGAACAACATATAACTCTAGCCAATGCACACTTTCAAACGTCTAAAAATTGACGTCTACTAATTAATCCTTATTAAATCATCAGTTATAAATATATATTTATATTATTTATTTTATTTATATTATTTAAATTTAAAATTTTAAAATTTAAAAGTCATAAGCCTTTGTTTGGCCAAACCCTTTAATTTTTAAAGAATTAATATATTAAGCCTTGTTTGACAAAAAAACTAAATTAAACCCTTTTTAATTTATTTTAATAAACACTTTAGCTTTTAATTTATAATCACATATAATTTATTTGGATTTTCATATCCAACATTAACTCATTAAATTAATCACATACTATAGTTTAATTAAATATAGCATTTTAGCAAATATCACAAAATTATAATTTTTATTATAACTTTATTTAATAATCTAATATACCATCTAAATTATTAAATCAAAATAACAATATAATATCTCATGTTATACTACAATTCTCTAAATTATAAATTAATTTAATTTAGAATATTATCTAATAAATTTAGATTCATAAATATTTACTAACAATCATCACATCAATAAAATATTTAATAATAAATGTTTATATTATTCAATAAATATTTAATATTACAATTTAAAAATTTGGATCGTTACATCCTTCCCTTCTTACAAGGATTCTGTCCCTAGAATCACAACTCATACAATCAAATCGTCATATTTTTCCCTTCTTACAAAGATTCAGTCCCCAGAATCGAAGACATAGACTAAACAAATAACTCAGGATAATTCTTCATCATATCAGCTTCGAGTTCCCACGTAGCCTCTTCGACGTTGTGGTTCGCCCATATCACTTTCACAGAAGGTATCACTTTATTCCTGAGCACTTGTTCTTTCTTGTCGACTATCTGGATAGGAATCTCTTCGTAAGATAAATCTTTGCTAAACTACAACGGTTCATACTCGATCACATACTTGTAATCTAGTTTATATGGTCGCAAGACACATGAAAAACGTTGTGAACGTGTTCTAATTTTGGAGATAAAGCTACCTCGTAAGCCACTTCTCCCACTTTTCGTAGTATCTCGAACGGTCCAATAAATCTTGGGTTGAGCTTTCCTTTCTTACCAAAATGAATTTTCCCCTTCCAAGGAGAAACTTTCAGGAATACAAAATTTCCTGCTTCAAATTCACGATTCTGCCTGTGCTGATCAGCATACTTTTTTTGTCGATCTTGAGTAGCTACCAATCTTACTATGATGAGTTTGATAACTTTAGCGGTTTGTTATACCAGTTCTGGGCCTAACAGTTGACGTTCACCAACTTCATCCCAACATAGTGGAGTTATGCACTTTCTGTCGTATAACGCCTCGTATGGCGGCATGCCAATGCTTGCATGGTAACTGTTGTTGTATGCAAATTCCATCAACGGTAGATGATCATCCTAGTTTCCTTTGAATTCCATGATGCACGCTTTAAGCATATCTTCTAGCGTCTAGATTGTTCGTTCGCTTTGCCCATTAGTTTGCAGATGATATGTTGTGCTCATCTTCAGTTGTGTTCCCATGCATTCTTGTAGCCTCTTCCAGAAATTTGATGTGAACCTTGGATCTCTATCTGATATAATTGACACTGGAACTCCATGTCTTGAGACGATCTCTTTAACGTATAGCTTCGCCAACTGATCAAGATTAAATTTAATCTTTATTGGCAAAAAGTATGCAGATTTTGTCAATCTGTCCACTATCACCCATATCGCATCATATCCTTTCTGAGTCGTTGGAAGACCTACCACAAAATCCATTGTGATATGCTCCCACTTCCATTTTGATATTTCCAATGGTTGAAGTAATCTACTTAGTCGTTGATGCTCGGCCTTCACTTTCTGACATGTTAAGCACTTTGCAATGTATTCTGCAACATCTCTTTTCATGTTCCGCCACCAGAAATGACGCTGCAACTCTTGATACATCTTTGTACTTCCCGGATGAATCAAATATTTTGAGTTATGCGATTCCGTCAAGATTTCTTCTTTAATTTCCTGAACTGCTGGAACCCAAATTCGTCCCTTGAATCTTAGCATTCCCGCATAATCAACCTGCTACTTCACTTCTTTACCCTCTACCACATTTTCTTTTATTTTCCGCATTCTTCATGTTGTAGTTGTGCGTTCTTCACTTTGTCCACCAAAGTTGGACCAACTTCTATCTGGTACAATTTTTCATTGGTCTCTTTGGGAAATTTTATTTCCAACTATAGCCTTGCCATTGCTGAAATGAGCTCCTCCTTATCGGTTAACAACATCAACTTCTCTCGGCCTTTCCTACTCAAGGCATCCGCAACTACATTAGCTTTCCCCGGATGATAAAATACCTCACAATCGTAATCCTTTATCAATTTCATCCATCTCCTTTGCCGCATGTTCAAGTCTTTCTGTGTGAAGATATACTTCAGACTTTTATGGTCTGTGTAGATCTCACATTTTTCTCCACAGAGATAATATCTCCATATCTTCAATGCAAACACAACCGCCGCCAACTCTAAATCATGAGTCGGATACCATTTCTCGTAGTCTTTCAGTTGCCTTGATGCATACGCAATGACTTTGTCGTTCTGAAAAAGGACACAACTCAATCCTTTGTGTGAAGCATCACTATACACCATAAAATTTCCTGTATTATCTGGTAATGACAACACAGGTGCCACACTTAACTTCTTTTTTAGTTCTTGAAAACTCTCTTCACACTTCTCCATCCAAACAAATTTTACAACTTTCCTTATCAAATTTGTTAGCGAAGTGGCTATCTTAGAAAAATCTTGAATAAATCTTCTATAATAACCGGTTAGTCCCAAGAAACTCTTCACCTCCGACGGTGTTCTTGGTTATTTCCAATTGATTACAGCTTCCACTTTTTATGGATCCACTGAAATCCCATCTTTATCAATCATATGACTCAAAAATTGTACACATTCTAGCCAAAATTCACATTTAGAGAGCTTCGCGTACAATTTTTATTTTCTTAGTGTCTCTAGCGTCAAACGTAAATGTTCCACGTGTTCTTCTTGAGTTTTGGAATACACCAGAATGTCGTCAATAAATACCACTACAAACTTGTCTAAGAATGGTTTAAACACCCTGTTCATCAAATCCGTGAACGCTGCAGGGGCGTTTGTCAAACCAAAAGACATCACCAAAAATTCGTAATGTCCAAAGCGAGTTCGGAATGCCGTCTTCAGTACATCCTCCTTCCTTACTTTTAGTTGGTGACACCCACTTCTCAAAACCATTTTTGAGAAATATCTATCACCTTTCAGTTGATCAAACAAGTCATCTATTATTGGCAACAGATATTTATTTTTAATAGTGACCTTATTTAATTCTCTATAATCAATGCAAAGACTTATTGACCCATCTTTCTTCTTCACGAATAACATCGGCGCTCCCCACGGTGATACGCTCGGTTGAATATATTTTTTATATAATAGTTCTTGCAATTGTATCATTAGTTCCTTCATCTCTACCGGAGCCATTCTGTACGGGGCCTTCGATATTAGAGCTGTTCCTGGCGCTAAGTCGATCACAAACTCGATTTCTCTATTAGGCGGAAGTCCGGGCAAATGTTATGGAAATACGTCTACAAAATCCTTAACAACTGGTATCTCTTCCAGTTTTACACCCTCCTTCTTTTGAGTATCGACTATGTAGGCTAAGTACCCCGCACAACTCTGACTCAATAACTTCTTGGCCTGCATCATTGTCAGGCATCTCATTTGTCTAGGCGATTTTCTACCATGAAAAATTACCTTTGACGGAGTCATAAGGTTTACACACTTCTTTTGGCAGTAAATTATCGCTCCATAATTGAATAGCCAATCCATTCCCAAAATCACGTCAAACTCTCCAAGTTTTATCAGAATTAAATCTACCATCATGATATTCCCCTTAATATTCACCCCACAGTTCTTGTATACGAACCTAACAGGAATTACGTCCCTGTTCGCAATTTCTATGTTCAAAGGGAAATTCAGCTCTTCACTAGATATTTCTAACTTCTTAGCAAATTTATCAGATATAAACGAGCAAGTAGTACCCGAATCAAATAATACATAAGCATTTATATCATTGATTGGAATAATACCTGACACGACATCTTTTGATTGTACCGCGTCCTGTACCGTCATATTGAAGGTTCTGGTTGTGGGCTTTTTTGTTGACGTTGGTCCCACAATAGTCAGTGTACCTCCACTAGCATATCCCTTGCTTCCAGCTGTCTCACCAGACTTCTTCTTTGGACACTCGCGAGCAAAGTGATCCTTTGACCTACAGGTGTAGCAAATATTCTTCTTGGGTTGAGTGCAATTTGGGGCGATGTGACCCTCCTGGCCACAGTTGAAGCATACTCGTTTCCCCATCAAGCACACACCCTTGTGAAACTTTCCGCATGTAGCATATGCTTCGAACTTCTTTTGCTGGCTTCCTTACTGATTTCTAGCTCCCATATTTGTATTCCACTTCCTCTTCAAATTGTTGTTGCCATTCCCACCGTTACCGCCACCACCATTCTTAGCTTCACCTTCACTCTTCTTCTTCCTCTACTCATGGTTGTGTTTTGTTACTGCCTCGCCTCTACTCTCAGCGAGAATTGATTTCTCCATTACCGCTGCAAACGTCTTCAACTTAAACAGGGAGACCCTACTGTACAACCAGGGCTTCAGTCACTGTTCAAACCTCTTCGCCTTGCATTCATCTGTGCTAACTTGATATGGCACAAACCACGCCAAGTCGTTGAATTTTGCGGCATACTCAGACACCGTCATTATTCCCTGCTTTAGTTCTAAAAACTGCACCTCTAGCTGACTCTTTGAACTCTCTGGGAAATTGGTCTCGAAGAATATCTCCTTAAACCTATCCCAGGTCATAATCCATTGACCCCCTCGGGTTTTATTAGCTTGCCACCAATAACTCGCCTCTGCTTTCAGCATGAATGTTGTAAAAGCAGTCTTCTGATCCTCCCCTACTCTCACAACATCGAATACCTTCTCTATTTCCATGATTCATGGACCCATAGAACTCCGGTGGCCCAACCGCCTTGGAGTCCTTAAAAGTCGTAGCTTGATTTTGTGGCTGATTCTGTAATGCTCCCGACAGTAGCGTTACAAATTGCTGAACCGGATTAGCCTCAACATTGTTGTTATTCTCGGGGTTCCTTTGTCGTGGTTGGCGCCTTGGTGGCATTTTCTGTTAAGATACACCCATTAGATTCTATTCAATCTTTTAAGTATTATATACTTAAGTTGTACATCATAAAAGATTATCACATAAAACATAACACTTTGAATAAAATAATAACTTTTATTCCTTCATAATCTTTTTGAAAACATCATAACAATAGCATCACTGCTATTTACATTACTTCCCTGAACTACTAAAGTTCCAGGATAACATTTAAACTATAAATCCTCCCTTTAAAGGGTTACATCATTAATCCAAAAATATCTCAGGTTGTCTAACCTAAAACATAAATCAAGTGCGGAAATAAATTATTACGTCACATCATTAATTTAAAAGTCTATCATCATAATAATAAATAAAATTACAAGTCTTCATCACTTGTACATTTTTTCTTTTCCTTTTCTAGATGTAGGCTCATCTACCTTCTCAACTTTAGCTGCAATAATTATATTTATGCAAGAGTGAGCAAAACAAATGCTCACTAGATATGACAATGAATTAACAAGATAATAATAATTGCTAATGAATAGGCTCATCAAAACTGAATAGTACTCTATCAACGATAACCAAAGACTAGAATTAAAATATGGAATATATATCTGAGGGTCATAAGACCACGAACTATGTCAACAGTTGCAAGTAATCTTTCAACTTCAACTTTAACAGTTATAACACTATAAGGACTCCTCGTACTTAGGGGGATCAGCCCTTCGTACAATGTATTGTGCACAAACATTTCAACGCTAAGCGTAAATTATCCCCTATTAATAGGATTGTTCATCTCAGTATTTAGAGTGCAAGTCTACACCGAAGAAAGTTTGGTTTGGATAAGCTTTCAAGGGAAATTTGAAGTTTAACGATTATCAACTAGAGGACTAGTTGAATCAATAGTGTTTAATAACACAATAGTTGAACAATAGTAACATAATATGGGACAATGAATAAATGTAAGCGAACTAACTATATTTTTAACTCATACTTAGAAACAACTACAAGGCATAAGTATGGAATGACAACAAACCTTGCTTGAATAATATTAAACTAAACTATGAATTACTGATTATACTTTAAATAATAGCAAGATGAAAATAAAGCTTGCTCATTATGAGAATAGTTTGTGCCAAGTAAATGAGATAAGATAGTTCAACATTAGAAATTAGAATTCAAGAAAATTGCATTCATAATATCTGAATGACAATAAAGAAACTTGTCTAACAATAAACAAGTTAGAATGCGTCAATAAATATTGGAACTCAAACTTGTTCGAATATAGTTAAAGTCATAGCTAGCTTGCTCAAATAATGATTAGGAATACAAAAGTTCGCTTAATGAATGGTTAAAGTAAGAAACTTGTGTAACGTAAATGTAGAGTTTAGAAACTTGCTCAACCAAAAGAATGAAGTTACGCAATGTAATAATAGAACTAACTAAACGAAAGTGTAGAATTAGAAAACTTGCCTCGAGCGTAAGCTAAAATATCAAAACTCACGTTCTCCTATACACAGTATTAAAACCACAACATCTATTAGACATACCAATACTCATTTTTCAATATTAAACGCATTACTAGCTAAACTTGTTACTTTAGCACAAGTCTTAAGCTACCATATATATTTCAAAATTCCCAAGTGTTAACATCACAGCACTTATCTAACATTCATTGTATAAACTAAGTTACGCATAACACATTCGTAACTTACTAATCACTTTTACAACTTTGAATTTACAATCCACCTAACATGAGTCTGTTTAACCTTGTTGTTACATGATTCTAACATTAACCTAACATTAAGCTAAATTACATTGAACATCCAAAGTTTGCATAATTAGCAGACTTCACTGTCGGTGACAGGGTACTGGCACGGCCGCGCCAGTTTTATACTGGCTTGCAGCGCGCCCGCACTACACACTAGTTCCAGTTTTGCAGAACATGGTTACGGCAGTTTTCTTAAGCCAACTAACACGAATTCCACCCACCAAACAATAATAATAACATGTAAAAATGGTATAGAACTATCACAAACATATTTGTGAACATATTCCACTAATTAAAACAATTTAACAACAATTTAAGCTAGGTTAATTTCTCAAATTCCATGTTTTTTATATAAAACTCAATTTTTGATATTCATCCGAAAAATCATCACTGTGAATTCAATACTTGGCAAAATCACTCCATTCAACTTACGCTATGCTCGCTTCTTAATGAACTAACATAATCAAGTTTCAATTTACAATTTCACATACTAATTGGCCACTACAATTGATACTTTTCATGAACCATATGAAAATACATATACTGACATTATTTTCTTCCTACTGTCAACGAATTTAGCATACAAATTTCTTGTTTAAGCATAAACCCTAGCATTATAAACATGTATAATCACAATTACCAACTATATAGCAATAATTCGAAGAGATGAAATTTACATAACATGCAATTTTGACGTAAAACCCATATATATATATATATATATATATATATATATATATATATATATATATATATATATATATATATATATATATAATACTAAGGTTGTGAATATAACTTCAAATGTGTCGAACAATCTTTGCTAAAGTCATTGGAATTGTTGAAAATTGCTTAAGTTCTCTCTCTCAATTCTCTCACAGCCTCTCTGTATTTCGCAGACTTATCAAACAACTAGAATACGCATAACAACATATAACTCTAGCCAACGCACACTTTCAAACGTCTAAAAATTGACGTCTACTAATTAATCCTTATTAAATCATCAGTTATAAATATATATTAATATTATTTATTTTATTTATATTATTTAAATTTAAAATTTTAAAATTTAAAAGTCATAAGTCTTTGTTTGGCAAAACCTTTTAATTTTTAAAGAATTAATATATTAAGCCTTGTTTGACAAAAAAACTAAATTAAACCCTTTTTAATTTATTTTAATAAACACTTTAGTTTTTAATTTATAATCACATATTATTTATTTGGATTTTCATATCCAACATTAACTCATTAAATTAATCACATACTATAGTTTAATTAAATATAGCATTTTAGCAAATATCACAAAATTATAATTTTCCTTATAACTTTATTTAATAATCTAATATACCATCTAAATTATTAAATCAAAACAACAATATAACATATCATGTTATACTACAATTCTCTAAATTATAAATTAATTTAATTTAGAATATTATCTAATAAATCTAAATTTATAAATATTTACTAACAACCATCACATCAATAAAATATTTAATAATAAATGTTTATATTATTTAATAAATATTTAATATTACAATTTGAAATTTTAGATCGTTACAGGATATGTTCTGCGACGCCCCCAAATCCAGGTACTTGAAACCCGAACTCGGTGCTTCACGATACCATTTCTATAAGCTGAATAATACAATAATAATATTACATTCAAACTTAATTTACATACATCAAAGTTTACTTTCCAGGTACGAGACCTTCAAATACATTCCTTACAATACTTGAATAGATACCAATACTAACTATAACCATTAAATCATAATATAAACTCATTCGAACAGCTTTCCTTTCCCCTTGTTCATGCCTGAGCCTTCAGGTTGCTCATACATAACTGAAAATATTTAATTTAAGCAAGGATGAACATTTGAGTGCCCAGCAAGTAATAGCAACTATATATATAAGTTGAAAAAATATACGTATTCTATTTACATAACACTTCTACAACGAATCGAAAGTTGTGAAGTAATTTGTACTGATAAAAAAATTCACATAAAAACCCTCTTTCAAATTCTTAAAATTTGGCTCTACCCATGAATAGGGTTTAAGAAACATACTATGAACATTCTTTTCATTTTCGAAAAGGTTTAGCAGAAATCCATCCGCAAACAGTCATAACTTACGGGTACGGAGGGTGATCAGCCACGTTGTACCCAGTATTGATCAATACTACATAACCTGAACGAAATTCATCGCTCACTCTATCCGCCTTGGGCGCAAAAATTTTCTCATATAGGGATGTTCATACATGCTTGGTTCCAAACCCGAAGGTTTTTAATCTTGCTCAATAATAATATGTAATTCAACATATATATATATATATATATATATATATATATATATATATATATATATATATATATATATATATATATATACGGGTAATTGACAAAGGTGTATCAACATGTGAATAAATGACATGATTATCCAAGTGGGGACACTTGTATAACCATTTAGACATTAACAAACAGAATATATATCTGAGCTAACATGTTGATAATCAAAGCGTACATAATCTGTATAGGAATAAAAAAGAATTCTGAAACTTCTTACTCATGTCCATTGCATAAAGGAAATGTAAAGATAAGATACTTGCATGATTTGCTGATTACAAATCTAAATTTAGATTCTATCTCTTTATCACAACCTATCAATAATCAGATCATTCGTTCGATTAGAACAATATATCATAACACATAGTACTGTCTATTACAGTCGGCACATGGTCTAATCACATCATCACATATATCTAACAGGCATTACGTCCTAAACAATCATAAACACAGTCAAATATCTAAGTTCGGGTCAATTTCTGACAATTATCGGTGTACCGACAGCTTTATCGGGTAAATATTGAGTCTAAGACTCTTATTTTGTACCTCAACATCTGTAAATATCAGTCATTTTATTTTTAAATGACTTGAAATAATTTTAAAACATTTATTAAAATTTATCATGCATTTTCAAACATCGGAACCATAATTAAATGATTTAAACATCAAACAATTCTATTATCATTAATAATTAATTAATATTAAACTATTAATGAAACTATTGCCAAAATATAAAAGTTATTTATAATAACTCAAACTATTTTTAAAACATTTATATTGCCCTTAAATAATTTTTAAAACAATTAAAATCATTTTTAAATAATTACCATTAATATTTAAATATTAATGTACTATTTATCCAAATATTAAAAGTCATTAATTATAACTTAAAATATTTTTAAATCCTTAATATCCTTTTTAAATGATTTTTTAAATAAATAAAACCATTTTTAAACTATTTATTTAATAATAATTATTAAATAAACTAAATATCATTAATATTATCTTAATATCATTAATATTTAATTATTAATGAAATCATCCTTTAAATATTAAAAGTTATATTTTATAACATAGAATATTTTTAAATACCTTATTTTCATTTAAAATAATTTTTATAATATTAAAATCATTTTTAAACTAAATTATTTAATATAATCATTAAATAACTTTAATATC
Organism: Panax notoginseng; assembly: GCA_016801055.1. NCBI lineage: Eukaryota > Viridiplantae > Streptophyta > Magnoliopsida > Apiales > Araliaceae > Panax > Panax notoginseng. The sequence continues at coordinate 143,665,725 of CM029020.1, forward strand.
ATTAATAATAATTAATTAATAAAATTCATCACAAAATATTAAAAGTCATGGAAAATAACTTAAAATATTTTCTTATACCATAAAATAATTTTTCATGATTTTTTCATGAATTAAAACTATTTTTAAATCATTTATTTAATATTATAATTAAATAAATAAATACCTTTTATATTCCAAAAATATTAAATATTTATGAAATATACTCAAAATAATTAAAAACTATTTTTTAGATTTTAAAATAATTTTTCAGAATTTATTAAGTATTTTTAATAATTAAAATCTAATTTTTCTAATTTTTAAATCATTTTCGGAATTTTTAGAAATTGAAAATTTAAAATAAGTCAAAACCGTCGCTAAAGGCTTTAGCGACGATTATCTGTTGCCTTGGGTGTTCTTGAGCCTCAAGAACACTGACAAGGCAGTTTCGAGGGGGCTAGTTTGACCACGATTTTAGATCGTATCGTGATGTTTCTAGGCAATCTAACACATAAATCTTGTAGTGCTGATGTAAAACTAAAATTAACAACAAACATCATGGCTAAAAAAATATTAGATCTAAGAGTTATTAGCCATCAAAAAGTCTGACTAGGCTGTTCTTCAACCGAAGAATAGTCGAGGTGCCTACTTTGGATCCTTATAACGTGCATTATGTGTATTGTTTGTGTGATCTATCAATTGGAGTGTGTAGAAAACATGTAGGACTACAACTATGAAGCATCATAACACTAAAAAATCATATCATGAGCAAGATCTAGCCGGTCAAAGTTGACCACGGAAATTGCTCAAAAAAATCTGAGTTCGTGTTCTTCAGCGTTTTCGGTCAACGGGTTTTGACCATGAATAACTCCCGATCTATAATAGCTATGAACTAGATTATTTTTGTATATTAAAGAACACATATCAGGCTACACATAACAACTTATAAACAACAAAAACAGTAAATAATCACAAAGATATAAACTCTGACATTTGATGAAAAATCACAGAATTCGATTTTTCCAACTTGCTCAAATCTTCAAATTCGTGCACTTTGATGTTATGGGTCTTTGATTTATCAACTTAGAACATTAATAGACTCCCTATTACACAAATTAAATAATCAATTGCATCAATTAACATCGAATCGAAGGATTTCTAATTTTTGGGATTTCATACCTTTTCTTAATTTGATTTCTTGATTTCTGACTTTGATCTTCTGTTTTTTATGCTTGTGATCGTGGGGTTGTTCTTAGGAGTGTATGGGCAACTGTTTTTGGGAGCTAAGAGTTTGAGAGAATCTAGTTTGGAGAGTTGGGCAATTTTAGTGTACATTTTAAGCTTAATCTCTCCTTAATTTTAGAATTGATTGAATTCAATCATGTAAGGCTGATAATTGATGGGTGTAATGGTATAGTAGCATGGATAACTTCTAGAAGCCATTGATTAGCTAGTATAATTGAAGATTCCATCAACAATGCTACTAATAATACACTAAAATGGACAAAAAGGGTATTTTGGTAATTTCTCATATAATTTCATGGGCAATTTTGTACATAGAAATTAAATGTAATATTTAATCACTAGATGGTAATTCTTATCATTTACCAATTAATTTCCATCCTTTGGTAAATTAAAACATTTTTATATTAACATCGTAATTAAACCCAATAATTTAAAATTAGGGTTTTCGATTGAAAATTTAGGGTTCTATAATTAGGGTTTCTTAACGTCATCAATTAGGGTTTCTAATTGACCATTAGGGGTCTCTAATTATCTATGTATGTTACTAACACAGTCATTACGGTTTCTAACTTCAACCGGTTAGGGTTATAATAATTAGGGTTTGTCCTAATTATCGATGTACAAAAGTAATTAAGGTTTCCTTCTAATTACCGACATTCTTATACACAGTAACTTCATATACACAGTCACTACTCAGTCATATCTCATAATTGAGTTTAATAATTAGGGTTTCACAGCACGGTAATATGTTATGACCTAATTGACCGTCATTGCTCAATATTATCTGTCTGCATATACACAGTACATATTTATGGTACTGTAAAATCATTATATAAATAATATAATATTATTATTCTCATCTCTTGATCACAATCCCAATCCAGGGTTTGGATCTCATATCTAAATTCTCTTTCTTACACAACATCAATAATCAAGTTAAAATAATTAACTTGAACAAATCATATAATAAAATATTTATTATATAATTCTAATTACCACTTCATATATTATTTCCAATCATGTTTTCATGAAAAATAATTAATAAAAACATTTCGGCTTACAGGAATTAATTACCATAACAATATAATTGGTGGTAATTAATTATTCCAAAATTATTTCTAATTTTTCAAGTAATAAATATATTCGCATTTATCATTCACATTACTAGACATTTATTCTCGTCATTAAATAATAAAAAAAAATTATATGCAAAATTTCTGATTTATTTTATATAGAAAATCTAGGGTTATTACATTCACACTCCCTTATAAGGATTCCGTCCCCGGAATCACCGCTTTAAAACTCATATGCAGAAGGGTGCATAGCATATAATCACTGTACATAGACCTCGACCATACTTGATCGAACTGGTCTTTAACTATTCTTCATAGCACTCTGCTTAGGCAGAAATTTGATTTCTAAAAGAACTCAAATTCCTTATTCAACTTTTCTTACAAAATAAAATAATCTACTACATGTGTAGGAAAATCACATAAGATATATAAGTGATTCAAATAGCACCTGGAGTTCTGTTTCCAGCTGTCACCGTATCCTGGACCGTCATGTTGAAGACCCTCGGAGTTGCTACTTTTGGGGTACTGGTTGAGTGTGGTCATGTTATTGCTAAAGAACCACTGCTCCTCCCCGTGGTTACGTTTCCTGCCTCCATTCCCCTCTTTGGACAGTTCCTCACCTTATGCTCAGTCGATCCGCATATAAAGCATCCACTGATCATCCTTGAGTTGGGGAAATTGGGAGAGATATGACCCTCTTGCCCGCACTTGTAGCATACAAACTTGCCCTTCAGACACTCGCCAGAGTGATTCTTCCCGCAGTTCTTGCACTACACTACCTGCTTCTTTGTACCTTCCTGCTTCACTTGCACGTTCTCAGAAAAATTCCTCATTCTTTTCTCACCCCTATTCCCACTACTACTTTCTATCTTTACTGCTCCTCCTGACTTGCTTTTGTTCTTCTTCTCCTTGTGGTAGAGGCTCATGGCCTCACTTCCCTGTTCAGCTATGATAGCCTTCTCCATAAGTGCTGCAAAAGTATTAATTTGCAGTACTGACACCTTATTGTAGAGCCAGGGTTTTAAGCCCAGCTCAAATCTCCTTGCCTTTCTAGCTTCTGTATCCACTTAATGTGGAGCAAACCTAGCCAACTCATTAAACTTTGCGGCATACTCCGCAACAGTCATGTTCTCCTGTTTTAACTCCAGGAATTTCACCTCCATTCTAGACTGCATACTAACAGAGAGATAGTTTTCGAATAATAAATTCTTACATCTATCCCAAGTATTTTCTTCTTCTCCAGCCCGAGTCTTATTTGCCTCCCACCAAAAGTTAGCTTCCCCTTTCAACATATAAGTAGCAAAAGCGGTCTTTTGCCCTTCATCTACTCTAGCAATTATGAACGCCTTTTCTATTTCGTTCACCCATGTCTGGGCTTCTATAGGGTCAGCTGATCCTCTAAATTCTGGTGGTCCTACGGCTTTGAAGTCTTTAAAATTTGCCAAGCGATTGTCTGGCTGATTCCCTGCAGCTGGTATTCCCTGTTGCATAGCCTGAGCTATCATGTTTGCAAAGTTTTGCATCAGTTCTAGATGTCGTTCCCCAGCATCAGTAGATTCTTCTATCCTTTAGTTTCGAGTTTGGCGTCTTGGCGACATTATCTGGTTAAATAAAACCATAAATTATACCCTTACATTTTAAACCTTATTGCATAAGATTAATGTATTAAACTCGTTTCATTTCTCAATCTTAGATTCATATTCATTTATTGAATATGTACATAGAACATCCTGCTTTAATCAACAGCTATCCCTTTGTGACTACGAAAGTCAGGATTTAAAATCTTGACCAACATAAAAGTTGAAAATAGTTCATTACTTATCACACATATTACATAACATAACCCATACTACTTATTTACCAAGCCGTTCTTCTCGGACATTCATTCGATCGATGTCCTTCCATCCCACAATTAAAACATCCACCTTTCTTATAGTCGGGGCAACGAGGAGAGGTATGTCCCTCACAGCCGCAAATATAACATATCTTCTTCCCTTTCTTCTTGTCAGGTTTTCCTAAGTCAGGGTCTTTTATCTTTCTTTTTCCCTTACCTCTCGGAGCTGCACATGATGTGTTGCTTGGGGCTCCCATCTGGTCAATTTGTAGTTTGAGCTTATCCTGCTCTTCCATTGTTTCTAACAATGCTTGACGTAGTTGAATATTAAGCAACGCCTCTATCTCCCACGGCCTTTCCAGCGTAGCAACCTTGTTCTCCAGATACTGCACCTCCGTTGATGCTTGAGCAGCTTCAACTTTAGTGTCTGAATCACTATCTGTCAAATCCAACATTTCTGGGTCTGATGCTACGTTTTCCACGATAGCCACCTCGTCCAATTTGGGTTCCCTGTGAGCTTCTATTTCAGCTGTTAGCCTCGATATTAGCTCGGGGGTATGGACCTGATCCTTCTTATTCCACATATCTTTTCCACTAGACCTCTACATACATAAGTTACCTTGATTAGCATATAGTATATATACACATCAATCAAGAGTTCTATATACGTTGTCTCTTATTTTGTTTGACGATGAATTTATTCAATCCATCTCTATAAACACATCAACGCCTATCTTTCTCTACCGAAAGGCAGCTCCATCCACTTCGTGTCGAATCGCATAAAGGCGATGTCTAAAGCCTGCTTCAAGGTATATATCCCGGTGTCTTTGGCTTCTATCTCAACCTTCAACTGTCCTATCTGTATATATCTCTGCTCCTACCTCCCTCGTAACTCGGCTAATTCCATCTGTGTTCGGTGAGCAGCATCCTTGTACTGTTGTTCCGAAATCTGGAGAGTACGATTCTATGCCTCCGTCTGCTCAACTCTAACCTTTAAGTCGTCGTTTCTAACTATCAAATCTCTTATCATCTCACTGTCTGTGTAGTCCTCGCTAGAGTCCATCGTCTCTTAGGTCAAGGAATTACTATCTTGACTTTCGTCATCCATCCTATGACCACAATAAACGAGACAACATTAGTACTGAAATAAAATATATTCATCGATAAAATGAAGTAATATTTTATTTAGTACAGCTAAAACTTGATGAATCTCTTCAACTCATCATATCCTATAACTTCTCACCAGAGTACTTCGTCTCTTAGTTCATTGAATATCTATCTTAACTTTCGTTCTCCATTCTACTAAGGTTATAACCTAGGTTTCGCATTCCTAACGTTTAAAACCTACAGCTTTGATACCAACATGTGACGCCCCCAAATCCAGGTACTTGAAACCCGAACTCGGTGCTTCACGATACCATTTCTATAAGCTGAATAATACAATAATAATATTACATTCAAACTTAATTTACATACATCAAAGTTTACTTCCCAGGTACGAGACCTTCAAATACATTCCTTACAATACTTGAATAGATACCATTACTGACTATAACCATTAACTCATAATATAAACTCATTCGAACAGCTTTTATTTCCCCTTGTTCGTTCCTGAGCCTTCAGGTTGCTCATATATAGCTGAAAATATTTAATTTAAGCAAGGATGAGCATTTGAGTGCCCAGCAAGTAATAGCAACTATATATATAAGTTGAAAGAATATAAGTATTCTCTTTACATAACACTTCTACAACGAATCGAAAGTTGTGAAGTAATCTGTACTGATAAAAAAATTCACATAACAACTCTCTTTCAAATTCTTAAAATTTGGCTCTACCCATGAATAGGGTTTAAGAAACATACTATGAACATTCTTTTCATTTTCAAAAAGGTTTAGCAGAAATTCATCCGCAAACTGTCATAACTTACGGGCACGGAGGGTGATCAGCCCCGTTGTACCCTGTATTGATTAATACTACATAACATGAACGAAATTCATCGCTCACTCTATCCGCCTTGGGAGCAAAAATTTTCCCATATAGGGATGTTCATACATGTTTGGTTCCAAACCCGAAGGTTTTTAATCTTGCTCAACAATAATATGTAATTCAACATATATATATATATATATACGGGTAATTGACAAAGGTGTATCAACATGTGAATAAATGCCATGATTATCCAAGTGGGGACACTTGTATAACCATTTAGAAATTAACGAATAGAATATATATCTGAGCTAACATGTTGATAATCAAAGCGTACATAATCTGTATAGGAATAGAAAAGCATTCTGAAACTTTTTACTCATGTCCATTGCATAAAGGAAATGCAAAGGTAAGATACTTGCCTGATTTGCTGATTACAAATCTCAATTTAGATTCTATCTCTTTATCACAACCTATCAATAATCAGATCATTCGTTCGATTAGAACAATATATCACAACACATAGTACTGTCTATTACAGTCAGCACATGGTCTAATCACATCATCACATATATCTAACAGGCATTATGTCCTAAACAATCATAAACACAGTCAAATATCTAAGTTCGGGTCAATTTCTGACAATTGTCGGTGTACCGACAGCTTTATCAGGTAAATACTGAGTCTAAGACTCTTATTCTGTACCTCAACATCTGTAAATATCAATCATTTTATTTTCAAATGACTTGAAATAATTTTAAAACATTTATTAAAATTTATCATGCATTTTCAAACATCGGAATCATAATTAAATGATTTAAACATCAAACAATTCTATTATCATTAATAATTAATTAATATTAAACTATTAATGAAACCATTGCCAAAATATAAAAGTTATTTATAATAACTCAAACTATTTTTAAAACATTTATATTACCCTTAAATGATTTTTAAAACAATTAAAATTATTTTTAAATAATTACCATTAATATTTAAATATTAATGTACTATTTATCCAAATATTAAAAGTCATTAATTATAACTTAAAATATTTTTAAATCCTTAATATCCTTTTTAAATGATTTTTTAAATAAATAAAACCATTTTAAAACTATTTATTTAATAATAATTATTAAGTAAACTAAATATCATTAATATTATCTTAATATCATTAATATTTAATTATTAATGAAATCATCCTTTAAATATTAAAAGTTATATTTTCTAACATAGAATATTTTTAAATACCTTATTTTCATTTAAAATAATTTTTATAATATTAAAATTATTTTTAAACTAAATTATTTAATATAATCATTAAATAATTTTAATATCATTAATAATAATTAATTAATAAAATTCATCACAAAATATTAAAAGTCATGGAAAATAACTTAAAATATTTTCTTATACCATAAAATAATTTTTCATGATTTTTTCATGAATTAAAATTATTTTTAAATCATTTATTTAATATTATAATTAAATAAATAAATACCTTTTATATTCCAAAAATATTAAATATTTATGAAATATACTCAAAATAATTAAAAACTATTTTTCAGATTTTAAAATAATTTTTCAGAATTTATTAAGTATTTTTAATAATTAAAATCTAATTTTTCTAATTTTTAAATCATTTTCGAAATTTTTAGAAATTGAAAATTTAAAATAAGTCAAAACCGTCGCTAAAGGCTTTAGCGACGATTATCTGTTCCCTTGGGTGTTCTTGAGCCTCAAGAACACTGACAAGGCAGTTTCGAGGGGGCTAGTTTGACCACGATTTTAGATCGTATCGTGATGTTTCTAGGCAATCTAACACATAAATCTTGTAGTGCTGATGTAAGACTAAAATTAACAACAAACATCATGGCTAAAAAAATATTAGATCTAAGAGTTATTAGCCATCAAAAAGTCTGACTAGGCTGTTCTTCAACCGAAGAATAGTCGAGGTGCCTACTTTGGATCCTTATAACGTGCATTATGTGTATTGTTTGTGTGATCTATCAATTGGAGTATGTAGAAAAACATGTAGGACTACAACTATGAAGCATCATAACACTAAAAAATCATATCATGAGCAAGATCTAGCCGGTCAAAGTTGACCACGGAAATTGCTCAAAAAAAATCTGGGTTCGTGTTCTTCAGCGTTTTCGATCAACGGGTTTTGACCATGAATAACTCCCGATCTATAATAGCTATGAACTTGGTTATTTTTGTATATTAAAGAACACATATCAGGCTACACAGAACAACTTATAAACAACAAAAACAGTAAATAATCACAGAGATATAAGCTCTGACATTTGATGAAAAATCACAGAATTCGATTTTTCCAACTTGCTCAAATCTTCAAATTCGTGCACTTTGATGTTATGGGTCTAATATTTATCAACCTAGAACATTAATAGACTCCCTATTACACAACTTTAAACAATCAATTGCATCAATTAACATCGAATCGAAGGATTTCTAATTTTTGGGATTTCATACCTTTTCTTAATTTGATTTCTTGATTTCTGACTTTGATCTTCTGTTTTTGATGCTTGTGATCGTGGGGTTGTGCTTAGGAGTATATGGGCAAGTGTTTTTGGGAGCTAAGAGGTTGAGAGAATCTAGTTTGGAGAGTTGCGCAATTTTAGTGTACATTTTAAGCTTAATCTCTCCTTAATTTATAGAATTGATTGAATTCAATCATGTAAGGCTGATAATTGATGGGTGTAATGGTATAGTAGCATGGATAAACTTCTAGAAGCCATTGATTAGCTAGTATAATTGAAGATTCCATCAACAATGCTACTAATAATACACTAAAATGGACAAAAAGGGTATTTTGGTAATTTCCCATATAATTTCAAAGGCAATTTTGTACATGACAATTAAATGTAATATTTAATCACTAGATGGTAATACTTATCATTTACCAATTAATTTCCATCCTTTGGTAAATTAAAACATTTTTACATTAACATCGTAATTAAACCAGATAATTTAAAATTAGGGTCTTTGATTGAAAATTGAGGGTTCTATAATTACGGTTTCTTAACGTCATCAATTAGGGTTTCTAATTGACCATTAGGGTTCTCTAATTATCTGTGTATGTTACTAACACAGTCATTACGGTTTCTAACTTCAACCGGTTAGGGTTATAATAATTAGGGTTTGTCTTAATTATCGACCTACAAAAGTAATTAGGGTTTCCTTCTAATTACCGACATTCTTATACACAATAACTTCATATACACAGTCACTACTCAGTCATATCTCATAACTGAGTTTAATCATTAGGGTTTCACAGCACGGTAATATGCTATGACCTAATTGACCGTCATTGCTCAATATTATCTGTCCGCATATACACAGTACATATTTATGGTACTGTAAAATCATTATATAAATAATATAATATTATTATTCTCATCTCTTGATCACAATCCCAATCCAGGGTTTGGATCTCATATCTGAATTCTCTTTCTTACACAACATCAATAATCAAGTTAAAATAATTAACTTGAACAAATCATATAATAAAATATTTATTATATAATTCTAATTAACACTTCATATATTATTTCTGTAATAACCCGATATTTTTTATATAAATAGATAAGAAATTTTGCATATAAATTTTTTTTTTACAATGAGAATAAGTGTGAAGTATTGTGATGTTAAATGCGAATATATTTATTATTTGAAAAATTAGAAATAATTTTAGAATTATTAATTACTAAAAATTATATTCTTATGGTAATTAATTTCTGTAAGCAGAAATGTTTTTATTATTTATTTTGCATGAAAATATAATTTATATATTATTTAAATAATATATGAAGTGACAATTAGAATTATAATAATGAATATGTTATTATATGAATTTATTCAGAATATTTAAGTTAATTATTTTAACTTGATTATTGATGTTGTGTACGAAGGATAAGTCAGATATGGAATCCAAACCCTAAACTTGGATTTTTATCCATGAATGAGAATAATAATGTAATATTAATTATATTTTAATTTTCAGTGCTTAAATATATACCGTATATCTGTAGACTGTTAATGTTGGTCAATTGTGGTAAATTGGGTCATAACCTAATATTGTGTTGTGAAACCCTAATTGTTAAACTCAATTATGAGTTAAGACTGAGTAGTAATTGTGTTATATGAATTCTTCTGCGTATTAGAATTTCTGTAATTAGAAGAAACCCTAATTATTGTTTTATGCTGATAATTAGGAAAAACCCTATTTATTTATTTGAAAACCCTAATTACAAATTTTAGAAACCATAATTATTATTTTGTGAATTATAAAGATAATTAGGAAACCCTAATTAATTTGGGAACCCTAATAATATTTAGGAACCCTAATTTAAAAACCCTAATTTCTATTAAAAACCCTAATTTAATTAGTATGTTTTAAATTAAAATTGTATTACACTTTAAATTTTAAATTGTCCAAACCCTATAAATTATTTGGGAAATTGTAAGATTTTCAATCTAGTGAATAAACACTAGATTTAATCACCTTGTACAAGAATGCCCTTGAAATTTTAAGTAAAATTACCAAAATACCCTTTTTGTCTCTTTAGTGTATTATTAGAGAATTATTGTGCATTATTGCTATCAAAGCATGGCAAACATCCTACCCTACCAATTTAACATCCAAGACTCAATTATATTCAGATTCAATCAACTATTTTGAGCATTCAATGCATCTAATTTGGTTTATATATAGATTGGAGAGAGAATTAAGGCATTTTGTACACTAAAAATTGCCCAACTCTCATCCTTGAGCTTCTCCCTCTAAAACTGACGAATTATTGTAGTATTTCAGTCCCAAAACAAAGCCCTACTACCAATCATAACAAATCATAAGCCAAAAATTAAGAATAAAAGCTTAGAAAATGTATAAACTCTAGCTTGATTTTTTTTTTTAATTTTTGGTGTTAGATGTTATGTTTAAATGTTAGAACATGTTTATTATAGTGTCTAAGGATGATCTGGGTTGCTAGATGTTGGATCCATAACATTTAGAAGCTCGGATTTGAAGATTTCCAAAATCTAGAAATTTCATTTTCTGTGATTTTTTGACAAATGTCAAGCCTTATATCTCTGTGATCTTTAATGTATTTTGTGTTCTAAAAGTTGATATGTGTAGCTTGTTATGTGGTCTTTAATCTTCAAAACGAATCAGGTCCATATCTATTGTGGATCAAAAATTATTTAAGGTCAAAGTGGGTTGACCGGCATTGACCGGCTGTTCTTCAAACCTAGAAAATATTCTGAGTGTCCAGAAAATATTATTTGGCAAATGTCAGAGCTTATAAATCTTTTCTCGATCATGATTCTTGTTGTTTAAAAGTTGTTATATGTAGTCAGATATGTGGTCGTTAATATGCAAAAAGAATAAAGTTCATATCTGTTGTAGATCGGGAGTTATTCATGGTCAAAACCCGTTGACCGAAAACGCTGAAGAACACAAACTCAGAATTTATTTGAGTAGATTCCGTGTTAAAGTTTGACCAGATAGATCTTGCTCATGTTATGATGTTAATGTGTTATGATGCTTTGTAGTTGTAGTCCTACATGTTTTCTACACACTCCAATTGATAGATCACACAAACAATACACAGATTGGAAGTTATAAGGATCCAAAGTAGGCACCTCGATTGTTCTTCAGTCGAAGAATAGCCTTGTTAGACTTTTTGATGGCTAATAACTCTTAGATCTGATGTTTTTTAGTCATGATATTTGTTGGTAATTGTAGTATTATATGAGCACTACAAGATCCAAGTGTTAGATTGCCCAGAAACGTAATGGATTGAGAATTATAATCGGTCAAACTAGGCACCTTGATAACTGTCTTGTCAATGTTCTTGAGGCTCAAGAACACCTAAGGCAACAGATAAGCGTCACTAAAGCCTTTAACGACGGTTTTGATTTATTTTAAAATTTTCAATTTTTGAAAATTCCGAAAATGATTTAAAAATTAGAAAAATTAGATTTTAATTATTAAAAATACTTAATAAATTCTGAAAATTATTTTAAAGTCTGAAAAATAGTTTTTAACTATTTTGAGTATATTTCAAAAATATTTAGTATTTTTAGAATATAAAAAGGTATTTATTTATTTAATTATAATATTAAATAAATTATTTAAAAATGATTTTAAATCAAGAAAAATCATGAAAAATTATATTATTGTGTTATAAAATATTTTAAGTTATTTTTGATGAATTTTAATATTTTATGATGAAATTTCATTAATTAATTAATATTAATGATGTTTAAGTTATTTAATAAACATCATTAATATTTTGAGTTATAAAATAAACATCATTTATTTTGAGTTATAAAATATCATTTATAGTATCATAAAAATATTTTGAGTTATAAAATATGACTTTGGATATTTTGTCATGAAAAATATTATTAATTTAATATCAATGATATTAATCTAATATTGATGATATTTAGTTTATTTAATAATTATATTAAATAAATAGTTTAAAAATGGTTTAATTTATTTAAAAATCATTTAAAAAGGATATAAATGAATTAAAAACATTTTAAGTTATAATAAATGACTTTTAATATTTGGATAAATAGTGCATTAATATTTTAATATTAATGGTAATTATTTAAAAATAATTTTAAATGTTTTAAAAATCATTTAAGAGTAATATAAATATTTTAAAAGTATTTTGAGTTATTATACATAACTTTAATATTTTGGCAACAGTTTCATTAATAATTTAATATTGATTAAATGTTAATGATAATAGAATTATTTGATGTTTAAATCATTTAAATATGATTCCGATGTTTGAAAATTCATGATAAATTATAATAAATGTTTTAAAATTATATTAAGTCATTTAAAAATAATATGACTGATACTTATGGATATTGAAATACAGTATAGAGTCTTAGACTCAATAATTATCCAATAAAACTGTCGGTACACCGACATGTTTCAGAAATTCATCTAGAGTTAGATATTTTGACTGTATTAATGATTAATTATGATTCAATGGCTGTTGGATATGTGTGATAATGTGATTAGGTTATGTGCTGACTTCGAAATGCAGTACTATGTGTTATAGTATATTATTCTAATCGAACGAATGATCTTATTACTGATAGGTCGCTGTATAAAAGATTAATCTAAGTTACGTTATTGTAAGCAGCAGCTCAGGCAAGTATCCTACCTTTGCATTTCCTTTATGCAATGGACATGAGTAAGAAGTTTCAGAATTAAATTATTATTATGCTATATTATCAACTCTACTGCGACATATTCTATATCCGCTCATTGTTTATCAACATGTTAGTATATGATAATTCAGATATATATTACGTTCGTCAATTTCTATAAAATGGTTATATAAGTGTCCTCACTTGGATAATCATTGTATTTAATCACATGTTGATATATCTTTGTCAATTACCCTTATATATATAGGTTGAATTATAGATTATTGTTGAACAAGATAAAACCTTTGCTTTAGAACCCAGACAAGTATGAACATCCCTTACATAGGGAAAACTTTTATGCGCCCAAGGCGAAAAGAGTTCTTAAAATATAGTATTGATCAATGCAGGACACAACGGGCTGATCACCCCCGTGTCCGTAAGTTATGACGGTTTGCAGATGAATTTCTGTTTAACCTTTTTGAAAAAGAAAACAATGTTCATGATATGTCACTTAACCCTACTTATAGTCAATACGTAGTTTCAAAAATGTGAAAGAGAGTTGTTATGTTATTATTATTCTTGGTACACTTTACTTCAGAACTGTTGATTCGTTGTAGAAGTGTCTTTCAAAGAAAATATTTAATTCTTTCAGCTAATATATATTATTTTTATTACTTGTTGGGCACTCAAATGCTCATTCTTGCTTAATTTAAATGTTTTTAGTTAAGTTTGAAGAACCAGAAATCTCGTACAGAAACAAAGGAAAAGGAAAACTAACTGAATAAGATTTGTGGTAGTTGCTGTAATAGTTTATATTATTAAAACAATGATATATATATAAATAATATCATGTATTGTATGGAATGTACTTTAAGGTCTCGTACCTGGGGAGATAAACTCTGATAATTATGTAAATTAAGTTGTTATTCATATTATTGTTATTATTATTCGTAGAATTCCGCTCATAGAAATGGTATCGTGAAGCACCGAGTTTGGGTTTCAAGTACCCGAATTTGGGGGCGTCACAGGTTGGTATCAGAGCTTTAGGGTTAGAAACCTTAGGTGGGATCGACCTTAGGCTATAACCTTAGGACAGGGGGAAACGTTGAAAATACAAATAACTCATATAGAGTTTTAAAAGGAGATGAATTGAATAAATTCATCGTTGAACAAAATAATAGATAACTCTTATAAAACTATTATTTGATGTGTGTATATACTATATGCTAATCAGGATAATTTATGTGTGTAGATGTCTGGTGAAAAAGGATTGTTATGGGCTTATAACTTGAAGAAGAATCAGATCCATACACCCGAGCTAATATCGAAGCCAATAGCTGAAATAAAGGCTCATAATGAAACCAACTCGGACGAGATGGTTATTGTGGAAAATGTAGTACCAGATCCGAAAATGGTGGAACTGACAGATAGTGATTCGAACACTAAAGTTGAAGCTGATCAAGCATCAACGGAGGTGCAGGATTTGAGGAACAAGGTTTCTTCATTAAAAAAGCTGTGGAAAATAGAAAAGCTGTTGAATATTCAACTGCGTCAAGCGTTAATAGAAACAATGGAAGAGCGGGATAAGCTTAAAATCAAAATTGATCAGATAGGAGCCTCAAGCAACACATCGTGTGCAGCTCCGAGAGATAAGAAAAAAAGAAAGATAGAAGACCATGATTTAGGAAAACCTGATAAGAAGAAAGGGAAAAAGATATGTTACAATTGCAGACATGAGGGACATACCTCTCATCATTGTCCCGACTTTAATCTAGGCGTACGTTTTGTTTGTGGGATGGAAGGTCATCGATCAAAAGATTGTCCGAGAGAGAGGCTTAGTAAATAGGTAGTAAAGGTTTTGTTGTGTATGTATGTTTAAGGAAATATGTGTAATAAGTATGTTTGTGTAATAAAATATTTTCAACTTTTGTGTTGGTCAATGTTGTAAATCCTGACTTTTGTAGTCACAAAGGGATAGCTGGTGTGTAAAGTAGTATGTGCTATGCTATGTAAAATATTCGATGAATGAATATGAATCTAAGTTTGAGAAATTAAAAAAGTTTAATATATTAATCTTATGCAATAAGGTTTAGAATGTAAGTTAATAAAGTATAATTTATGGTTTTACTTAACCAGATAATGCCGCCAAGACGTCAAACTCGAAACCAAAGGGTAGAAGAATCTCTCAACAATACTGAGGAACAACAACAAGACCCGATGCAAAACTTTGCAAACATGGTACACAGGCTATGCAGCAGGGAATACCAGCCGCAGGAAACCAGCCAGATAATCGCTTGGCAAAATTTAAAGACTTCAAAGCAGTAGGACCACCAGAATTCAGAGGATCAGCTGACCCTATAGAAGCCCAGACATGGGTTAATGAAATAGAAAAGGCGTTCATAATTGCTAGGGTAGATGAGGGGCAAAAAACTACTTTTGCCACTTATATGATGAAAGGGGAAGCCAACTTTTTGTTGGGAGGCAAATAAAACTAGGGCAGGAGAAGGAGTAGTTACTTGGGATAGGTTTAAGACTTTATTTTTCGAAAACTATCTCTCAGCTAGTATGCAAGCTAGGATGGAGGTTAAATTTCTGGAGTTAAAGCAGGAGAACATGACTGTTGAGGAGTATGTTGTAAAGTTTAATGAGTTGGCTAAGTTTGCTCCACATCAAGTTGATACGGAGGCTAGAAAGGGAAGGAGGTTTGAGCTGGGCTTAAAACCCTGGCTCTATAATAAGGTGGCAGTATTGCAAATCAATACTTTTGCAGCACTCATGGAGAAGGCTATCATAGCTGAGGAGGGGAGTGAGGCCATGAGCCTCTACAACAAGGAGAAGAAGAACAGAAGCAAGGCAGAAGGATCTTTGAAGGTGGAAGGAAATAGTGGAAATAGGGGTGAAAAAATAAAGGGGAATTTTTCTGGGAATTTTCAGGTGAAACAGGAAGGTGTGAAGAAGCAGGTAGTGCAGTGCAAGAATTGCGGGAAGAATCACTCTGGTGAGTGCCTGAAGGGTAAGTTTGTATGTTACAAGTGCGGGCAAGAGGGTCATATCTCTCCCAACTGCCCCAACCCAAGGATGAACAGTGGGTGTTTTATATGTGGATCGACTGAACATAAGGTGAAGGATTGTCCAAAGAGGAGAATGGAGGCAGGAAATGTAACCACGGGGAAAGGCAGTGGGACTTTAGCAATCACAGGACCGACCTCAACCAATAACCCAACAAAAGCAACTCCGAGGGTCTTCAACATGACGGTCCAGGATAATGTGGCAGCTGGAAATGGAACTCCAGGTGTTATTCGAATAACTTATATATCTTATATGATTTTCTTATATATATAGTAAATTAATTTATAAAGAAATTTTGAATGAAGAATTTGAGTCCTTTTAGAAATCAAACTTCTGTTTAATCAGGTAGACAAGCGTTATGCTGAATAGTAAAAGATCAGTTCGATCAATTATGATCGAGGTCTACTTGCAATGATTATATATGCTATGTACCCTTGTATATATGAGTTTTAAAACGTTGATTCTGGGGACGGAATCCTTATAAGGGAGGGTGAATGTAATAACCCGATATTTTTTATATAAATAGATAAGAAATTTTGCATATAAATTTTTTTTTTACAATGAGAATAAGTGTGAAGTATTGTGATGTTAAATGCGAATATATTTATTACTTGAAAAATTAGAAATAATTTTAGAATTATTCATTACTACAAATTATATTCTTATGGTAATTAATTTCTGTAAGCAGAAATGTTTTTATTATTTATTTTCCAAGAAAATATAATTTATATATTATTTAAATAATTTATGAAGTGACAATTAGAATTATAATAATAAATATGTTATTATATGAATTTGTTCAGAATATTTTAGTTAATTATTTTAACTTGATTATTGATGTTGTGTACGAAGGATAAGTCAGATATGGAATCCAAACCCTAAACTTGGATTTTTATCCATGAATGAGAATAATAATGTAATATTAATTATATTTTAATTTTCAGTGCTTAAATATATACCGTATATCTGTAGACTGTTAATGTTGGTCAATTGTGGTAAATTGGGTCATAACCTAATATTGTGTTGTGAAACCCTAATTGTTAAACTCAATTATGGGTTAAGACTGAGTAGTAATTGTGTTATATGAATTCTTCTGCGTATTAGAATTTCTGTAATTAGAAGAAACCCTAATTATTTTTTTATGTTGATAATTAGGAAAAACTCTAATTATTTATTTGAAAACCCTAATTGCAAATTTTAGAAACCCTAATTATTATTTTGTGAATTATAAAGATAATTAGGAAACCCTAATTAATTTGGGAACCCTAATAATATTTAGGAACCCTAATTTAAAAATCCTAATTTCTATTAAAAACCCTAATTTAATTAGTATGTTTTAAATTAAAATTGTATTACACTTTAAATTTTAAATTGTCCAAACCCTATAAATTATTTGGGAAATTGTAAGATTTTCAATCTAGTGAATAAACCCTAGATTTAATCACCTTGTACAAGAATGCCCTTGAGATTTTAAGTGAAATTATCAAAATACCCTTTTTGTCTCTTTAGTGTATTATTAGTGAATTATTGTGCATTATTGCTATCAAAGCATGACAAACATCCTACCCTACCAATTTAGCATCCAAGACTCAATTATATTCAGATTCAATCAACCATTTTGAGCATTCAATGCATCTAATTTGGTTTATATATAGATTAGAGAGAGAATTAAGGCATTTTGTACACTAAAAATTGCCCAACTCTCATCCTTGAGCTTCTCTCTCTAAAACCTATGAATTATTGTAGTATTTCAGTCCCAAAATAAAGCCCTACTACCAATCACAACAAATCATAAGCCAAAAATCAAGAATCAAAGCTTAGAAAATGTATAAACTCTAGCTTGATTTTTTTTTTAATTTTTGGTGTTAGATGTTATGTTTAAATGTTAGAACATGTTTATTATAGTGTCTAAGGATGATCTGGGTTGCTAGATGTTGGATCCATAACATTTAGAAGCTCGGATTTGAAGATTTTCAAAATCTAGAAATTTCATTTTCTGTAATTTTTTGGCAAATGTCAGGCCTTATATCTCTGTGATCTTCAATATGTTTTGTGTTCTAAAAGTTGATATGTGTAGCTTATTATGTGGTCTTTAATCTTCAAAACGAATCAGGTCCATATCTATTGTGGATCAAAATTTATTTAAGGTCAAAGTGGGTTGACCGGCATTGACCGGCTGTTCTTCAAACCTAGAAAATATTCTGAGTGTCCAGAAAATATTATTTGGCAAATGTCAGAGCTTATAAATCTTTTCTCGATCATGATTCTTGTTGTTTAAAAGTTGTTATATGTAGTCGGATATGTGGTCGTTAATATGCAAAAAGAATAAAGTTCATATCTGTTGTAGATCGGGAGTTATTCATGGTCAAAACCCGTTGACCGAAAACGCTGAAGAACACAAACTCAGAATTTATTTGAGTAGATTCCGTGTTAAAGTTTGACCAGATAGATCTTGCTCATGTTATGATGTTAATGTGTTATGATGCTTTGTAGTTGTAGTCCTACATGTTTTCTACACACTCCAATTGATAGATCACACAAACAATACACAGATCGGAAGTTATAAGGATCCAAAGTAGGCACATCGACTGTTCTTCAGTCGAAGAACAGCCTTGTCAGACTTTTTGATGGCTAATAACTCTTAGATCTGATGTTTTTTAGTCATGATGTTTGTTGGTAATTGTAGTATTACATGAGCACTACAAGATCCAAGTGTTAGATTGCCCAGAAACGTAATGGATTGAGAATTATAATCGGTCAAACTAGACACCTTGATAACTGTCTTGTCAATGTTCTTGAGGCTCAAGAACACCTAAGGCAACAGATAAGCGTCGCTAAAGGCTTTAGCGAATGTTTTGATTTATTTTAAAATTTTCAATTTCTGAAAATTCCGAAAATGATTTAAAAATTAAAAAAATTAGATTTTAATTATTAAAAATACTTAATAAATTCTGAAAAATTATTTTAAAGTCTGAAAAATAGTTTTTAACTATTTTGAGTATATTTCAAAAATATTTAGTATTTTTGGAATATAAAAAGGTATTTATTTATTTAATTATAATATTAAATAAATTATTTAAAAATAATTTTAATTCATGAAAAATTATATTATCGTGTTAGAAAATATTTTAAGTTATTTTTGATGAATTTTAATATTTTGTGATGAAATTTCATTAATTAATTAATATTAATGATGTTTAAGTTATTTAATAAATGTATGAAATAATTATGGAAAATAGAATTAATGATTTTAAAAATTATTTATAGTATCATAAAAATATTTTGAGTTATAAAATATGACTTTGGATATTTTGTCATGAAAAATATTATTAATTTAATATTAATGATATTAATCTAATATTGATGATATTTAGTTTATTTAATAATTATATTAAATAAATAGTTTAAAAATGGTTTTATTTATTTAAAAATCATTTAAAAAGGATATAAATGAATTAAAAATATTTTAAGTTATAATAAATGACTTTTAATATTTGGATAAATAGTGCATTAATATTTTAATATTAATGGTAATTATTTAAAAATGATTTTAAATATTTTAAAAATCATTTAAGAGTAATATAAATGTTTTAAAAGCATTTTGAGTTATTATACATAACTTTAATATTTTGGCAACAGTTTCATTAATAATTTAATATTGATTAAATGTTAATGATAATAGAATTATTTGATGTTTAAATCATTTAAATATGATTCCGATGTTTGAAAATTCATGATAAATTATAATAAATGTTTTAAAATTATATTAAGTCATTTAAAAATAATATGACTGATACTTACGGATATTAAAATACAGTATAGAGTCTTAGACTCAATAATTATCCAATAAAGCTGTCGGTACACCGACATGTTTCAGAAATTCATCTAGACTTAGGTATTTTGACTGTATTAATTATTAATTATGATTCAATGACTGTTGGATATGTGTTATAATGTGATTAGGTTATGTGCTGACTGCAAAATGCAGTACTATGTGTTATAGTATATTATTCTAATCGAACGAATGATCTTATTACTGATAGGTCGCTGTATAAAAGATTAATCTAAGTTGCGTTATTGTAAGCAGCAGCTCAGGCAAGTATCCTACCTTTGCATTTCCTTTATGCAATTGACATGAGTAAGAAGTTTCAGAATTAAATTATTATTATGCTATATTATCAACTCTACTGCGACATATTCTATATCCGCTCATTGTTTATCAACATGTTAGTATATGGTAATTCAGATATATATTATGTTCGTCAATTTGTATAAAATGGTTATATAAGTGTCCCCACTTGGATAATCATTGTATTTAATCACATGTTGATATACCTTGTAAGATCCCAACTTATTAATGAATAAAATCAAATTTTCTCTAAATATTATTGTGAATAATAAGGGGCTAATTTGATATAATACTTTGGTTATGGGTGAAATGTGCAAATTTTGCAAAATAAGCAAGTGGTTATAAAATATTCATTTTTTCTGGGAATATTCGTTTGGTCGTGGAATATTCTTGCTGTCGGGGAATATTCGTACGACGGCGCAGCCTTGTGTGGGCCCCATAACGGAAAGCGATTGGATGAAGAAAATGACAAGTATAAGTTATTTATAAATAACGGCGTAGTTGTTACCGTTAATACTGTTGGAATACCCGGTGATTAAAATACAGTAGCACACGGTATTGCACCAATTATTGATTCTTACGTAAGAAGGCACTACTCAATAATTGTTACAGTAGTTATTGTTCAATATTTTATTTTATTGATTCAATAATTGTTGCATTGATATTTTATATTATTGTTGTTTCAATAATTGTTGCTGCACAGTATTTTCCATTATCAGATCAATAATTCATATTATTTGAATAATATTATTAGATAACATTATTGGCAATGTCTAGAAAGTTCTGTCTAAGGAGAGGTTTGGTCATCTAATTGCGCGCCAGTAAGGAGAAATCCTTATTGGAAAGCCCCCTCTTTCCTGGGAACGACCTGGTTGTCATAAATGTGATTCTGTAATATTATTTGTGAATAATTAATTATTGATTCATATGATAAGGAAATATTTATTTTATGTGGATATAAATGACGGATATATTTTTGTGGTTAAAAATAAAGGAGTTAATGTTGAGGTGTTTTATCAGTATTTTTATCGGAATGGAGGTATTAAAAATCAAATCAGGGTTTTTGAGAAATATTGCGGGTGTTATAATTTTTAATCCGACCGTTGGATCGTGGTAATATTTGGATATGTTATACATATATAAGTTGAGTATATGTCCACAAATTTTGAACCGTTAAAAATGAACGTATGATTTATTACGAATTTTACAAGATGACTGGTTCAGAAATTGTTGAATTTTCGGAGTTTATCATTTTGAAGGAAAATTCTAGAATTGGTGGGCCCCACTTGTGGTTGGTGAAGAAATGTGCTGAATTATATTTCAAATGTGGTGGGTGGGAATAGTAGCAGGTAAAGCCATCAGGTTACAGGTCAAGCCTACTAAAATTTTCCTATAAATAGAGGGCTAAGTTAGAATTGAAAATCACACCAGAAACAAGTTTTCTCTCTTTCTCTCTCTAGATTATTGAGTGTATTTTGTGAGTATTTAGATACTTTGAGAGTTTCTATTCATCAGAGCAAGTTTCTTTCAGCCTTATACCGGTATTCCGACCACAAGTACTGATATCTTGAGGTAAGGGATATTATTTTCTTCTTAAATGATATTATTTTCTTCAATATCATTATGCTGAAATATTGATATGAGTTTTTATCAAATTTGGAACTTTTTGTGTCGGGGTTACTATTCATGTATACGACACTATTCACGTATACGGCACTATTCACGAATACGGCACTATTCACCGAAAAATAAAATTTTTCCTTTTTGTCCAAGATGTCTATTATGGTTACTATCTTTGATTGTATCCATGTTTTGATCTTTATTTTTGAATTCTGCTTCACAATTGATTATTATGAAGTATTATTGATCTTGGATAAACTGTTACACGAATCCCTACTATTTGTCCTTCTGTCTCATTGGATTCGTTCTCTTTAAGATATTTTTCATCATCCTCAGTCCTAAATGATGATATTAATGAATATCTTTGGCCTGTAGTGCAAAGATGTATGATTACTTGATGAATATCTTTGGCCTGTAGTGCAAAGATGAACAGGTGTTGAGATGAACATGACTGACAGGTGATACAAATGAATATCTTTGGCCTGTAGTGCAAAGATGTATGATTACTTGATGAATATCTTTGGCCTGTAGTGCAAAGATGAACAGGTGTTGAGATGAACATGACTGACAGGTGATACAAATGAATATCTTTGGCCTGTAGTGCAAAGATGAATATTTGGATAAAGATGATTATTAATTGATGTTACAGGGATAAAATATTGATGATGGACTTTTAAATCTTAGAAGATAGTAGAATTCTTTCTCTACTTGACTCTTCTAATGGTTTGCTGTTTCCGCTGCAGTTGTTGATCTAAAACTTGTTGTCGATTATATTCTATCAGATTTTTCCCTGTTGAAGACTAACGATAATTTGTTTGTATATTATCTTAGTCATAATATTCTTTACTGGGCTAGTTGAGCTCACCCTTTTCCTTTTTGTTCCATTTTTCTTCTCAGGAGGTGAGAACATAGCAGGATCTAGTCGGGGTATGGAGTGATGGTTCTAGAAAGATGTTTTAGCAGTCCTCACTATTTCTGTAAAATAGTGGTTGAATAATTGTAATGAGGACTTAATTGAGTATGAATATTGTCTAGATGACAATATTTGTATTTAAACTCACAGTATATGTGTTGTCGTATTTTGCACGACAATTGTAATAATAAAGTTGTAGTTATTTTCTGTACCATGTATTTGGCGACTCAGAATGGGTTGGATGGATTGGACCTATTTTGGGGGCGTCACAGTTGGTATCAGAGCTTAGGGATATGATCCCTGGCTGAGATGTGAGACAAGAACTAGGAAGGGAGAGACGGGGAATTCCTTCGCTAGTATGACCTGACTAAGTTTATTTGGTGTTTATTTGGTCGGTCAGAGTATAGGGATAATATATGACATGACTATTAACCCCTGTTTTATGGCAGTATTTAAGAATGGCAGCTGAGAACGTTAATAATGGAGTAAATCAGACCGTGGAGACACCTTTGATCACCACCCAGGGGAACGTGCAACAGGAAGGCAATATTCCTCCTGTAAACAACGTTACCGAGCAAACGATGAATGATGGAATGTTTAGGAGCTTTTTGCAGTTCATGCAAAATCAGACGAGGGAGACTCGTGTGCAGAATACGGGTGGAAATGATAACGCGCGGTTTGTCACAGCTAAGCAGTTCAAAGAATTGGGACCACCAGAATTTAAGGGAAAGCCGGATCCGATCATGCCGGAAACGTGGGTCAAGCAAATTACCAAGATATTCGATGTCTTGGGATGCACGGAGGAACAGAAGGTTCCATTCGCCACCTTTATGTTCCGCGGTGAGGCAGACTACTGGTGGGAGTCTGTGAAGCGTACCCAGCCTGACGCACTCAACATGTCCTGGGAAACATTTCAAAAACTGTTCAATGACAAGTACTTTCCTGAAAGTATTCGTCATATGAAGGAGGTAGAGTTTATCAGACTGGAACAAAACAACATGACGGTGTCCCAGTACGAGGCGAAGTTTGCAGAGTTATCCAGGTTTGCACCTCATTTGGTCGAAAATGAGGAACGAATGACAAGGATGTTTCTGAGAGGTCTAAAACCCGAGATTCGGCAATATCTTATCTCTCATAAATTTTCTTTATATTCAGATGTTGTAAACAGGGCTCAATTATTAGAGCGAGATAATGAGTATGTGCAACCGAGGGACCACAACCAGGGTCATACCGGTGACAGCAGTCATCAGAGCGAAGATAACCAACGAGGAGGGAAAAATACGAACAAAGGCGGTAACCACTCGGGTGGTCATCGTGGCCATGATAATAGGAGAGGTGAGTCAAGTGGAAATTTCAAGAAGAGAAGATTTAACGATGACAGGAAGACGTCGACAGCAGCACCAGCACCAGAACAAATTCTAGGGGAGGAGAACGACCGCCATTTAGATGTTACAGATGCGGAAAAGAAGGACATATCAGCCCAAACTGTCCACAACAGTTTAGGGTATGTTATAACTGTGGAAAGGAAGGACATATCGCTCGAGATTGTACTGTAACGAAACCAAGTCCAACGGCGGTGGTGACTCAAAAAGCTGTCCCAGAAAAGTCAAAGTCAACGGTTCTTGGAAGAGCGTTTTTCGTGACTGGTCAGAATGCGAGGAACCCGAACGAAGTTAGCACGGGTTAGTTAATTATAAATTTTTGCGAAGTCTATACCTTATTAGATACTAGTTCTACCCATTCATTTATTTCTCCTGCTTGTGCTCAACGTTTAAAATTGACTCCGGAGAAAATTAGACTTTGACTTATCTGTTGAAACTCCGTTAGGAGAAATTTTCGTTACATCCACTGTTTATAAATCTTGTTTGATCCAAGTTGGCACCATCACATTACCTGTTGATCTTATCTCTTTAAAGATACTTGCTTTTGATGTGATTTTAGGAATTGATTGGTTAACCACTCATCATGCTAAAATTGATTGTTTTCGTAAGGTTGTTAGTTTTCATATTCCTAACCAACCTGTCATACGAATTCAAACTACTAAACCACTAAAATCAGTCACTGTCATATCAAGCCACAAAGCTATTCGTTTATTGAAAAACGGATGTCAAGCTTTCTTAGCCCATGTTATGGATTTGAACAAAAACACGTCAGATTTGAATAATATTTCTGTTGTTAGAGAATTTCCTGACGTATTTCTTGAAGAATTTCTTGGCCTACCTCTAGAGCGTGATATTGAATTTTGTATCATCTTTGAATCCGGTACAAAACCCACTTCTAAAATCTCATATCGAATGGCTCCTATTGAGCTTCAGGAGTTAAAAACCTAACTGTAGAAGTTTGTACCCAAGCCTATATCTGGTGACTTCCTTTGCGGAATGCACTAAAGCCAAACTCTCCGTAGGGGACGCCATATTCGTGCGGTAGTAAACTGATAGGTGTCATTGTGACGTACTATCCAAGATTGGGATATGAGTCACAGTTGAGAGCAACCTAAGTCAGTAATCGAAGTACGTAGCTTTCTGGGCTTAGCTGGTTATTATCGGAGATTTGTGGAAGGATTTTCTCGAATCGCTACTCCGTTAACTCAGCTGACTCGGAAAGATACAAAATTCGTATGGAGTGAGGAATGCGAGAAGAGTTTCCAAGAACTCAAGAGGAGACTCATTTCGGCACCTGTTCTGACAATACCATCTGGTTCGGATGGATTTGTTATCTACACCGATGCTTCAGGCAAAGGGTTAGGATGTGTTCTCATGCAACATGGGAAAGTCATAGCCTATGCCTCACGACAACTCAAAGAATATGAGAGAAATTATCCTACTCATGATTTGGAGTTGGCATCAGTCGTTTTTGCGTTAAAGATCTGGAGACAATACCTGTATGGGGAGAGAGTGGAGATCTATACAGATCATAAAAGCCTCAAATATTTCTTCACCCAAAAGGAACTCAACATGCGGCAACGACGTTGGCTCGAGCTGTTGAAAGATTACGATCATACCATCCAATATCATCTTGGAAAAGCAAACGTAGTAGCTGACGCATTAAGTAGAAGATCATATGCGGGTACGAGTGTAATATTGTTAACACAAAGGCCCATTTTGTATGACTTGCAAAGGATGGAGATAGAGATAAAGGCTCCAAGTACCCACATGATGATATCAAATATACGAGTAGAACCGACTTTAATCGATAAAGTTAAAGCTGCTCAAGCTACGGACATGGAGCTGATGCGTATGAAGAAGAAAGTGCAAGAAGGTGCTATTCCAGAAGCAAGAATCGATGAAGAAGGAATACTTCGAGTCAACTCCAGACTTTGTGTTCCTAACGATTTTGACTTGAAGCATAGAATAATGATGGAGGCACACAATACACCGTTTGCAATCCATCCTGGGAGTACCAAAATGTATCACGATCTTCGACATACATTTTGGTGGAGCAATATGAAAAGAGAGATCGCGGAGTTTATCTCGAGGTGTTTAACTTGTCAACGTGTAAAAGCGGAGCATCAAGTACCAAAGGGTCCATTGCAACCACTTGAGATTCCAAAATGGAAGTGGGAACACATTACTATGGATTTTGTTACGGGTCTTCCCAAGGTTACTCAAGGCATAGATGCGATTTGGGTTATTGTTGATAGATTAACCAAGTCCGCTCATTTCTTGCCGATACGTGAGACTTATTCCCTTGAACGTCTTTCTAGTATGTACGTGAACGAGATTGTGAGATTGCATGGCATGCCAGTAACCATAGTTTTGGATCGTGACCCAAGATTCACTTCACGATTTTGGGTTAGCTTGCAGAAAGCTATGGGCACGGATTTACGATTTAGTTCGGCATACCATCCTCAAACGGACGGACAATCAGAGAGGACTATTCAAACTCTTGAAGATCTATTAAGACTTTGTGTCCTAGATCTCAAAGGGAGTTGGGATAAGTACCTACCATTGGTGGAATTCTCCTACAACAATAATTATCAGGCGAGCATAGGTGTGGCTCCATTCGAGGCGTTGTATGGAAGAAAATGTCGTTCTCCAGTATGCTGGGACGAGGTGGGTGAGGCAACATTGTTGGGACCAGAGTTGGTACGCATCCAAACGATTCGACAACGTATACAAACGGCACATGATCGACAAAAGAGTTATGCGGATCTTCATCGGAAGGACGTGAAATTTAATATTGGGGATCATGTATTGTTACGTGTTGCACCATGGAAGGGAGTTACAAGATTTGGGAAGAGAGGAAAGCTCAATCCAAGAATTGTTGGTCCATTTGAGATTCTTGAGCGAATAGGAAATGTGGCATATAGACTCGCATTACCTCCAAGCATGTCTCGTGTTCATTATATTTTTCACATATCTATGCTTCGTAAATATGTTAAAGACCCGAACCACATTATTGAGTTAGAACCAGACGAGATAGCTGAAGATTTAACATACGAGGAGGTACCTGTTAAGATCTTGGATAGGAAAGAGTATGCCCTACGCACGAAGGTTATACCACAAGTTAAGGTTTTGTGGAGAAACCATGCTATTGAAGAAATGACCTGGGAGTTGGAATCAGAAATGAAAGTGAGGTATCCTCACCTTTTTGAAATATCAGGTACGTACGTCAATTTCGAGGACGAAATTTCATAAGGAGAGGAGGTTGTAAGACCCCAACTTATTAATGAATAAAATCAAATTTTCTCTAAATATTATTGTGAATAATAAGGGGCTAATTTGATATAATACTTTGGTTATGGGTGAAATGTGCAAATTTTGCAAAATAAGCAAGTGGTTATAAAATATTCATTTTGTCTGGGAATATTCGTTTGGTCGTGGAATATTCTTGCTGTCGGGGAATATTCGTACGACGGCGCAGCCTTGTGTGGGCCCCATAACGGAAAGCGATTGGATGAAGAAAATGACAAGTATAAGTTATTTATAAATAACGGCGTAGTTGTTACCGTTAATACTGTTGGAATACCCGGTGATTAAAATACAGTAGCACACGGTATTGCACCAATTATTGATTCTTACGTAAGAAGGCACTACTCAATAATTGTTACAGTAGTTATTGTTCAATATTTTATTTTATTGATTCAATAATTATTGTATTGATATTTTATATTATTGTTGTTTCAATAATTGTTGCTGCACAGTATTTTCCATTATCAGATCAATAATTCATATTATTTGAATAATATTATTAGATAACATTATTGGCAATGTCTAGAAAGTTCTGTCTAAGGAGAGGTTTGGTCATCTAATTGCGCGCCAGTAAGGAGAAATCCTTATTGGAAAGCCCCCTCTTTCCTGGGAACGACCTGGTTGTCATAAATGTGATTCTGTAATATTATTTGTGAATAATTAATTATTGATTCATATGATAAGGAAATATTTATTTTATGTGGATATAAATGAGGGATATATTTTTGTGGTTAAAAATGAAGGAGTTAATGTTGAGGTGTTTTATCAGTATTTTTATCGGAATGGAGGTATTAAAAATCAAATCAGGGTTTTTGAGAAATATTGCGGGTGTTATAATTTTTAATCCGACCGTTGGATCGTGGTAATTTTTGGATATGTTATACATATATAAGTTGAGTATATGTCCACAAATTTTGAACCGTTAAAAATGAACGTATGATTTATTACGAATTTTACAAGATGACTGGTTCAGAAATTGTTGAATTTTCGGAGT
Source organism: Panax notoginseng (assembly GCA_016801055.1). Lineage (NCBI taxonomy): Eukaryota > Viridiplantae > Streptophyta > Magnoliopsida > Apiales > Araliaceae > Panax > Panax notoginseng. Next base: position 143,694,395 of record CM029020.1, read on the forward strand.
TTATCATTTTGAAGGAAAATTCTAGAATTGGTGGGCCCCACTTGTGGTTGGTGAAGAAATGTGCTGAATTATATTTCAAATGTGGTGGGTGGGAATAGTAGCAGGTAAAGCCATCAGGTTGCAGGTCAAGCCTACTAAAATTTTCCTATAAATAGAGGGCTAAGTTAGAATTGAAAATCACACCAGAAACAAGTTTTCTCTCTTTCTCTCTCTAGATTATTGAGTGTATTTTGTGAGTATTTAGATACTTTGAGAGTTTCTATTCATCAGAGCAAGTTTCTTTCAGCCTTATACCGGTATTCCGACCACAAGTACTGATATCTTGAGGTAAGGGATATTATTTTCTTCTTAAATGATATTATTTTCTTCAATATCATTATGCTGAAATATTGATATGAGTTTTTATCAAATTTGGAACTTTTTGTGTCGGGGTTACTATTCATGTATACGACACTATTCACGTATACGGCACTATTCACGAATACGGCACTATTCACCGAAAAATAAAATTTTTTCTTTTTGTCCAAGATGTCTATTATGGTTACTATCTTTGATTGTATCCATGTTTTGATCTTTATTTTTGAATTCTGCTTCACAATTGATTATTATGAAGTATTATTGATCTTGGATAAACTGTTACACGAATCCCTACTATTTGTCCTTCTGTCTCATTGGATTCGTTCTCTTTAAGATATTTTTCATCATCCTCAGTCCTAAATGATGATATTAATGAATATCTTTGGCCTGTAGTGCAAAGATGTATGATTACTTGATGAATATCTTTGGCCTGTAGTGCAAAGATGAACAGGTGTTGAGATGAACATGACTGACAGGTGATACAAATGAATATCTTTGGCATGTAGTGCAAAGATGAATATTTGGATAAAGATGATTATTAATTGATGTTACAGGGATAAAATATTGATGATGGACTTTTAAATCTTAGAAGATAGTAGAATTCTTTCTCTACTTGACTCTTCTAATGGTTTGCTGTTTCCGCTGCAGTTGTTGATCTAAAACTTGTTGTCGATTATATTCTATCAGATTTTTCCCTGTTGAAGACTAACAATAATTTGTTTGTATATTATCTTAGTCATAATATTCTTTACTGGGCTAGTTGAGCTCACCCTTTTCCTTTTTGTTCCATTTTTCTTCTCAGGAGGTGAGAACATAGCAGGATCTAGTCGGGGTATGGAGTGATGGTTCTAGAAAGATGTTTTAGCAGTCCTCACTATTTCTGTAAAATAGTGTTTGAATAATTGTAATGAGGACTTAATTGAGTATGAATACTGTCTAGATGACAATATTTGTATTTAAACTCACAGTATATGTGTTGTCGTATTTTGCACGACAATTGTAATAATAAAGTTGTAGTTATTTTCTGTACCATGTATTTGGCGACTCAGAATGGGTTGGATGGATTGGACCTATTTTGGGGGCGTCACATACCTTTGTCATTTACCCTTATATATATATATATATATATATATATATATATATATATATATATATATATATATATATATATATATATATACAGGTTGAATTATAGATTATTGTTGAACAAGATAAAACCTTTGCTTTAGAACCAGACAAGTATGAACATCCCTTACATAGGGAAAACTTTTATGCGCCCAAGGCGGAGAGAGTTCTTAAAATGTAGTATTGAACAATGCAGGACACAACAGGCTGATCACCCCCGTGTCCGTAAGTTATGACGGTTTGCAGATGAATTTCTGTTTAACCTTTTTGAAAAAGAAAACAATGTTCATGATATGTCACTTAACCCTACTTATAGTCAATACGTAGTTTCAAAAATATGAAAGAGAGTTGTTATGTTATTATTATTCTTGGTACAGCTTACTTCAAAACTGTTGATTCGTTGTAGAAGTGTCTTTCAAAGAAAACATTTAATTCTTTCAGCTAATATATATTATTGTTATTACTTGTTGGGCACTCAAATGCTCATTCTTGCTTAATTTAAATGTTTTCAGTTAAGTTTGAAAAACCAGAAAGCTCGTGCAGAAACAAAGGAAAAGGAAAGCTAACTGAATAAGATTCGTGGTAGTTGCTGTAATAGTTTATATTATTAAGACAATGATATATATATAAATAATATCATGTATTGTATGGAATGTACTTTAAGGTCTCGCACCTGGGGAGATAAACTCTGATAATTATGTAAATTAAGTTGTTATTCATATTATTGTTATTATTATTCGTAGAATTTCGCTCATAGAAATGGTATTGTGAAGCACCAAGTTCGGGTTTCAAGTACCCGAATTTGGGGGCGTCATAATTTCCAATCATGTTTTCATGGAAAATAATTAATAAAAATATTTCGGCTTACAGGAATTAATTACCATAACAATATAATTGGTGGTAATTAATTATTCCAAAATTATTTCTAATTTTTCAAGTAATAAATATATTCGCATTTATCGTTCACATTACTAGACATTTATTCTCGTCATTAAATAATAATAAAAAAATTATATGCAAAATTTCTGATTTATTTTATATAGACAATCTAGGGTTATTACATGTTCAGCCCCCTATTCTTTGGCATAAGTTGATTCACTTTAGCTGAACCCAATCCAATTCTAATCCATGTTAAAGTCATCCATAGGAATTATAATAAAAATCAAACTCGTAATTGTAGCCAACAAGTTTCTAAACAAAGAATCCCAATTAATATAAAATAACCTCCTTGACACACTCCTAATATGACCTTATTACATAAAGAAGTTATTTATCCAAACACAACTCAAGTTCATGCAAAATAAACCAATTCAGCTCCTGCCCCGTCTGACCGGCGGGCCCCTCGTCGGATCCTTCATTAAAGAGGTGCGTCCCACGCTAGTGATGCAGTAACTTTTTCCCATGCAGCGCGCCCCGCGCCATTTCCTTTGTATTCACGGCGCGCCCCGCGTTGGTGATGCAGTATGTCTAGAATTGCTTGAGATTTCTTCCAATGCCAGCATTTTGATGTGTTCGCCTTAATAACTTGTAACAAGAACAAAAACCCATCAAAAGCAACATGAACTACTCAAAAACTAACAATATATCAACCTAAATAAGGATAAATCATAGGTTAAAAAGTTACTCATCAACTCCCCATGCTATTGTTCAAAAGTAGTAATCTCATTCCTCATTTTTGTTGTTTTCACCGGTGTCTGAGCCAGGTCATCCCAAGTACTAATAGAACCTGCTGGTAATGAATGTAGCCAACTTTTTGCCTTATCTTTCAGTGTGAATGGGAACAACCGAAGTCTCACTGCATCATCCGACTCCCCATTATACTTGAAGGTATCACAAATTTCTAGAAAGCTTATAAGATGCTCATTCAGATCGTCGTTAGCCAAACCCCCAAACTGCACCGAGTTCTGAATCATCTGTATTGTACCAGATTTTATCTCTAAATTGTTAGCAGTAATAGTAGGTCTGGTAATACTCGACTGAATCTCGGTAACCCTTGGTGTGGCATAATCCCGCAATGCTTTCTGATCATCCACAGCCATTGTCTCTTGTTGTTCTAAGTTCTCTCTACTCTCTTTTATCAACTTACTCAATCGCTGAAACTTTCTCTCGATATCTTCCTCGTAAGGTTTTAGTTCTAGCTTCTTTGATCGAGTTTGCATGCACTATTCAAGAGAACCAAAAACAAGAAATAAAACAAAAACAAAAAGAAATGTTTTTAACTAAAACTAATATAATTAAACTGATATTGAAAGTAATAAACTCAATTATTATTCCTCGACAACGGCACCAAAAACTTGTTGGTGATATAATCCAATTATGCACAACACGCAAGTATACGTGGTCAACAAGTAATAAAGTGATAAGTCAAGTATCGTTCCCATAAAGAAAATAACTGAATTTTATTCTAACAATTACCAATCTTGTATTATCTCAATTTTATTAAACTAATGATTAAGTGACGATATTTATGAAAAACTACTAACTATAGAAAAATCAACTAACTACCACAAATTTTAATCAAATATTAGAGAATTAAACTTACAATTTCACTTGATGCTTCACTTAGATTGACACACTTCTTTTTAATTTACATTAACTATTTCAATTCATTAATCTTTTTTTTTCTTTTTTGTTGTTGAATTTAGACTTAATTAAATAAAAGAAAAAGAGATTACAAGCCTCATGGGAAACCCCAATCAGAATATACCACAGACATCATAAGATAAGTCCTATGATGTAATAACTATAAAAAATTACAAGGCCAACATCCCAACAAATACAAGAAAGCGCTAAGCAACAGTTATAAAAACCCCACAGTCAAGCTATAAGTAACAATAATAATAAAAATAAGAAGACCCTATGCAAGAGGACTGATCATCAGTAACTAGGACGAACATCCTGAACCAACTCCTAGGCTACAGACTTTCCCCGAACCAAAGTAGCCGAACCCATAGGACGCTCCCCTTAGCCGAACCCCTATGCCGGAACCAAATCCGGATCCCGAAGTAGAATCCCGACCTAACAACCCTTAGCAGCATCTGAACCCCCAAGCCGAACACAAGCTGAGTCCCGAAGAACTGAGCCCCGACCAGGCAAATACCGAATTCACAACGGCAAAACCCACTAGATCAAACCATACCAAACCTTCAAGGCCGAAGCCCCCAGTAGACAAACCAACTAAGCCTGAACTCATCCAAAAGCAACCAGATCGAGAGAAGGACATTATAAAGCAAGCTAAGAGAACCCAGACTATCTTTTACTTTTTGGAATTTGTGAATGGTGTGAAGCTTACATTTCATAATCTGCAACATATAATTTGTAGTAGTCCGAACAGGTGTGAAGGTTTTCATATGAATTTTAGTGTTATGTTAACACAACAGTAGATATAACCATCTCTCAATGCATTATACCCATATCAACTTAAGCAGAACACCTAATTAACTAATTCATTATATCTCTATGTGAATTACAATTAAAGAAAGTTTAATCACAAGTTCTCACACGATTACGCGCGATGTATAGGTATATCTCTATCCTAGATATAAATTATGAATCCCAATTATACGTAGAAATCATAATCACACGCTACTATGATTAAGTATAAACCCATACTTCATCTCTCGAGTTCATATGAGTTCACAAGGAATTGGTTATCAAGCAATTCATAAATTAAGCATAAACCATAATAGACGAATCTGAAAATAGCATCAATGAATTAAAATAGAAGCATGACAACCTTCGCTATGCAAAAAGATCCATTGTAGGCTTAAAAAGTAAATTAGTTCATAGCATATGAATTAAAAACTAAAATCCACAAAGAAACTAACATCCTGAATACAAAGATGAATATGAAGAACAAAAACAGAAAATAGAACCACAACTCTTCTTCAATCCCCTTCATATCCTTCGTGCTCCAAATCCTCGCTTCAAACCTCCAAGACTTGATCCAAAGTTAGGGTTTCATAATGGTGATGATTGATGATCATTTCTCCTTTTCTCCTTCTGAATATGCCTTTTATCTTCTCATAATCACGTCCTGAATCCACTAGCTACACATCTCTAGAGTTAGAAATGCATCAGAACACTTCAAGAATATGCTAGTGGGTGTGTAAAATCTTTAGCAAGTATACCCCCGCCCCGGCAGGTATAATGGTTTAGGGAATGCCTGCCCCGAAGGGTGTCTACTCTGGACTTTCAAACTTTTGCACTGTTCCTCCAGCTTTGCCATCCACTTCCTGCTTTAGCCATCTCAACCTGACCCTGCAATATAACCACAACACAACACATAAAACAATACTAAAACACATGGAATAGAAACTGTTTAGGTCCGAAAAATATCCAATCCGTAGGTATGAAACCCACTTATCACTTTGTAAGTCCCAACTTTTGTATAAGTTATGTAATAGCTGTTGATCCTAATTTTTGTTATTGCTAAGGGGATTTTAAATGTTTATAGCAATATGAGCTATGTGATATAAAGTACTATGAACTAGTTGAATGAATATGAATATAAGCATGATTATGAAAAATATTTTAGATTATTAAGTGTTGAAAATTACTTGAATGCTTTAAAAATATAAGGAATGAATGATTGATGATAAGTTAATAACAATAACCTTTACTACGTAGAAAGATGCCGCCTAGAAGAAGAATACCACCACCAGAAGAATAAGTGAATGAAGAAAGAGAACACGCTAACCTAATGCAACAATTTGTAGACATGTTAGTAGGAGTCTTTCAAAATAGGAATAATACTGCAGAAAATTAAAACCCGCCAGAAAATCGATTGGCAAACTTTAAAGATTTCAAGGTCATAGGACCCCTAGAGTTTAAGGAAATGATGAACTCGATAGAGGCCCAATCGTGGGCAAAAGAAATGGAGAAGGTGTTTATAGTCACGAGAGTCGCGGAAGAGCAAAAGATAGCTTTTGCTACTTTCATGTTAAAAGGAGAAGCTAGTTTTTGGTGGGAAGACAACTAGAATAGAGCCGGAAAAGGGATAATAGCATGTGATTGATTCAAGGAGCTATTTTTTTAGAATTTATTTTCGATAAGTATGAAGAATAAAATGGAAGTAGAATTTTTAAATCTGAAGCTAGAGAACATGACGGTACCTGAATACGCCACCAAATTCAACTAGTTAGCTAGGTTCGCTCCACATCAAGTGGACACTGAAGAATGAAAGGCGCGACATTTTGAGAATGGACTGAAGTCCAGGATATTCAGCAAAGTAGTTGTGTTGCAAATTGATTCATTTTTGACCCTATTGGAAAAAGTAATCATCGCCGAGGGAGGAAGTGAAGTTGTATCCAAGTATAATCAAGAGAAAAAGAGGTAAAAGGCTGAAAGAGGTAATAAGGGAGGTAGTAGTGGAGACAGTAACTCTAATAAGTGTAAGTGGAACGACAACACTGATTAGGGAAATAAATCAGGAGAGAGTAGGAAGAGAGGTGAAGTGTGTACCAATTGTGGTAAGAATCATCAGGGAGTCTGCTTGAAGGGCAAATGCATTTGTTTTAACTGTGTTTAAGAGGGACACATCTCTCCTAACTGTCCCTGTACAAAGAAATTACAAGGTTGTTTTTCATGTGGCTCGCCAGACCACCATAGCCGTAACTGTCCAAAGAAGAATGCTGAAAAAGGAAGCAACAACAAAGGAAACAGTAGTGGGACACTGATGATCAAAGAACCAGCTTAGCCAGGAAGACCATCGGCACGTACGTTTAACATGACAGTTCAGAATGGAGTCGATTCAAGGGAGGTTGTAACACCCCCTTCTCAAATAGGAAAGGGAGGTCATGCACAAAGCACAACAAATCTAAAAATTAGTAAACAGAGCACTAACAACTTCAAAATATTAATAATGGCATCCATCAATGAAGTACTAAATACAATTCTCCAACTATAGTCAAAATAATCAAAACCAAAAGTTGAATCAACTTAGATGGTCAAAGGCAACACTCTCATCACACTAGCCCTGAATCACCCCTGTAAACATGTCGGAAGAGAAACATGGAATGACCCAATTGCCCAGTACGGATATAGATAATACAATGATGTATAACTAAAATACGAAATTAACTGAAGCAACATACTTAACAAAGCCTCAAGCTTAAATACCAACGAAAATATGATATCCAACGTCTGAATAGAATATATTCGAATCAACAAATTTAACGAAACAAACAGAAGAGTAAAGAATGAACTGAAGTAACTAACTCAATTAATTAAACTGAACAAAAACAAACAAAACTAATACAATGAAATAATAGGCTGAATCAAATGGTTGGGTGTTATTTCATACCGAATGAGCTCAGAAATATACATTGTCACACAGGCAAGTCAAAACAATGACACATAGGCAAGTCAAAATAATGCCACATAGGAAACCAAAATAATGCCACACAGTCAATCAAAATATTCCCACACAGGCAATCAAAATAATGCTACACAGGCAAATTACACATTGGACTGCGAATCCAAATGTATGTAAATCGGATAGGTGTGTTTGGCACAACATGACAAATCCGCATAACAGAAAACTAGGGTTAACCCATATGCCTCCCACAACAAAATACCAAGCAGCCCACTTCCTCCGGAGCCCAAATGGAGGCGCTGTGGACTAATCACACTATCACGGAAAGTGTCATGCCTCTCGTGCCAAGACGACATGCCTGTGGTACCCCCACAAATGGTTATAGCTCAGGTATACTCTACGATATATTCTAACAAAAATATCATGTCACAACACATGCGACATAATACCAATAAAAATAGATATCGTGTCACAACACATGCGACCTAATACCAATAAAATAGATACTGTGTCCCAACACATGCGACACAATATCCACAAAAATGGGGTTCTAATGTATAGGTTGAACCAGATCAAATCATAATGTCTCCAAACAAAGGTAACAACATATATCGCTCTACAAATATCAAAGTAAATACTAGACATAATAACCTAATTCAAAGAATACAAATATGAGTCCTATATATCAACTCCAATATGAAACAATTATATGAATTTCACAAGAAACAATTATGTGAAATAATAATAGAATTCGAAATAAGGAAAAAAATAAACAAATCAAATTTAACAAGAGTATCGCCGAAAAATTATAGAATATGTACAAATTGTAATAGAAGGAAAAGAGTTTAAATTACTGAATACGGCCAAAGTATCAAATATCAAATTTCTATTTAAGATTTCTAATAGGATTATAAGAAAAATGAAATAAATGACGAGATATCACGAGATACAAAGAATGCAACAATAATCAAAGGAGTAGAGTACGAAATCTGTACCTGGATTATGCAATGAAATATCCAAAATATATTTCAAATGTAACTCCTTAAATTCCCTCCATTTGAACTAATCACCAAAATAATACATTTATAAGTGGTATTATAAAAATATAATTTTTCTTTAATTACTATGATTCTGCGTTAATCTGCAAGTTAATAGTCAATTAGATATTATGCAAATACCTAGTTTTATAACATCTAATTAAAAACCAATTCCTCCTAAACAAGTTATTATCAATTACTTAACAAATCTGACCAATTTGATTACGATTAAACAAACTTCCAAAAAGCATTATAAAAAAAATTCTGAAACTTTATCATTATTCTATCTAATCATTAACATGCATATTTTATAATAAATTCACTACATAGTATTAGGTAGTTAAAAACAATAACATGAAACTTATTCTGTTACTAAATATAGATCCCCACCTCCATTCATATATATAATAATAATACAAAGGCTTTCTCAAATATCCAGGCGATCCAGTGAATGGAAAAAATTAACTTTTTTATACTTATATAATCTTTTACAATTAATTTGAGTGTTCACCTTTGTTAAATGAATCTTCTTCTTTTTTTGTTAAGACTAAGTCTCCCAACCCCGAACCAGGCTTTGCGCACAGGCCCGGCCTAAGACATGGCTCCGCCCAGAAATGTGCGATCTGTGACCACACGGACCAATTTTTAATTGGCCCTCACACTTATTGTAGGCAGGAATCGATCCCAGGATTCCCGAGTTTACGGTTCACACCAGGTCGAAGCTTATCACTACTCTAAGTGCTGTGGTTTTTAAATTTTTCAAGCACTGTTTGTTAAATGAATCTCTTCCTTCTTCTTTATGTTCTACTCCCGCCTCCTTTCTTTCTCCCAGTTATCAAATCAATACCCAGTAAAATTAGGTCTAGCTATTTATTATTTTATTAATAGATCTTGTTAATTATCCTAATTTTAATAAGATTTTAAAATTACACAATTATAAGTTAGACCCAATTATTTACAGGCCAAATTTTACCAGATTAATTTATCCATCACTTATTAATATTTATTAGCCCATATAAATTAAATGATTAGTTTGGCCCAAATAAAAGAGAAAATCTAATTAATATAATTTAAAATGTAAATTTAAATGTTATTTTTTTATGGGTATTACAGAGGTAGTGTCAGGTATAATTATAATCAGTAATATAATTGCGTATATATTATTTGATTCGGATTTGATCGATTCTTTTGTTTATGAATAATTTACTAAACAATTAAACTTATCTTGTGAATAATCAAATCGTGATAGAATAGTATCGAGAACGACGCCAATTTTAAAGGCCCATATAGGATGTTAAAATGAAAGAATTGATGATACAACTTTAAAAGTTCTTAGAAAACAAGTATATTATAGTGTTCTACTGTAACCCTTAGAGGTTCCACAGTAGAGTGAGAGAAAGCAAAAGTTGTTTAATATGATAAAGGAATACTATTATGTTAAAGATGTTGATACTTTAATTGGTAATTATGAGTCATGGCAAGTCAAATGAGACTTGAGTAAAGCAAAAGATTTTCCGCATTGAATGGGATGGGAAAGAGTAAATGAAGTAATAATTATGTTAGAGTAATTCAATAAAAATTTGATGGATTAATAAATAAAAGGTCTAAGAACCGAAAATTTTATATGATTATATATGTATATTTTTATGAATTTTTTTTTTGAATTACTTTGAACATATGAGTGAATATGTGTTATAAGAATTAAGAAAGTTAGTTAATTTCTTTATTTATGTTGATTAAGGAAAACAAGATAAACTTATGTTGTAAATTAACGTAGCTTGAATGTTGACCTTGAATGGTAAATATTTTTTTTAATCATTAAGTGATTAATTAGTATTACTAATATAAAGTGGATAAATATGTGTAATAATTTATCAAGTCAATTAGGGCTAATTAAGTTAATAAATTAGTGGAACAAAAAGGGAAGCTAAGAAATAAGAATTTATTTAATTAAGCTTATATTACTAACTAACTAAAATTGAGATGAAAAACCTTGTAACCTAATTATATATATTAGGTATGATAATTAAATAACCTATGGGTTATATTTATTTGAGATTTCTAGTATTTAAAGTATATACTAGTAAACTAACGCAAGAGATTTATTGTTATATCTCAATTATTTTAAAACTAATTAAAGCAAGTCTAATTGGATTATATAATTAAATCTTTATGAGTAATTATTTAAAGTCTAATATAAGAGGACTAGAAACCCTATTTAAATAACTAGGGTATGATAAAATTAATGTGTTGGACTATGCCAATTTATGTGGCCCAAATAATTTACACAGTAGCCCAAATGAATTATTTAATGGCCCAAACACTAGCCCATTTTGGTAATGGATCTTCTAAATGAATAAATGCATGGTTAAATAAAGCATTAATAAAAAAATCAAAAATGGAAAATAAAGGGGGATGTCTAGATTTCCTAGGGGATTTGGAGCACATGGTTTATTAATATATCTCTCATATTTTCAAAGATATCTCACCCACTCTTGGTAGCTTTTATTCCCTAGCCTAACTAGCTTAATTAAAATGAGATCTCTAGTAAAGATTAGCTAAGATATTGGGAAGATATGTGTATGTATATATAAGTTATATGTATATATTTTACAAGCTATAAATAGGACCCATTCCCTTTGCTAGCAAAAAGATCTTACTAAACTTCACATTTCTTGAGTTCAAGAGAAAGAGAGTGCAAAATATTTAAGAGAGAGAGTGGGGCTTCCATAACATAGAGGAAGAAGAGGAAGTTTGTGTATCATCAATCTTCATAGTTTGGAAGAGGAGAAGGAGTACATTCAACACCAAGGTTTAAATGTTTCCTAAAACTCAAACCTAGTTAGATCTATATTTTTTTTCTTTCTTTTGTGATTGTTTTGGATCCGATGATGAGTATATGATAATAAACCATATGATGCTAGATCTATATGTTTTATGATGTTTCATGTTTAGATCATACCATTTTAAGTGTTGAAAAACTTAGAAATAAAAATGAAATATAAACTATTTTAAGGGTTAGAAAACCCTAATTTCAGTTCACTTTGAAGCTCTACCATTTGAAATCTACAAATTATTTTTGTGATCTGTCAAAGAGAGGTGTTAGATCCATGAGTTATCTGTTAAACCCAAGTGGTATTACTCAAAAGTATTAAACGAGTAAACAGTGGTGTTAGATCCACGAGTTATCTTGAAAAATAAAAATTGTTTAGGTCAATTTGAAAAGGGGGCTGTTTCGGGCACTTTGGATGCTCTAAAAATCCTGATCTTGTCCTGATAGTATAACAAGTTAACTAAGTCCTGTCTAAAGATGGGAATTTTTGGATGTCCAGAAGTTGAGATCTAGCTTTTACAAGAAAGTGTGATTTTAAAAGTAAACTGGAATAACACAGTGTGTAGAACTCCAAAAAACTGTGAAATTTTTACAAGAGCTATGTTTTGATAATAGCAGACTACCCTGAAAATGTCATAATTTTTGGACAAAAGGATAAGTTTTAATAATTGCAGGAAAATTTTTTATTACTAAAATATATTTGGTTAGTTGATTTGTGAAGTAATTGACATTGGGTAATTCGTCAGAGGAAGTTATGATTTTGATAATTCATATTTTATATTTAAATTCAATTTTAGTATTTAGTTTTATTTATTGAATATTTCATTGTTCAAATAAAATCGAATTGATTAAGGATTTGTAATTGGGTATTTTATTTATTAGTTTATTCTTCATGGGAACGATACTCTTCTTGCCCTATATTTCATAATATATCGCGTATACTTGTGTGAAATTGTTATATAGAATTCGGTAAACAACAACAACGCAGTACCAACCCAAACTACTATCGTCTGGGTTGGCAGAATTATCCGAGCCTTTTATGGAACAACAATCAAGATCAATTCTATACTCCAAATCCATTATACGCTTCAGACTTTTCGTATCAACCTCCACCACAAAAAAAGAGGAAAACTCTAATTTAGAGGAGATTCTTTCCAAGTACATACAGCAACAAGAAGAAAAAGTTTTGGAGGATCTCCTTACTAAGTTGATATCTCAAAATGGGGTTCGAATGACGAATTTAGAAGCTTTAATGCGGAACCTCGAGGACCAAGTGGGGTAACTTGCCAATGCTATCACGAATTGCACACAGAGCACTTTACCTAGCGATATAGATATTAATCCTAAAGAGGAAGGTAAAATTCAGTGCAAGGAGGATACACTAGTAACTGGAGAGGAGTTACACGAGGCTGTTGGAGGAATTCTAAAGAGGGTACATCCTGATGTGGAAGATGATTCTGAGGTTGAAAATTAGTGGTGCAAGAATATGTTTATTGACAAGGAAGAGGTCACATTCAAGATAGTCAAAGCTATGGAGTACCCAAAGGATCATGAATAATATTTTAGGTTTGATTTTGCAATAACGGATAAAGCGGATGAGGAAAGTTTCTTTTTGCCGATGGATGAAGTTAAGTTTGGGGGTCGCCAATCATGTAGGAATTCAATGCAATACAATAAAAAGACAACGAGACTGGATGATATGATAATTTTTGCGATTGAAAAGTCAAGCTAATGACTCTAAACCAAGCGCTTCTTGGGAGGCAACCAAAGTTTAATTTTTTTAGTTTTTGTAGTTTAGTTATTTAGTTTATGTAGTTACATTTTAATTAGTTGTTTCAATTGTTTTCAGGTACCGAGTATGGAACAAAATGGATTACACTTCCAACTTAGCAGACGAGGAGGACGCTAGCGTGGCGAATCAGTTCGTTCTCAGGGAAGTAATTTGCTTTTACTTGTTCTATTTTAGACATTGAGGGCAATGTGTAGTTTAAGTTTGGGGGTGTGTTTTTATTTTTTGTTTTATTTGGTACTTGAAAATAGTTTGTTATTAGAGTTGCATTTTAAATAGTATGTTTAGGGTAACTTGAGCAATGAATTGATTGTATTTGTTGATGACCGATGAAAAAAAAATTAAGATTCTAGTTAACTAAAAGGAATTGATAAGCAATGTGTGGATGTAGTTTTGAGTTGTGAGTTGGTTTTGTCAGTTGTTTTGGCTAGTTACAATTTTGGAAAAATTTAAATGGCTAACCACTTTTGAAAATTTTGTTGAAATCCTTTAAAACTTGTTTACATGTCTTTAGAAGTGAAATTTAAACAAGATCTAAGTTTGGGGGAATCCTTAGGATGTTTCCTTTTAAATTTCTAAACTAAAAAATTAATAAAATAAGAAAAAACATAATTATATATAAATTTAGCTTGACTAGTCTGGTTTTGTAGCCTTTGTTACTCGAGTTAATAGATCATTAGGGGTGTTTTTACATCTAGTTCCCTAAAGCCAACTGGCTTGGGAGTTATTGGTCAAACGCTCGTTACATGGGTAACTTTGAAAAGTATAAGAAAATTAGACATTGCGCGAGTTAAGAGTGAATTTTAAGAATGAGATGGAGCGTAAAATGTACTCGTTTAATAAAAAAAATTAATAATAAATATCTTTGGGAACCCTTGGGTTGGTGTTTTGTTTGGATTATCTAAATTTGATGTGCTTAGCATTTTTGTAAGGTCAAGATTAAAATTTTCTGTTGAGTAGTTGAGTATGTGGATTGATATGAGTTGTGACTGGTTAAGATAGTTGATATACACACACGCACACAACATGGTCAAAGGTTTGTACAAAATTAATAAACAAGTTGGATTTATAACATAAACATTGTTTTGACATAGATTTTAGGTATTGTTATTGATTTTTGAGGCCATTGTTCAAACATTTATTGATTCATTGCTCTAGTGCTAGTTAGGTTTTAGTTTTGTTCTTAGTGTTTTGCTTGAGGACAAGAAAATATTTAAGTTTAGGGGTATTTGATGAGTGGTTTTGTAACAATCGAGAAATCATACTTAGAATGCAAATAAGTTTTATTTAATATTATTTAATAAAGTGAGATTTTATGAATGTTATTCTGCGTTATGTGTTTAAAGGTTGATTCTATGACCTATAATGCGTTTATATGTTAGAGTTTACGAATCCGATATCGTAGGAGAAAATAATTTTTTTTTGAGAAAAAGACGTAAAAATACTATTCACCTAAAAACGGTTTTGCATTTTTTTGATTTTTCAAAAAACTCGTCAACATAAATATGACGAGGAAAGACGGAATGTAAAATAAAAGTTGAAAACGAAAAACGCAGTTTTTCGACTATATAACAAATTTTGGAAAGTCAACGAAGGTCAACAAAAGTCAAGGTTTACTATTAAGCCTTTGGGCTTTGACTTTGAGAAGCCCACTATGAAATGTTAGGAGGCCCAAGTAAGAATTAATTCAAGGCCCAAACTTAATTTAATTCAAGCACAAAGAATGGCCCAAACTAAATTTCCACCAAGCCTAAACTAATGTGGTCAACCATGGGTCATTGGGTGGGTCCCCAACCCATATGGGTCCCCCAAAGGAGATGGCAGCCAGCCACCAAGCTTCCCAAGTAAGCTTGGCCAAATATCTTGCAAGTTGCAAGCTTTCATTAAATGCAAATTTGCCACAAAAGTCTTGGTTGATCATTTTGATCCAACCATGGCTAGTTATTAAATGGTTAAGGAGGGGATGGTTTATAAGATAATTAAACTTAAGGGTGTTGACCATACAAGACCCTAAGTTAAGTGACCAATTCGTAAGCAAGAGCAAAGTTGCTCTAATGCAATGCAGAATGATATTGAACTTCATCTTAGAGGAAAAGATGTAGTTTCTCTCTCTAGGATTTCGCTCTGCCTTCTCTCCTTTCTTCTGGTTCTGGATTTCGATTTGG
This sequence comes from Panax notoginseng, assembly GCA_016801055.1. Classification (NCBI taxonomy): domain Eukaryota; kingdom Viridiplantae; phylum Streptophyta; class Magnoliopsida; order Apiales; family Araliaceae; genus Panax; species Panax notoginseng. The sequence continues at coordinate 143,710,017 of CM029020.1, forward strand.
GTCCAGTTCCTCCTCTTTCTTTCCGTCTTCTCCTTTCTTCTCCAATGGTTAGCTTCTCTCATCTTTCGGCTGGTAATTCCATTAGTAGTCCCTCTCAGGATCTTTTCGTTGAGTTTGGGGTTTCTAGCACTAACTCGCCAGTCATAGATGAATCTGCAATGGTCGAATCCACTCTTGTTCTGATTGTTGTTTCTATCGTCTCTGATAGCTCTAAAGCCTCAGAAGCTAATAGCTTTGCTGAAGCTAGCCTAGGGTTACAGGATGGTACCTCTATGAAGGAAATTTTTAGAGCTGCGCAGGCTCTTTCGTAGCAGGGAAATCTTGATGCGGCTGATGAGCGTAGGAAGTGCACCTTGCTCTTGGACTTTATCAAAACACAAGGGTTTTCTATGCTAAATGTTAATAAATTCTCTAACAAAGGGAAATCTATTCGTTTAGTCAATGATCACGACATGTTTGATAAAAGTCCACTGAAATCATCTTTCGAAAAGTCGACTGATACAACTTTGGGTCAGAGTGGAGTTGCTCTGTAACCAATTTTGTCAGGTGTTGGGTCTACTTTAGAAGAAGGGGAATGTCCTGGCTCGACTATTTTTGTAGGTACCTATGTTCTTCATGGTGTTGTTGAGGGAATTCTAGTAGTGAAAACATGAACCAAGGTGGTGGCACAGGCTGCTCCTTAACTGAAGCTTAAATTTTTCCCTCCTTCTTCCCCTAGCACTGATAGTGGGTCAATCCTTAATAGACCTCCATCTGAGATACTTCTTCAAGGTAATAATATGTGGAACTCTTGTCTTGTTGGTGGGTTTTTGCATTCCAAACTGCCATTTAAGCTAGTGGAAGAAAATGTGCATAAATTATGAGATAAGTATGGCCTGCAAATTATGTACCTGTAAGAAGGTGGGTTTTTTGTTTTTAAATTTACAAAGCCTGAGGAGCATGAAAATGTGCTTTTTTTTTTGCTAAATTTAAACTATATTAAAAGAAAGGAAAGATTACAACCTTATGGAAAAAACCCAATCAGAATATAGCATAGTCATCATAGGACATGCCTTATGATGTCATAACTATAAAAGAGTACAAGGCCTGGAGCCCAACAAGAAAAACATAACTGTCACGATAAGTGTTACAGGAAAAACCACAAACTAGCAGCAGCAAAAGCTTATGGAATAAAATCCCCGCATTAGAAGAAAATTCAACAGCTTTAGGGATTAGAAAATAGCATCCCAATGTCGGTATCCAAACAGACCACCACCCATCAAAACCAGCTCAACAAAGAAACCCCGGAACAGCAGTTGTAGAATGAAGCAATAAGCCCCCAAACGATCTCCAGCAACCCAGAAGAGTAGAAGCAAACCCACAGCCAGCCTTAAGAAAGCCAAACTACTTCACCTGCTTCATCAATATGTTGATCCCCCAATCGGCAGAAATGGACAACATCATTCTAGCCAACAAAAGACCTTAGACCCAATAGACCAGCAGCAGCACTGCAGAGGATAACACACCCAGCCCAGCCCAGCCCCAGCTTATCCAAAATAGTAGCAGAAGTAATAAGCAGTACAGAAGCAGAACTAATCCTTCAGTCAAAAACACCAGTAACAGAGGTAAACAGTGGTAGTAGCTCCCATACCAGCACCAAACCCTTACCAGCACCCATACCAACCCCCATCTGCATATCAGCTAGCCTGTAGTAACCCCTAACAGCAGATGCCTAGTAGCTACACACATAAAAAATATGACCCATAGCCAGCCTCTCACTGACTTCATATCAACAATTACACCAGATGGCCTAAACCAAAACTAGCAGAAGGAAACGGACTACATCAGCAGCAATTGACACAGTTGCACATCAGTACGTCCAATTAGTTTACCAACAACAGACCTGCAGACCCACAGGCAGCAGATAAGACTGCTAGCCACCTCCTAGCAGCTCCAACAAACCCGACAGTAGCTACTAGTCTTTAGGCCCAAAAACAGCCAAACAGGTAACATGAAGCGTGGAATTCACCCAGACATAGCATAGCAGCAAAGGATCATGCTCCTTAACCCCAACCTGCAACAACCAGTCCCTCATCACTTCCACATCAGAAATCCTACATATGCTAACCAAAAACTGCATCCGAAATGCTTCATAATCATCATCATAATCAGTCCTAAGCAACGTGAAAATGTGATTTCTCTTGGTCCTTGGTATATATCTAATAAATAACTTTGTCTCAAATAATGGAAGGAAGGCATGGACTTCCATTTTGACTCGTGTGCAAAAGCTCCTGTCTGGGTTAAATTTTATAATATTCCCATGTCTTATTGGTCTTCTGCTAGACTTAATTATCTTGCTAGTGGGGTTGTTGTACCACTTTTTGTGGATAAGATTATAGAAAAGTTAAAGCCTATGAATTTTGCCAAGATATGTGTTGGAATATCTTCTTCCTCGATTTTGCCTAGCTCTCTTGAAGTGGTTGTACTAGATGAGGAAATTAATTCTGAAAAGGTTACTACCGTTAAAGTGGAATACTAAAATAGACCCCAAATTTGTTCTCACTATAAAATTGTTGGGTATTCTCTTCTTCGTTGCCCTAAAGCTAATTACAAATGGGTGCTGTTGGGCCAGAATACTTTTCCTACTGGGCCAGGCCGGATGGGCTTATCTTCTGAATTATATCACCTTTACCATAGTGGGTCAAACAACTTGGGCCTCGATACTTGACTATAATATTGGACTTAGTCACGGGGTTGATCCATTACGTAAGATATTACTTATCTTATCTTTGGCCGATAATCATCACAAAAAGCAGTAGTTGACTGTTACGTCTGCCACCTGTCTGCATGGCATTAATGAGGATGAGACTCCGATTGTCGGCGGGAGATAACAGTGGTAGCGGGTAGGAAAATAAGCTGCACACTTTCGGCTGAGAGGACCGGAGATGGGAGGATGTGTCAGGAGGTAGTGGGTGGCACAGTAAACCGGGTCTGGGGAACGTATGGGAAAAAGATAACAAAAGGAAAAGAGGTAACATAACACTACACACAACATTATCATTTTGATACACACTCAGACACTATTCATCATTTTTCCTCCATTGTTAACCTTGTGATCGCCTGTACTGACTCTCACGCCGGAGCTATCCCCCGACGGTCAGGCCGTCAAGCTTTTGGTGTTGACCTGTTGAACTGTGCAGGATCAGAGCGTCTTACGTGATTGGGACGTGGGAGAAGATCTTGGCGTTAACATTGGCGCTAGAAGGAGGGCTTTTTTCTAGTGTCATGAGTATTTTTCAATCACACATTGTGGTCGTTCTACGTCGAATTTTATGGGGAAAAGTAGAACACCTACACCTGAGGGACAGCCGAGGGCTGCCAGTGAATCGGTACCGCGAGTATCTGTGAAGGACCGTTTGGGGCCTACATTAAGTGTTCATGCCAGCACGGCGTCCAAACAATCGCATAGAGATTCTCGTCCGAGAGCTGTGAACAAAGCCAAGCGGCATCTAATTTTTACAGCAGAGAAAGGGGGTGGTCATGGCCGGAAACGAGTAGAAGGCGCCTCGCCTAGCGCTCGATACCGGGACAACCAAGACGAAAAGGCTGCCCGCTTGGCTAAGATGGCAGATGAAGCTGATAGGGCAATGGAGGCGCTTGTGAAGCAACGGCGGGATATAGCTGAGCAGATGACCCGAATGGCAGAATTAAGAGACTAAGCCTCCAGCTATGTCCAATCTGAAGAACGGGGGTATCGGAGCGGAAAGGAGCCTGCTCGTTCCGAGCGTGAAAATCAGGATCGACCTCGGGAAAGAAGAAGATCCAGGAGCCCTACTCCTCAAAGATCGAAGAGGACACATCTCCCTGTCGGTTATAAGGAGCTGAGTCGAAGCGAACGAAGAGGTTGATCCAGAGAACATACTCCGGAGAATACTAAGGGGGCGCTCGTTGTTGCGCACTCCCACCGCAGCAGCCGGACACCGAGACGAAGCAGATCGAGAGGTCATACGCCCGAAAATCCACCGAGGGCACGACACTCTGGGGACCGTCATCCTCAGAAAACCCCCTCGAAAGTTGGGGATTCTATTGTAAAGTACCGGTCCACCCAGAAGAAGGAAGGGTCACCGGAAAAAGAAGCATCGTCCCAACCCGAGGGCGTGGATTATCTAGTGAAGGAAGTGAAGGAGCTTCGGAGGCAGCTTGCCGAGGTGCAGAAAGTGAAGGAGACTTCGGGAAAGAACGCATCCCCTTTTTCCGCGGAGATTCTGAGAGAAAAGGCTGACCCCACCAAGAGGTTACCTCACATTGAAAGCTATGACGGATCGGGGGATCCTTACGACCACAGTCAGGCGTTCGACCGACTGATGGATTATTATGACTTTAGCGATGCTGCTAAGTGTCATACTTTTGTCACGACACTCCGAAAGGATGCCAGACAGTGGATGGGGACTTTGCCTTCAGATTCGATCTCATCCTGGGCGGATATGTGCAGTCAGTTCCACGCCCGCTTCGGGAGCAACAGAAGGAGAGGGAAACCAACTGGATCATTGGCTCAAGTTCGGCAGTTCTCGAATGAGTCTTTGGGCCAATATGTGAAGCGATTCCGTGAAGCAGTCGGCCAAGTAACAGAGCTGAACGATCTACAGGCTGTGGGACTGTTTCAGAACGGATTAGATCTGGTCAAATCGGAAAAGTTGGTGAAGAAGTTGATGTTTCACCACCCGAAAAGTCTCGCCGAAGCCTTCGACAAAGCAGAAGGCTATATTGTGGTAGAAGAGGCCATGAATAGCCTCAAACGCCCCTCTTCAGAGCGATTTAAAGAGACAGATCAGGACAGACCAGAGGGTGACCAGGGTAGAAATGAAGGAGATAGAGGCCGTCGCGACGGCAAATCAAAGAAATACAGTAACAATTGGAGGCAAGGTGGAGAACGCTTGTCCGCCCCCCCTCAGAGAGTAAACAGGACATATACCGCGCTCAACGCCGACAGGGCTGTTATCTTGGAGCAGATTAAGAATCAACCTATTTTCGAGCCACCTCGAGATAACTTTAAGCCCGGGAAAGGGAATTCTCGCAAGTATTGTGACTATCATCAAGCCTCGGGTCACGATACGAACGACTGTGCGAGCCTGAAAGATTTTATCGAGAGGAAGGTGCAGGACGGGACGTTAGTTCATTATGTGGCCGCCCGAGCGAGCCGGCAGCAGAATCAAGGACCCGTTCAGGCAGCCCAACCAATTCAACCAGTGTTCCCTGCTCCCGAACAGCCCGCAAGGCAAGTAATTGATGTCATCACTGGGGGCACTTCAGGTAAGCTTGTTGGGAAGAAGCGCCGAGGCTATCTGGATTCGGTAATGTCGGTGGCGGGTACTCACCCGAAGCCTGACAGACCCTTCCCGGGTAATGTAATTGCCTTTACCGATGAGGATTACCCTTCGGAAACCATCGAACCACATGAGGGATCATTGGTCGTGACAGCACAAGTGGGTTCGGTGGACATGAAACGCATGATGATCGACAACGGGTCTTCCGTGGATATCCTATATGCTCATGCTTATCAGAGGATGCATCTTGATGGGCAGAAGATGGAGATCGGGCAGGAGGCCCCTTTATACGGCTTCAGTAACGATCCGGTCAAAGTGGCTGGAACCATTGAGCTGCCAGTTATCTTTGGAACAGCCCCCCAACAGGTAGAAATCACTTGCAAATTTTACATAGTGAATGTAGATTCTGCCTATAATGCTATTTTGGGGAGACCCACTTTGATTGCTTTACAAGCTATAACCTCTATCCCTCATTTCAAAATCAAATTTCCTACGGCTCATGGTGTTGGGGAGGTAAAAGGAGATCTGGATCTGGCCAGAAGGTGTTATAGAAATGCCGTGATCACTTCGGGAGTAGGAGTATCGAAGCAAAAACAGGCCATGGCGATAGAGATTGAGCCTTTCACGGAAAGCAGCTCAGAACCATTGGTCGTGCCAGCCGAAGAGACAGAGGAGATTGAACTCATCCCGGGCAAAGCTAACAAGACAGTGAAAATAGGTTCAGGTCTACCAGAACCTCTCAGAAAGAACCTCATTGAACTCCTACAGTGCTATGTTGACATCTTCGCCTGGGAGCCTCAGGACATGCCGGGAGTAAGCAGGGATATTGCTGAGCATCGGCTAGAGGTAGATCCGTCGAAGAAGCCGGTTCGGCAAAAGAGGAGGATCTTCGCGCCCGAGCGCCAGAGGATCATCGATGAAGAAATTGCGAAGCTGCTGGCTGCTGACTTCATCTTCGAGATCGATTATCCGCAATGGATGGCAAACGTGGTACTGGTCCAGAAGCAGAACGGGAAATGGCGGGTCTGCATTGACTACACGGATCTGAATAAGGCTTGTCCGAAAGACTTCTATCCATTACCCCATATTGACCAGCTCATCGATGCAACTTCGGGGTATGCCTTGTTAAGCTTCATGGATGCATTCTCTGGTTATCATCAAATCTCCATGTGTAAAGAGGACATACCGAAGACGGCATTTATTACGCATCGATCGGTATACGCCTACAAGAAAATGACCTTCGGCCTCATCAACGCCGGAGCCACTTACCAGAGGATGATGAACTTTGTTTTCAGACGTCAGTTGGGCAAAAATATGGAGGTATATGTGGATGACATGATCGTTAAAAGCATATTGGTGCACAAACATTTGGATGACCTGGAGGAATGCTTTCAGACAGTCCGTCACCACAATTTGCGACTGAATCCTACCAAGTGCACCTTCGGGTTAGGGGCTGGCAAATTTCTGGGCTACCTGGTCAGTCAAAGGGGAATTGAAGCCAATCCAGAGAAGATTAAAGCGATTTTGGACATGAAGACTCCTCAGTCGTTTAAAGACGTTCAGCGTCTGACTGGAAGGATTGCAGCTTTGAGGAGGTTTATGTCCAAATCGGCAGAAAGGTGTTTGCCGTTTTTTGACACGTTGAAAGGGCCGAAGAATGCCAAGACGTTCCGATGGACTTCGGAATGCGAAGACGCCTTCCAGAGCATCAAGTCCTACTTATCTTCGGCGCCTCTGTTGGTGAAGCCCGCTCCTGCTGAGCCCTTATATTTGTACTTAGCAGCTAGTTCGTTGGCAGTAGGAGCAGTTTTGGTGCGCGAGGTTGGGGGTAAGCAGCACCCGGTTTATTATGTAAGCCATGTCCTTCGGGATGCCGAAACAAGGTACCCAAATATTGAAAAGTTTGCTTTTGCTTTAATAACTGCTAGTAGAAAGCTCAGGCAATACTTCCAGGGTAGATTGGTAATAATATACACAGATCAGCCGTTGAAGAAAATTATGGGCAAACCTGAGGTATCGGGGAGATTAGCTGCGTGGACGATGGAGCTATCTCAGTTCTTCGTTGAATATCATCCTCGAACTGCCATCAAGGGGCAGGCCTTGGCTGATTTTGTGGTCGAGTGTTCGTTTTCTGAAGCTGATGAGGATGTAGCAGAAGCGGGAGGATCTGACAGCATAGTGGCGGCTCTTCAGCAGAAACAGGGATCGTGGACGCTGTATGCAGATTGGTCCTCTACCGTAGACGTCAGCGGAGCAGGGATTATTCTGACTAGTCCGGAGGGATTCAAGGTGCAACAGGCCATCAGATTTCAGTTTAAAGCAACGAACAACGAGGCAGAGTACGAAGCAGTGTTGGCGGGTTTACGACTAGCTAAGAGTCTTGAAGTGCAAAGAATAGTTATCTTTAGCGACTCTCAGTTAGTCGTTAAACAAGTCTCCGGGGAATATGAAGCCCGAGGTCATCGAATGATTAAGTACTTGGCAGAATTGAAAGAACGGCTTCAGTATTTCCAGTTCTACGAATTCCAGGGGGTCGAGCGTGATGGCAATTCCATCGCCGATGCACTCTCCAAGTTAGCCACTACGGATGTTAACGTTTTTGATGGATCAGTATATTTGGAAATTCTGCAACATCCTAGTGTTCATCATGAATCGGTAATGTGTGTTGATCGAACCAACTGTTGGCTGACCCCATACCTGGAATATTTAGCAGACGGCGTTCTACCTTCAGATCAGATGCTAGCCAAGAAAATCAAGTACAAGAGTGCTAATTTCGTTCTGATAGATGGGGATCTATTCCGAAGGGCCTTCTCGTCTCCGCTGCTAAAGTGTTTGACTCCATCCGAAGCTGATTATGCTCTTCGGGAGGTTCACGAGGGCATCTGCGGCGACCATATGGCTGCCAAGTCGCTGGCATACAAAGTTCTCCGGCAAGGATACTACTGGCCAACGATCTTCAAGGAAGCAACTGAATACGTCAAGAAATGCGAGAAGTGCCAGCTCAACAGTCCGATCCCACATCAGCCACCGGAAGAGCTATATTCGATTCTATCTCCTATACCCTTCGCTGTCTGGGGGGTTGATATATTGGGTCCGTTACCGAAGGCTAAAGGGCAGGTTAGTTTCGTCATCGTCGCCATCGATTATATGACCAAATGGGTCGAGGCGAAACCACTTCGGTTGATAACGGAACAGGAGTGTCTGAAATTTATGAAAGAATCCGTAGTGTTTCGCTTCGGGATCCCTCAAGTGGTGATATCAGACAACGGACGCCAGTTTGTGGGATCAAAATTTGAAGGCTTTTTGAAGGAACTGGGAGTCCAGCACAGGAAGACTTCAGTGGCTCATCCACAGTCAAATGGGCAGGTCGAGGTGACTAACAGAACACTTCTAAACGGGATCAAGCGCAGACTGGACGAAGCCAAAGGAAGATGGCCGGAGGAGCTGCTCAGCGTATTGTGGGCTTACAGGACTACACCGAGGACAACAATAGGAGACTCGCCTTTCAGACTGGCCTACGGCACTGATGCCCTGGTCCCAGTTGAGATCGGATCTCCAAGTCTTCGAGTTAGTCAATTCAGGGAGATCTACAATGACGAAGGACTAAAGGCCAACTTGGACCTGTTGGAAGAAGTCAGAGAAGTGGCTTTGATTAAACTTGCAGCCTACCAAAGGAGAGTTGCCAAGCACTACAACAAAGGGGTAAAGCTCCGAAGATTTGAGGTGGGAGACCTCGTTCTCAGAGAGGCCGAAGCATCTACACCTCAGAACACCGGGAAGTTGATGCCGAACTGGGAAGGGCCGTATGAAGTGGCCGAAGTACCAAAGCCCAGGACGTATCGACTGAAAGCTTTGGATGGATCCGAAATTAAGAACACGTGGCACGCAGGCAGGCTCCGAAAGTACTTTCAATAGAAACTAAGTCAGTCCACTGGGAGTCTGTACATAACCGTTCATCATCAATAAAAAGTCACTTTTTTCACAACTGATCTTCGCATTTATCCTAAGGTCACAATGGAGTAAGGGGGTATGGTAGGACTCGCTGGCCATTCGATGGCAGCCAATTTATTTGATACCCCGCGTGGTAGTCAAATCCTGGATCCCATATTATTTTTTACCAAGGGTGGTAAAATCAAACGTCATCGGTGTAAGGAGGTTTGGGTGGACTCGCTGACCATTCGATGGTAGCCTCATCGGCAGGTGGTCCTTATGGCTTCGTCAGGCCCTTCGTGGTAGGCGAACGTCATCGGTGTAAGGAGGTTTGGGTGGACTCGCTGACCATTCGATGGTAGCCTCATCGGCAGGTGGTCATTATGGCTTCGTCAGGCCCTTCGTGGTAGGCGAACGTCATCGGTGTAAGGAGGTTTGGGTGGACTCGCTGACCATTCGATGGTAGCCTCATCGGCAGGTGGTCCTTATGGCTTCGTCAGGCCCTTCGTGGTAGGCGAACGTCATCGGTGTAAGGAGGTTTGGGTGGACTCGCTGACCATTCGATGGTAGCCTCATCGGCAGGTGGTCCTTATGGCTTCGTCAGGCCCTTCGTGGTAGGCGAACGTCATCGGTGTAAGGAGGTTTGGGTGGACTCGCTGGCCATTCGATGGTAGCCTCATCGGCAGGTGGTCCTTATGACTTCGTCAGGCCCTTCGTGGTAGGCGAACGTCATCGATCCTAAAGACCTTGTCAGGCCCTTCTTGGTAGGCAAGCGTCGTCATTCAGACTTCGTCCGACCCATCACGGCATATACCTCACACTTTGGTAACGAATAAGTATTCTTTTACTTTGTTATTATTACATAAATTTTTCTAAGTGTTGAGTTCGGAATACCCCGTTCTTTGATTTCATCTTATCTGTTATACGACTTGCCTAGTTGTTAATTAACAGTTTAAGTTAAATCCGCAAAGGAGCTTGAAGTGTTGGTAAACAGTAAATACACCGAAGTCATAAGGAATAATGCTGATATTTTATTTACATAATGCTGTTTACAAAATAGAGGCTTTACAGAAATCCTAACAGCTAACGGAAAAGAGAATCATCTTCACGGGTCGGCTTCGCCTTCCGAAGAGTCCAGGATGGTCGGGTCAACCTTGGCATCGACGAGTCTTGCCTTGTCTTTGCTTCGGCATTCGTCATACCCATCCGAGAACATTTGGATGACCTCCTCGTTCAACTCCGCAGACTCCCGGTACTCTTGTTGAATTTCCCTCCGAAGATCTCCGGTTAGAGGAGGACCCAAGTCTCTCAGAGCCCGAAGTTCGCGGAGCTCCTCTTCGAGTTTTGCCCGCTCCTTCAGATGTCTCAGATCCCTGGCCTCAAGGTCGTGTACTTGTATAGCCAAGCTCTTATTGGTCTTCACCATCGTCTCGTTCTTCCCAACAAGAACCTCGTTCCGACGAACCAGGTCTATGTTCGTAGTAACGGTCAGCTGATGGGTGGCCTCGGATGTCTCCAGCTGTTCTTTCAACTTATTTAAGTCCTTCTGAAGGCATTCTTTATTGAAGATAGTGATACCATGAGCCCTTCTCTCCCTCTCCAGAGTAGAAGTCATAGTAGCCATCTCTCGCCTGGCCGCATCTTCTTCGGCTTCAGACTCTCTATATCGGGGAAGAAGTCTCCCGAAGACAGCATTTGCCTGCAGACATTTAAAATGAGTTAGTGGAAGAAACAGATGATTCCTAAATATTTTAATTGGACCAACTCACCTTAGCCTGGTAACTCATTCCCTCTTCGATCAAATCCCTGATCGAGCTATTTCCGAACCGATGGTCATCGGTCTCCCGAACAAAGGAGTCGAACAGCTGAAAGGGGAAGTTCTCGTTAAAATCCGGCCATACAGTAGGAGAAGATGCAGCTTCTCGCCGGGAGGCGGAGGAAGAGGGTCTCGGCGGAGAAGGCACAGATGGTTCGGAGGGCGGTGCTGGTTGATCCTCGGAAGGCTGCTTCCTTTTACGAGACAGAAGAGGAGACTCGTTCAGGTTTTCAAGCTCATCTTCTGAAACGTGGATCTCCACGGGAATGACGGGGGGAGGCTCAACTGCAGCAGAACGAGGAACTCGAAGCTCATCGGCAGACAAAGGAGTTACGTTGGTCTTCCTCTTCTTAATCCGGAGAGCTTGCATTCGCTCGGACGCAGGCAAGTCAATCAAACTCGCTGTAGAAGTTGATTGAGTTCCTTGAGGATTTGACCGGACTTTCCGAACCGCCCTCTTCTTCTGTCGAGGTCGGCTAGGTTCCTCAGCAGGCTCTGATCTGCGGAAGACTTCTGCATCCTGGGCCTCCGAGGCTGGAAACTCTTCTTGAGGAACTTCGGTGGAAGGGGATGAAGGCTTGCCAGAGAGGTACCTATCCAAGTCCTTCCGATCGATCGAAGTCGGCTTAATGAGAGACAACTTGTGGTCATACAACCAGGCTTGTTTGCCCAAGAGGCCGAAGCTCCACTCCTTCTGGGGTATCTTCTCTATGATGCGCGTCATTTCTCTTATACGCTCCTCGGATATATCTCCGAAGTCTGCAGAGACGCGATCAGAAGTGGTCCAGTCAGGGACAGAGGAGACTTCGGGCCCGTTGACGAAGAACCATTTATTATGCCATCCTCGGTTGCTCGAGGGAGTATCCATTAGAGACCGCTTCTCGATTCTGGCATTGGGCTTAGGGGCTATCTTACTTAGCACCTTGAAGCCTTTCTCCCGAGATTTCCCCACTGAGAAGAGGGTAAAGAAGGAATCCACAGCAGGAGGAACTCCTATCTCGTAGCAGAAGGCTATGTAAGCCAGTATATGGATGTACGAGTTCGGCACCAATTGGGCGAACCCCACCCCAACAAACCCTAGGAGGGTGATCAGGAAGGCGTGAAGGGGGAACCTCACCCCCTTCTCCAGAAAAGTTGCCGGAACGGCGATCCAGCCGTCGGGACGTTGGTACATCCTTTCGTGAGGGGCCGCTATCCGTACCCTGTGGGTATCCGGTATTTGATAGCGAGCTCTAATGTTGCAGAGCTCAGCTTCATTGACGGTGGAGGGGGTGTTGGCATGAGGAAAGTCTTCCTCGTTTTGGAAAAAATCAGAGGGGTTGGGAAGTGATTCCATGGGCGGAGCTTCCTTACTCACGGCACCGATTTGGGGGTTTGAGTCCGGAACCTCTTTGTTAGGATTTGAGTGAGGGGTCACGGTGGAGATGGGGGTGACACGAAGGGGAGAGCTTGTATCGGGGTTCTGGGATGCCATTGTTGAGAATTTGCAGATAAAATGAAGAAATTTGAGGAGGAAAAGACAATAGGCTCGTATGAATTCGAAATAGCAGGGAACCCTCCAAGGAGAATGTGCAGCGGCTTTTATAGCGAGTGATTTTTTCAAAATTTGCACGAGAGCCGAGGGCGGCGCATTAATTGGGGATAATGATGTGGGAGAGGAAAGGGTAACGTCCGATTTTGGCTTTGGTGGGTTATCCAAGGTGGGCCGGCGCTTAATGGGCCCTTTCGTCCTGTGGACTCGCGCTATTTACAGTCAGTCTTCCACTAAACATCCTGTTTAATAAAAGACTGGGGGGCAATGTTGGGCCAGAATACTTTTCCTACTGGGCCAGGCCGGATGGGCTTATCTTCTGAATTATATCACCTTTACCATAGTGGGTCAAACAACTTGGGCCTCGATACTTGACTATAATATTGGACTTAGTCACGGGGTTGATCCATTACGTAAGATATTACTTATCTTATCTTTGGCCGATAATCATCACAAAAAGCAGTAGTTGACTGTTACGTCTGCCACCTGTCTGCATGGCATTAATGAGGATGGGACTCCGATTGCCGGCGGGAGATAACAGTGGTAGCGGGTAGGAAAATAAGCTGCACACTTTCGGCTGAGAGGACCGGAGATGGGAGGATGTGTCAGGAGGTAGTGGGTGGCACAGTAAACCGGGTCTGGGGAACGTATGGGAAAAAGATAACAAAAGGAAAAGAGGTAACATAACACTACACACAACATTATCATTTTGATACACACTCAGACACTATTCATCATTTTTCCTCCATTGTTAACCTTGTGATCGCCTGTACTGACTCTCACGCCGGAGCTATCCCCCGACGGTCAGGCCGTCAAGCTTTTGGTGTTGACCTGTTGAACTGTGCAGGATCAGAGCGTCTTACGTGATTGGGACGTGGGAGAAGATCTTGGCGTTAACAGGTGCCTAACGTCCAAAAACTTTTGGGAGATTCTATGGTTGCTGCCTTTGTAGTTCCTCTATCTACTCCTGTTGTCCCAAAGTCTATTACTACTCCTGCTGCTACTTCTGATAACTGGACTTTGGTGGCTAAAGGCCCTAAACATCATGTTCCCTATAGTGATCCCTCCCTGGTTGGTGACTCTAATACTTTCATGCCTATTGCCACTGCTGGTGGGGTAATGGAGGGTCCTTCTGACACTAATTATTCCCCTTCTCCTAATCCCTTTGTAGGAAAGCTAATGATGATTGATGAAAAAGGTAGGTCGTGATCTTAAGGCAAAAGCTCGTGCGGGTTTAGAACTCGGCCAATATTCAAAGAAAAAGATCAAAGGGGAGGGGAGGCTTGCCCCATTTTAACTTTTAATTTTATTAATGGTTAATTTTTGCTATATGAATATTAGATGTGTAAATATGAAGTCCAAGCAGGATAGTGTCCATGCTCTTTTGTGTAAGAATAATATCTCTTTTTTTGGCCTAGTTGAGACTAGAGTCAAATGCCCCAAAGCCAATACTGTTTCCAAAGCCATATGTAGAAAATGGAATTGGCAGTTTAATTATGAGCATCATGTTTGTAAGACCCCAACTTTTTATAAATGAAATTGAATTTCCTCTATTTATTATTTTGAAATAGTAAGAGTTGATTTGATTAATGTGGTTAGTTATGGGTAAAATATGCAAATATCTTAAATAAGCAAGTGGTTATAAAATATTCTTGTTGTCGGAAAATATTCGTTTGGTCGTGGAATATTCTCACTGTCGGGAAATATTCGTACGACGGTGCAGCCTTGTGTGGGCCCCATAACGGAAAGCGATTGGATGAAGAAAATGACAAGTATGAGTTTTTTTATAAATAACGGCGTAGTTGTTACCGTTAACACTGTTAGAAAACCCTGTGGTTAAAACACAGTAATACGCAGTGTTGCATAGTAGCACACAGTATTACACCAATTATTGATTCTTAAGTAAGAAGGCACTACTCAATAATTGTTACATTAATTACTGTTTAATATTTTATTTTATTGATTCAATAATTGCTACGTTGATATTTTATATTATTGTTGTTTCAATAATTGTCACTACACAGTATTTTCTATTATCAACTCAATAATTCATATTATTTGAATAATATTAATAGATAACATTATTGGCAGTGTCTAGAAAGTTCTGTCTAAGTAGAGGTTTGGTCACCTAATTGCGCGCCAGTAAGGAGAAATCCTTATTGGAAAGCCCCCTCTTTCCTGGGAACGGCATGGTTGTCAATATTGTGATTCTGTAATATTATTTGTGAATAATTAATTATTAATTTGTATGATAAGAAAAATATTCATTTTATGTGGATATAGATGGAGACAATTTTTAATGTGACAATTGTTGAAAAATTGATATTTTATTTTTTCTGATAAAATAATTCATTTAAATATATTATTATAGTATAATAATATAATAATGATGATATTTTTACGATGAAGGTGTGATATATGAATAAATGAGGAGGAAGAGTATTTTTGTTGTAATAAATGATAAAAACATGTTAAGCATGTCGGTGGGCCCAATTTTTGATTGAATTTTGATTATAGCCCGTAAAATCGTCCATATGTGGATTTCGGTCAATTTTTGTTTGGAATTTGGAAAAACTTAAACTTACAAAGTTGTAGATAATTGAATTTCCTATGGGATGGACATAAGATTCGAATTTTTCTTATAAAAGAGCTATTTATTATGAATTATTGAAGTTCCGAAATAATTAATTTTTGAAGTTTTAAATATTTTTTTTAATAAAAACATTTTTTTACAATTGGGTGGGCCCCACATGTGATGTAAATGTGTTGAATTCGGTTGGTCTAAGGTGTGCGTAGGAAAAAAATTTAATAAATAATATTATTTTATTAAATTTTTTGTTTTGGTGTTCTAAGCATTTTCCTATAAATAGGGTGCTTAGGTTAGAATTGAAAATCACACCAGAAACTGAAGTTTTCTCTCTATATTATCGAGCGTATTTTTATGAGTATTTTGATACTTTGAGTGTTGCTATACGGTGCAAGTTTCCTTCAGCAATATATCCGGTATTCCAGTCAGAAGTACTGTCCTTTTGAGGTAAGGGATGTTATTTTTTTTAAAATAATATTATTTCTTTCAATATCATTATGTCGAAATATTGGTAAAATTTTTCTTGTAAAATTCTTGTCTTTTTGTGTCGGGGTTAATATTCACGTATACGGCATTATTCACGTATACGACACTATACACAGAAAAATTAAAATTTTCTTTTCTTTGTCCAAGTTGTTTACTATGATTACTGTCTTTGTTTGTATCCATGTTTTGATCTTCATTCTTGAATTTTGCTCCACAATGGTTTATTATGAAGTATTTTTGAACATGGATAAACCGAAGTACGAATCTCTAATATTTGTTCTTTTGTCTCACTGGATTTATTTTTTTTTTAAATATTTTTTATCATCCTCAGTCCTAAATGATGATATTATTTAATATCTTTGGCCTGTAGTAGAAAGATGAATGATTAACTGATGAATATCTTTGGCCCGTTGTGCAAAGATGAACAGGTGTTTAGATGAACATGACCAACTGGTGATACAAATGAATATCTTTGGCATGTAGTGCAAAGATGAATATTTGATTCAAGATGTATATTGATTGATATTACAGAGATAAAATATTGATGATGGACTTTTAAATCTTAGAAGATAGTAGAATTCATTCTCTACTTAACTCTTCTAATGGATTGTTGTTTCCACTACAGTTGTTGATCTAAAATTTGTTGTCTATTATATTCTACCAGATTTTTTCTTGTTGAGGACTAACGATAATTTGTTATATATTATCTTAGTCATAATATTCTTTACTGGACTAGTTGAGCTCACCCTTTTCCTTTTTGTTCCATTTTTCTTCTCAGGAAGCGAGAATATAGCGGGAAGTAGTCGAGGTGTGGAGTGATGTTTCAAGGCAGCTTTTATAATAGTCCTTACTATTTTATAAAATAGTGTATCAATAATTGTAATGATGACTTATTTGAGTGTGGGTATTGTCTAGAAGATAATATTTGTATTTTAATTCACAATTTATGTGTTGTCGTAATTTGCACGACAATTGTATTAATAAAATTGTAGTTGTTTCTGTACCATATTTTTGGCAACTCAGAATGGGTGAGGTATACCTATTTTGGGGGCGTCACAATGTTAATGGGAGAATTTGTGTTGGTTGGGATCCTTCCCTTTGGGTTTAAATATTGTTTCTAAATCTTCTCAGTATATGCATTGCTTAGTTTTGTCTGTTGCCTCCTCTCTGCAGTTTTATGTTACTTTTGTTTATGGGTTCAGTACTCCTTATGAGAGGAAAGATCTTTGGAAAGACATGTGTTCCTTATGTCATTCTGTAAATCTACCTTAGTGTTTGCTAGGGGATTTTAACGAAGTTATGTTTGTTACTGAAATTCTTGGAGGGGATGAATCCTGGAATGGGGGTATGCAGGACTTTTTGGACTGTTCTACTGATATGCTCTTATCTGATCTTCGTGCGATTAAGCCTATGCACACTTGGTGGAATTCCAGTGACATAAAACTCCAATTCAAAAAGCTTGATAGGGTTATGGTTAATTATGATTGGTTGCATCAGTTCCATGATTCTCAGGTTTTGTTCACTCCTTGTGATATCTCTGATAATTGTTCGGTTGTTGTTCAAACTGGTTTGTCCTTGCCTAGAGTTCCCAAACCTTTCCAATTTTTCCACTTGCGAGCTTGGAAACTTTCACGAGGTTGTTCAATCTGCTTGGAATATTTTTGTTCGTGGGGATCCTCTTCAGGCTTTAGCTGGTAAGCTTAGATCGGTCAAACGGGCTATTTCCACTCTGAACAAAGATAATTGTAATCTTGCATCTAATGTGGATAAGGCTAGAGTCATCCTTCATGATAGTCAAAATGTTGTTTCCACTAACCCAACTAATCTTTCTCTTCTTAAGGCTCAAAGGCTTCATGTGACGCCCCCAAAATTAGGTATACATCACCCATCTTGGGTCGTCAGATACATAGTACAGAATACAAATACAACTTAATAATACAACTGTCGGGTACAATACGACAAAACATAAACTGTGAGTTTGAATACAAATATTATCTTCTAGAGAGTATTCATACTCAAAAAGAGTCCTCATTACATTTATTAACACACCATTACATAGAATAGTGAGGACTACTAACTAATACTATCATTCGGACCATCACTCCGTACCCCGACTTGTCCCAGCTACGTTCTCATTTCCTGAAGAGAACAGTGAAAGAAAGGGTGAGCTCAACTAGCCCAGTAAGAAATATTATGACTAAGATAATGCAGAATAAATTATCATTAGCCTTCAACAATGTTAAACTGATAAAATATAATAGACATCAAGTTTAACTGTAGCGGAATAAGCAATCCATTAAAAGAGTCAAGTAGAAAATAAACTCTACTATCTTTTATGATTTAAAAGATTTTCCAACACTTTGATCGCTGAGACTCAGCTTAATAAAATAATCCACATCATCGAATCACCCCTGCACTACGGCCAAGGATATTCGTATATTCATTAATGGTCATGATCATGCCAACAACTGTCCA
Source organism: Panax notoginseng (assembly GCA_016801055.1). Lineage (NCBI taxonomy): Eukaryota > Viridiplantae > Streptophyta > Magnoliopsida > Apiales > Araliaceae > Panax > Panax notoginseng. Next base: position 143,728,145 of record CM029020.1, read on the forward strand.
TCAACGCACTACGGGCCAATGAGGACTTTTACCACATCATTCGTAACATTACGGTCATGATTACACCGAATAATCCCTGGTCATAATCATACCAAGTCCATCTATGCACTACAGGCCACAGATGACTTTCAACAGAATATAAACATGAGGATGATGACAATGATATAAGAATTCAATAAAACAAGTTCAAGAATTAATTTATCCAAGAATTAACAACGTCCAAATTGTCAACATGATACTACTTTGTGGAGTAAAATTCAAGAATGATCAGGAGAATATTTTCATGAATAGATACTGGATGAAACGCAATTATCAAGGATATTTCACAAATTTCATGGAGTATAGAAGTCAAAACTTAACCAACTGAGTACAATAAAGAATGGAATAACAAAAAAAATCACCATGCATGCGATAGACCGCACAAACAGGTTATTCCAACAGAATAATAAATAATGGAACCAGGTCCGGCATAAACGCACAGACAGGATATTCCGACAGAATAATAAATAATAGAACCAGGTCCGGCGTAAACGCACAGACAGGATATTCCGACAGAATAATAAAGAACAGTATAATAAATAATGGAACCAGGTCCGGTGTAAAACACACAGACAGGATATTCCGACAGAATAATAATAAAGACGGAACCAGGTCCGGTGTAAAACACACAGACAGGATGTTCCAACAGAATAATAATAAAAACGGAACCAGGTCCGGTGTAAAACACACAGACAGGATGTTCCAACAGAATAATAGAAGAATGTCACCAAGTATAGGGTAGACCGCATATACAGGTTATTCCAACAGAATAATAAGAAATGGAATAACAGTTCTCTTCATGAATAAGAAAGAATAACACCCCTTACCGTTTTAAAGAAGAGCTGAAGTAAGGAAGTAGTTAAGTAGCAGAATACTCTTCTTCTCTCTCTCTATAGTTTCTCTCTATAGTTTCTCTCTCTAGAGTTCAGTGAATTCGTAAGAAATAATGAAGGAATGAGCTGCTATTTATAGAAAAATAGAATGCATAGTAACTAATCCATGAACGGTCCAGATTGATTACTTTAATCTGACGGTCCATATTTAAAGAAAAATCTTTTAAATAAAATAAAATATATTCTATTTATAGAATAACTTTAATAAAGTATTTTGTTTTATATAAAAAGATGTTTCTGTTTTATTACGTTAATAATACGAATAAAACAAAACGTCATTATCGCTAAATAATTCATATTATTAACTGACAATAATAGAATCAAACTGAGTGACTTCTCACATAAGCATTAATAATCAATACCGTGTGCTACTATGCAACCACACGTATTACTGTACTTTTACTACCGAGTAGTTCAACAGTAACAATGGTAAAATTTCCGCCGTTATTTTTATAGAAAGATAATTCTGTCGTTTTCTCCATCCGACAATAATTCCGTTGTGGGGTCCACCAATGATTGTGCCGTCGTACGAATATTCCCGACAAAAAGAATATTCTCCGACCAAACGAATATTTTATAACAACTTGCTTACTTTGCAAAATTTATAAATATTACCCACAACTATAACATTATATCAAATTAACTCCATAATATTCAAAAATGATATTTATAGAAAATTCATCTTTATTTATAAAAGTTGGGGTCTTACAACCTCCCCTTCTTATGAAATTTCGCCCTCGAAATTAGGGTACGTACCTGGTATGTCGAAGAGGTAAGGATACCTTGATTTCATTTCTGATTCTAACTCCCAAGTCATTTCCTCAACATCGTGGTTTCTCCACAAAACTTTGACTTGAGGTATAACCTTGGAGCGTAGAATATGTTCCTTCTTATCCAAGATTTGAACAGGAACTTCTTCATACGTCAAATCCTCCGCTATTTCGTCCGGTTCTAACTCAATAATGTGGTTCGGGTCTTCCACATATTTGCGTAACATGGATATGTGGAAAACGTTATGAACACGAGACATACTTGGCGGTAAAGCGAGTCTATAAGCCACAGTTCCTACTCGATCGAGGATTAAAAATGGACCGATGAATCGAGGATTTAGCTTTCCTCTCTTTCCAAATCTCGTAACTCCTTTCCATGGAGCAACACGTAAGAACACATGATCTCCTACATCAAATTCCACGTCCTTTCGATGAAGATCAGCATAACTCTTTTGTCGATCTTGTGAGGTTTTTATACGTTGTCGGATCGTTTGAATCTTTTCTGTAGTCATACGTACCAACTCCGGTCCCAACAACGTTGCTTCGCCCACCTCATCCCAGCATACTGGAGAACGACATTTTCTTCCATACAATGCTTCGAATGGAGCCATGCCAATACTTGCTTGATAACTGTTGTTGTAGGAAAACTCCACCAATGGTAAGAACTTGTCCCAACTTCCCTTGAAGTCAAAGACACAGAGTCTTAATAGATCTTCAAGAGTTTGAATAGTCCTCTCTGATTGTCCGTCCGTCTGAGGATGATATGCTGAACTAAATCGTAACTCCGTGCCCATAGCTTTTTGTAAACTAACCCAAAATCGTGAAGTGAATCTTGGGTCTCGATCAGAAATTATGGATACTGGCATACCATGCAGTCTTACAATCTCGTTTATGTACATACGAGCAAGACGTTCAAGTGTATAAGTTTCTCGTATCGGTAAGAAATGAGCAGACTTGGTCAATCTATCAACAATGACCCAAATCGCATCAATACCTTGAGAAACCCTGGAAGACCGGTAACGAAATCCATGGTAATGTGCTCCCACTTCCATTCTGGAATTTCAAGTGGTTGCAATGGACCTTTTGGTACTTGATGCTCCGCTTTGACTCGTTGACAAGTTAGACACCTTGAGATAAACAACGCTATCTCTCTCTTCATATTGCTCCACCAAAATGTATGACGAAGATCATGATACATTTTGGTACTTCCAGGATGGATTGCAAACGGTGTGTTGTGCGCCTCCATCATGATTTCATACTTTAAATCAGGGTTGTTAGGAACACAAAGTCTGGAGTTGACTCGAAGTATTCCTTCTTCATCGATTCTTGCTTCCGGCATAACACCTTCTTGCACTTTCTTCCTCATACGCATCAGCTCCAGGTCTGTAGCTTGAGCAGCTTTAACTTTATCGATTAAATTCGGTTCTACTCGTATATTCGCCATCATCACATGGGTCCCTGGAGTCTTCAACTCTATCTCCATCCTTTGCAAGTCACACAAAATGGGCCTTTGCGTTGTTAATATTGCACTTGTACCCGCATATGATCTTCTACTCAATGCGTCAGCTACCACGTTCGCTTTTCCAGGATGGTATTGAATGGTATGATCATAATCTTTCAACAGTTCAAGCCAACGTCGTTGTCGCATGTTGAGTTCCTTTTGAGTGAAGAAATATTTGAGGCTTTTATGATCCGTAAAGATCTCCACTTTCTCCCCATACAAGTAATGCCTCCAAATTTTAAGTGCAAAGACAACAGCTGCCAACTCTAGATCATGAGTAGGATAATTCCTCTCATATTCCTTGAGTTGTCTTGATGCATAGGCTATGACTTTTCCATGTTGCATGAGAACGCATCCCAACCCTTTGCTCGAAGCATCACTGTAGATGACAAATCCCTCCGAGCCAGATGGTATTGTTAGAACAGGTGCTGAAATGAGTCTCCTCTTGAGTTCTTGAAAACTCTGCTCACATTCTTCGCTCCAACCAAACTTTGTATCTTTCCGAGTCAGCTGAGTTAATGGAGTAGCGATTCGAGAAAATCCTTCCACGAATCTCCGATAATAACCAGCTAAACCAAGAAAGCTACGTACCTCGGTCACTGATTTAGGTTGCTCCCAGCTTTGAATAGCTTCAATCTTTGCCGGGTCAACTGATATTCCACGACTTGATACTACGTGCCCAAGGAATGCTACCTCCTCCAGCCAGAACTCGCATTTCTTCAACTTGGCATAAAGCTTGTATTCACGAAGCTTTTGGAGTACCAGCCTCAAGTGTTGCTCATGATCTTCACGGCTTTTGGAATAAATAAGGATGTCATCAATAAAGACGACCACAAAGTGATCCAAATATTCCTTGAATACCCGGTTCATCATATCCATGAAGGCAGCAGGAGCATTAGTCAATCCAAAGGACATGACTAGGAATTCATAATGCCCGTACCGAGTTCTAAAAGCCGTCTTTGGAATATCCTCAGTTCTAACCTTCAGCTGATGATATCCAGAACGAAGATCGATCTTTGAAAAGAATTGTGCTCCTTGCAACTGGTCAAACAGGTCATCAATACGTGGCAATGGGTACCTGTTTTTGATGGTGACATGATTCAACTCCCGATAATCAATACAAAGTCGCATACTTCCATCTTTCTTCTTCACGAACAGAACAGGAGCACCCCAAGGAGAAGTACTAGGACGAATAAAACCAATGTCTAACAATTCCTGCAGTTGGGTCTTTAACTCCTGAAGTTCAATAGGAGCCATTCGATATGGGGCTTTGGAAATGGGTTTTGTACCGGGTTCAAGATCGATACAAAATTCAATTTCACGCTCTGGGGGTAGGCCAGGAAGTTCTTCAGGGAATACGTCAGGGAATTTATTAACAATAGAAATATCATTCAAAACTGACGTATTTTTGTTTAGATCTGTGACATGAGCTAAGAAAGCTTGACATCCGTTTTTCAATAAACGAATAGCTTTATGGCTTGAGATGACAGCGATTGATTTTAATGGTTTGGTTGCTTGAATTCGCATAATAGGTCGATTAGGAATATGAAAGCTAACAACCTTACGAAAACAATCAATTTTTGCATGATGAGTAGTTAACCAATCAATCCCTAGAATCACGTCAAATGCAAGTATTTTTAATGAAATAAGATCGACAGGTAATGTGTGGGTACCAACTTGAACCAAACAAGACTTATAAACCGTGGATGTAATGAAGGTTTCTCCCAATGGAGTTTCAACTGCTAAGTCAAAGTCTAATTTCTCCGGAATCAAATTTAATCGATGAGCGCAAGTAGGAGAAATAAAAGAATGGGTTGAACCGGTATCAAATAAAGTATAGACTTCGTTAGAGTTTATGATAAGCTTACCCGTGATGACCTCATTCGGGTTCCTTGCTTTCTGGGAGGTCACAACAAACGCTCTCCCTTGCACAACCGGTTTTGACTTTTCTGGGACGGCCTTTGGTGCCTCCATCCTAGCTGAATTTGTCTTCGGTAAACGACAAAATCGGGCTAAATGACCTTCTCTTCCACAATTATAACATGCTTTGGACGGCATCGCGCAGTTTGGACTGATGTGCCCCTCCCCTCCGCATTTGAAACATATGATAGGTGGTCGTTCTCCTTCCTTAACGACAGGTGCTGGTGCTGACGTCTTTCCATCATTGTTGAATCTCCTCTTCTTGAAATGTCCATTCTTATTGTTTTGGCCCTGATTACCACCGAAGTGGTTACCATTTCTGGCCTGTTGATTCCCTCCACGCTTGTTGTCACCGCTTCGATGACTGCTCTCACTGGTATTATCATTTTGCCGGCTGCTCTCTTTTGGTTGCGTTATCTCGTTATCGCGCTCCACCAACTGAGCCCTATTTACAACATCTGAATACAAACACAGTTTATGAGAAACAAGATGTTGACGTATCTCCGGCTTCAAACCTCTTAAAAACATCCGCGTCATTCTTTCTTCATTATCCACCAGGTGGGACGCAAACCGGGATAACTCCGCAAATTTTGCCTCGTACTGCGACACGGTCATATTATTCTGCTCCAATTTGATGAACTCCACCTCCTTCATGTGACGAATACTCTCGGGAAAGTATTTGTCGTTAAACAGCTCTTGGAACTTCTCCCAGGACATCTTCAGTGCGGCAGGTTGAGTACGCTTTATCGATTCCCACCAGTAATCTGCCTCTCCTCGCAACATAAAGGCGGCAAAGGGAACCTTTTGCTCCTCGGAGCAACCCAAGACATCAAATATCTTGGTGATCTGCTTTATCCATGTTTCAGCTACAAGTGGTTTGGGTTCTCCCTTAAACTCCGGTGGTCCCAGCTCCTTAAACTGTTTAGCGGTGACCGCCTGAGAGTTTCCAGTATTTCCACCTACGTTGTGGACAGGAGCCGCTTTCACCTGTTGTTGCATGAATTGCATAAAGCCTCTGAACATTTGATCATTCATCATTTGGTCAGTGTTGTTGTTTGCATGAGGATTGACACCTTCCTGATGCACATTATCCTGATTATTGATATGTGGTGAATCAACAGTCGTCTGTGCTCCATTGCTATTCTCAACATTCTCAGATGCCATTTTCAGATACTGCCACAAAATAAAAATTAATTGATATGTCATATATTATCCTTATATTATGACCGACCAATTAAATACCATGCAAATAAACTTAGGTATGTCATACTAGCGAAGGAATTCCCCGTCTCTCCCCTCCTAGTTCTATTCTCACATCTTAGCCAGGGATCATATCCCTAAGCTCTGATACCAACTGTGACGCCCCCAAAATTAGGTATACATCACCCATCTTGGGTCGTCAGATACATAGTACAGAATACAAATACAACTTAATAATACAACTGTCGTGTACAATACGACAAAACATAAACTGTGAGTTTGAATACAAATATTATCTTCTAGAGAGTATTCATACTCAAAAGGAGTCCTCATTACATTTATTAACACACCATTACATAGAATAGTGAGGACTACTAACTAATACTATCATTCGGACCATCACTCCGTACCCCGACTTGTCCCAGCTACGTTCTCATTTCCTGAAGAGAACAGTGAAAGAAAGGGTGAGCTCAACTAGCCCAGTAAGAAATATTATGACTAAGATAATGCAGAATAAATTATCATTAGCCTTCAACAATGTTAAACTGATAAAATATAATAGACATCAAGTTTAACTGTAGCGGAACAAGCAATCCATTAAAAGAGTCAAGTAGAAAATAAACTCTACTATCTTTTATGATTTAAAAGATTTTCCAACACTTTGATCGCTGAGACTCAGCTTAATAAAATAATCCACATCATCGAATCACCCCTGCACTACGGCCAAGGATATTCGTATATTCATTAATGGTCATGATCATGCCAACAACTGTCCATCAATGCACTACGGGCCAATGAGGACTTTTACCACATCATTTGTAACATTACGGTCATGATTACACCGAATAATCCCTGGTCATAATCATACCAAGTCCATCTATGCACTACAGGCCACAGATGACTTTCAACAGAATATAAACATGAGGATGATGACAATGATATAAGAATTCAATAAAACAAGTTCAAGAATTAATTTATCCAAGAATTAACAACGTCCAAATTGTCAACATGATACTACTTTGTGGAGTAAAATTCAAGAATGATCAGGAGAATATTTTCATGAATAGATACTGGATGAAACGCAATTATCAAGGATATTTCACAAATTTCATGGAGTATAGAAGTCAAAACTTAACCAACTGAGTACAATAAAGAATGGAATAACAAAAAAAATCACCATGCATGCGATAGACCGCACAAACAGGTTATTCCAACAGAATAATAAATAATGGAACCAGGTCCGGCATAAACGCACAGACAGGATATTCCGACAGAATAATAAATAATAGAACCAGGTCCGGCGTAAACGCACAGACAGGATATTCCGACAGAATAATAAAGAACAGTATAATAAATAATGGAACCAGGTCCGGTGTAAAACACACAGACAGGATATTCCGACAGAATAATAATAAAGACGGAACCAGGTCCGGTGTAAAACACACAGACAGGATGTTCCAACAGAATAATAATAAAAACGGAACCAGGTCCGGTGTAAAACACACAGACAGGATGTTCCAACAGAATAATAGAAGAATGTCACCAAGTATAGGGTAGACCGCATATACAGGTTATTCCAACAGAATAATAAGAAATGGAATAACAGTTCTCTTCATGAATAAGAAAGAATAACACCCCTTACCGTTTTAAAGAAGAGCTGAAGTAAGGAAGTAGTTAAGTAGCAGAATACTCTTCTTCTCTCTCTCTATAGTTTCTCTCTATAGTTTCTCTCTCTAGAGTTCAGTGAATTCGTAAGAAATAATGAAGGAATGAGCTGCTATTTATAGAAAAATAGAATGCATAGTAACTAATCCATGAACGGTCCAGATTGATTACTTTAATCTGACGGTCCATATTTAAAGAAAAATCTTTTAAATAAAATAAAATATATTCTATTTATAGAATAACTTTAATAAAGTATTTTGTTTTATATAAAAAGATGTTTCTGTTTTATTACGTTAATAATACGAATAAAACAAAACGTCATTATCGCTAAATAATTCATATTATTAACTGACAATAATAGAATCAAACTGAGTGACTTCTCACATAAGCATTAATAATCAATACCGTGTGCTACTATGCAACCACACGTATTACTGTACTTTTACTACCGAGTAGTTCAACAGTAACAATGGTAAAATTTCCGCCGTTATTTTTATAGAAAGATAATTCTGTCGTTTTCTCCATCCGACAATAATTCCGTTGTGGGGTCCACCAATGATTGTGCCGTCGTACGAATATTCCCCGACAAAAAGAATATTCTCCGACCAAACGAATATTTTATAACAACTTGCTTACTTTGCAAAATTTATAAATATTACCCACAACTATAACATTATATCAAATTAACTCCATAATATTCAAAAATGATATTTATAGAAAATTCATCTTTATTTATAAAAGTTGGGGCCTCACACTTCATTATGAGAATCTCTGGTACGCCCTTAGTTGTGAAAAGAAGTTCCTAAAAAAAAATCTATAATCCAATGGCTTAAGGATGTGGATAAAAACTCGGGCTACTTTTATAATCAAATTAAAAATAGATGGAATCAAAATAAAACTCTTGCAATCGAAAATGAGGTTGGTATTCTTTGTACTGGGCAGAAGGATATTCAAAACATTGCGGTTGACCACTTTCGTTCCTTGCTTGGTTCTTCTCTGGTTGCGAATTCCTCCTTTCCGGACCTTACTCCTTATGTTCCTAAATTTGTTTCTAATCTTAAAGCTTCTATGATTGAAAGAGACATCTCTGATCTTGAAATCTTGGCCACCTTGAAGTCTATGAAGAAAAACAAAAGTCCTGGTCCTGATGGATTCAATGTTAACTTTTTCCTTCTTGCTTAGGACATTGTTGGTAGTGATTTTACTCAGGTTATTCAATCTTTCTTCAAACAGGGATGCCTTCTTCGGGGTACTAACTCTACTTCCATTGCTCTTGTTCCTAAGGTTCTTAATCCTTCTTCTATGACTAATTATAGACCTATCTCTTACTGTAACATAACTTATAAATGCATTTCGAAGATCATTGTTGTCAAGCTCAAGGGTATCCTTCTTACCTTAATCTCTTCTAGTCAGTCTGCTTTTGTTCTGGCCAAGAGGATTGGTGATAATATATTGTTGGCTCAAGAGTTATTTAGGAACTATCATAGGTCTTCTGGCCAACCTAGATGTGCAATGAAAATTGATCTTAGGAAAGCTTTTGACTCTGTCTCTTGGGAATATTTGCTTGCTGCTCTTCGGCTCTTCAAATTTCCCCCTAAGTTTATTTACTGGATTAAGGCTTGCATCGTTTCTCCTTTTTTTCTCAGTTTGGGTGAATGGTGCCCTTTGTGGCTATTTTAAAGGGACTAAGGGATTACGTTAAGGGGACCCCCTTTCTCCCTATCTTTTTGTTATTGCTATGGAAGCGCTATCTCTTATTTTGTCTAAGGAAACAAGGACTCCTACTTTCAAGCACCATTGGAAAACAAAGTCTCTTTACTTATCCCATCTATATTTTGTTAATGATCTACTTCTCTTCTGTCATGGTGATGTTGATTCAGTTAAAGTTATAAAACATTATTTAGATCATTTCACCTCCCTCTCGGGTCTACACATTAATGGTTCGAAGAGTATGTGTTTTCTATTCAATGTTACTCCTGCTCTTGCTGAGGTCATTATCAATATACTGGGCTTTCAAGTGAGATAGTTTCCTGCAAATTTCCTGGGGGTACCTTTGATCACCTCGAAGCTTAGCCCTGTTGATTGCCACCCTCTTTTAGAAAAGGTTAAAACTAGAATTACTTCGTGGACTAACAATTTTCTTTCTTATGCTGGAAGACTACAACTTATTAAATCAGTTGTTTTTGCTCTTTAATCATATTGGTCTGCTCACTTCATTCTCCCAGCGGTTGTGCTTAAAGGTCTTAAGTCTACTATGACCAGATTCTTATGGAAAGGTCCTTCTATGTTAAAGTTTGGGGCTAAAGTTACATGGAACAAAATTATTTTATCGTATTCTGAATGAGGCTTAGCTATCAAGCAATTGGAGGACTGGAACAAAGCTTTGATTTTGTTACAACTATGGAGGGTGGTAAATCCTAATTCCCTGTCTCTATGGGCTTCCGGGTTAGAGATTATAATATTAAATCAAACCACTTTTGGTGTTTGAAGATTCCTAGTGACTATTCATGGATTTGGAGAAAGGTTCTGTAGTTGAGATCTCTTGCTATTAAGTATATTCGGTTTCATATTGGTAATGGGGAGAGTACTAGTTTGTGGTTTGATCCTTGGCTTAATGTGATCCCTCTGGCTTCTAGTCCACATTCTTCCTTGATCATTAACTTTGGTTTGGGCCCAAATGCTACTGAGCGGTATTATTAGAGATTCCTCCTGGCATCTCCCTTCCTCCAACCATAATGAGTTTATAGTCTTTAGGGATTCTTTTGATTTTAATAGGCATTGTGACTCTTCTTAGCGTGATGAGATTTTTTGGGATTCTGCTAAATCCAATGAGGTTAAAGCCTTTACTTTATGGCGCTCGATTAGACAAGTGGGTCTTGTTGTCCTTTGGGACAAATTAGTGTGGCATAAGATTTTGATCCCAAGGTATTCTTTTACTCTATGTCTGGCTTTTCACTGCGGGTTGCGTACAATGGATAGGTTGATCAGTTTTGGACTGCATGTTAACTCTACTTGTGTGCTTTGTTCCTCTCAATCAGAAATTTTTGACCACCTATTTTTTCAATGTGATTACTCTTTTAGGGTCCTTCTTTCTGTACTTAGACATTGTGGGTGGAGGGGATTTAGTAGGAGTTGGAGTTCTCTAACGGGCTACCTTATCCATTATTCTAGTCCTAAATTTCATCATAGCCTGCTTCATCTTAGGTTTTCTGTGGTTGTCTACCGTGTTTGGAATGAACGAAATGCGAGGAACTTTAGTCATAAATTTTGTTTGGTTCGGAACCTTGTTTCTGACATTTTACAAATGCTTAAATGTAAACTCCACACAAATTTAAAATTCTAGAAAGTAAAAGCTAGATCTGGTTTTAGACAGGTTAGTTTAAACAATGTCTGAATTCTATTTCATGAGGGTTTGCTGCTGCTATGAGTTTTGACTGTTGTAGGTGAGTGGGATGCTGCCTTTATTAGTATGGGCTTTGGCCTGCTGATGCTGCTATTGCTCCTTGATGTTTTAGAACTGCTAGGAGGTGGCTAGTAGGCGTGTGGGTCTGCTGGTCTACTGCTGGGAAGTTCTAATGTGCAAATGTGGGGTGTGATGTGGTTTGGAGTTAGTTCTGTGTTGACGCTGGTCTGCTGCTGGGAAGTTCTGAAGCTCTGAGCTCGTTGCTATAGATGGGATTTTGGTCTTGGAATGTTATCCTTTTGTCATGCTGCTTTGATGGGGGGTTAGGGCTATTGTGCAAATTTAGCTGCTGGTCTATTGATGTAGACGCTCAAGCAGGTCTCGGTGCTATGATGGATCAACTGCCAACTGTTGATGGCCTTGTTCTGCTGCTCTCTGTGATTTGCTGAGCTGGTTTTGATGTTGCAGTCTGCCCTGTTGCTGGTTGCTATGAGTGCTATGTAGGGGCTGTTGTTTACCTCTATTGCTATGCTATTATTGAGTTGATGATGTCTGTTGCTCTCTGTGTTTGGATGCTGTTGTTGCTCTATTGTTGTGCTGAGTTTGTTTTAGTTGGGGTTTGTTGTTACTGCAGTGTTGTGCAAAGGCAACTGTTGTCTTTGGTTGTTGGGCACGATGTGTGGAGGGCAATTTGGCTGCTTTTCTTGTTGTTACTGATTTACTGCATATATACTCCTTACCTTGCTGGGTTGGTTATGCTATGGTCTGTGGTACTGCTATAGGTTTGGATGATATAGTTTGAAATGACTGCTTTCAAGCCAAATTGTTGGTTTTTTTTCTTTTACTTTTGTTCCTTGTTGGCTTCTTGTATGCTAGTGTCTAGATTTTGTTTACTAATGCCATCATAGGGCCTGTCCTGTGATGGCTATGGTATACTTCTTGGGGTTTGAGCCTTATACTTTGTACTTATTCTTTCTTTTATTTCAGTCTAAATTTAGCAACAAAAAAAAGTTGCTCTAATGACCAGCATACCCAACTCTTGCTTTTTCTATATAAGCAAGCTCATTTCTCTTCAAGTCTCTACCATTTCACCAACACTTCAGAAGAAAGCTCTATATAATTTGAGAGAGAAGGGAGAGAATTTAGATTATCAAGAAGGAAGTGTTAGCATATTTCATCAAGATCACCAAGTAATCAAAGGTAAGAATGAAGAACCCTAATTTACATTTCTTTCATGCTTTGTGGATTGTTAAGAAGTGCCTTGTTGGTGGTTGTTGAATGATTCATATGATATTCTGGAGAAATAAGAAAGAATTAGTGGACTTAAAACACTAATAATAGCATGATAAGTGGAATCGTAATCAAAATAACGAAATAAACAAAGAACGTATGAAAACTGCATAATTGTTGTTGTTGGACAAATTTAAAACCATAATTTGTAAATAAGTTGTAATATCTAAGTAGAAGATATTAGATATATATAAGTTGTGGAAATGTTTCAATTAGAACAGAGTAAAAATATTCTATAATGAATTTATGACGAAAATTTTAGTAAAAGATGTTAACCGTTGAAATCATAGTTTGTTATGATTTCTAGAAGAATTTGTAATGTTAGTTAGTGATTCCGAATAATTAGGGTTTCATGAGAATGTTATAAAATGTATAAATTATAAACGTTTTGAACGCTAAGTTGAAAAATTGAGCGTCAAGGGACTTTTGAACCGATTAAAAGGCTTGTTAAGAAAATTATTCTGTCTAGGGGAAATTGTAATATGTAGTAAGAGAAAGTATAAGGCTTAAGAACGGATCCGAGTTGGGATGATGAAGTTACGAATTTGTGAAGTTAGTGTTAAAAGTAATTATGCAAGATTTGAACTTGGGAAACAAAATCCTCAGAGCGGTGCTACAATGCCACCTATTTAGTTCATTTCGACACCGCATCGCCCAACTGCAGTAGCTCAAGCAGGAGCTGGAGCCGCAACGCTAGAATAAAGGCCAAAACCCAACGCTGCAGTGTCGGGCCAGGTCAAGGCACAGTAATAAGTTTTTTAACATTTAGGTATTGGAATTTTTTTTAGAAATATTATGAATATAAATGTTCACTTAATGTAACACTATAATAAGTTATTAAAACCTTAGTAAGTGGTTGAAGACTAATAGAACGAATTTATAATGTAAACGTAAAGTACTTAAACAATGTAAATGTTAAGTATTTGTGTAAAATGAATGTGCTTAGCATACATAGTGTTGTATGTCTTAGACACTAGTTAATGTTGTTGAGTATGACATTTAGACGTCAGAAAGCTGTAATGAACTATAAACGAACATTTCGAGTTTAATGATTTGAATGACGTATGATAGAAGGAAAAGTTAATGTTTAACATATGTGAAGTTTGTTGTAGCTAATTGATGTGTTATCATGATTATATCATATAGGACATATAAAGACTGATTTAAAGTAAAGAATAGAAGAATGTATAAAACAAGTTTTCTAACTCTTGTCTATAATTTATATAGGCAAGTTGGTAACTTTATCTGATATTATTTTTATGAAGGTTTCATAACGTTTTTAAGATCAAAGATGCATAATTCTTGAATGAATATGTGTATTTCGTACTTATACAAATCTGTTAGTATTTGTGCAAGTATTAATTACATGTTTTGACATGAAATGTTTAAGGAAGTGTCGATGCCATTTGTTTCGGCTAGACAAATGTTAAAATATTTTATCGGTTTATAATTAAATCGTTCAAAATATTATTGATGTTATCCAAATCCAATTACTTTGGTAGAGGATTCCCCCACACATAGAACTGGAACTAGTTGGCCACTCAGAATATTAGCATTTTGACTCGAATTGACCTTTGGGGGTACCTCCTTAACTGGAAGAATATTATCAAACATCTGGCGTGCATTTCCAATTTTTGTCAGTTTTCATTCTTTTGTAAAAAAGATTTACATCATCAATCGAAAAGGCAAGAGCTGAGATAAATTCCATGAGATGAAGATTTTTCTTTCACTCAGATATAGATTCGTCTATATCCTTCCTAGAGAAAAAATGAGCAGCTTTAAAGATGTCTTGTGCCTCGGCACCAAGAACAGGACCTAGATTTACTTCCTAGTTAGCATCAGACAAGAAAGAATCACCTGAGTTGATAGGAATAGGAATAGGAATAGCCACAGATTCCGCCATCTCAACAATATTCCCCACCAGAAGAAAGTCAGAAGAGGAGGTTGGGTTTGAATTTGTAAAGCCTAAGATGCCATCAATAAGAATAGAGGTCGAACAACCATAACAGACTCAACCTCCTAAGGATAGTTTGGGTTAGAAACCCCTAAATCAGTAAAAATATCACGAGACAGACTGCTCTCATAATTACCAGCTGAGAGATGAGAGTAATTAACCATGGCAGCGGAGAAACGAGATGAGAGGGAAGGAGAAAATAAGGATCTAAAGAAGAACAACAAACCAAGAATGGTTAACCAGGGTTGAGGTTAGAGAGAATGAGGAGCAAAAAAAGTAGAGAGAAAAGCATGGTTTGCTTGAGGAGATGCAAATATTTATGTGAATTGAGGTAGATTCCCTTAATGTTGGTTTCCTTTAGCTTTTCCACATATGGTACTGAGGTAGATTCTCTAAAACCTAAACCTATTTTGTTAGATTCACTTCTCTAACTGGAGATCAGGGAGTCCATTGATGAAGAAGATCTATTCCATATTAACACTGTCTTTTCTAGTTCCTCAGTCTTAGAGGTTAGATTTGACTCTCTTTGTGTGTTAAGTTCATTGGTCTGTCTTAAGAGTTTATTCTCAATCTCAAATTTAGAGAGAGAAGTAGTACTTAGTAGAGCTGTCTCTAGTTCTTCTTAAACTTTCTCTTTCTCTTTTTGAAGAAGAGAATAATCTTTAGACAGAACTCTGAATCACTTCATGTATTGATGCAAATCAGATGTTATACCATGTAGTGCAGTTCTTAAATCATCAATATCTACATCATGAGAGTTAAAGTCGAATACATCATCGATACTTACTTCATGATGGTCAGTTCTTTTCTTTTCTTTTGCATTTTTGGCCATTAGACACAAATTTGCTACTTGAGGCTCTTCATCATCTCCAGACTCAGGAGTTTTGTCAATGTTTGAGTCACTCCATGATCCACCGGCCACAAAACCTTTGTCTTTCTTCTGGAGCTTTTTATTGCCTTTGAATTCCTTCTTTGAATTTGTTTTCCTTTTCAGGTCTTCTCTAAGAGGTTTGTTGCAGTTTGTAATGAAATGGCCATGATTCTTGCAGTTGTAGCATAAGTCGTTGATCTGCTCCTGGCTGTTGTTGTAGTTATTGAATCTATTAGGTCTGCTGCTTCTACCTTTCCGCATGAACCTTTTGAGTCTTCTTACCAGCATTGTAATATCCTCATCATCATCTTCCTCAGAGTCAGATTCATTTTCAGCATGAGCTTTGGAAATGGTTTCTATTGCCTTGAGAGCAACTCCTTTGTCCTTCTTTCTTCCTTCAAATAGAGTTTCTACTCTTTGGGTTAGCTCTAGTTCGTAGGTAAGAAGGTTGCCATAGAGTTGTTGAACTGTCATTTCATGGAGGTTCTTTGATTCTCTGATGACAGTGGTTTTGGCATCCCACTTGCTCAGTAGAGCTCTCATGAAATTTATGATAAGATCTTTATTTGGATATATTTTTCCAAAAGCTCGAAGAGAGTTGAGCAGCACATTGATTCTTTCATAAGTAGAGGTGACATTTTCTCTTGGAACATGGGCAAACATCTCATACTGTTGAGTCATAAGAGATTGCTTGTTTTCTCTGACTTCTGTTGTGCCTTCGTGTATAATGAGCAATGCTTCCCAGACTTCCTTGGCAGTTTTGTTGTTGACTAGATTCTCGAACAGATTATCTTCTAAAGACTGGAACAAAATGTTCTTGGCCTTTTTATCTAGTTGGACGGTTTTCTTTTCATTGTCAGTCCATTCTGATTTGATCTTGATTTGAACTATGTTTTGATCATCTGGAGTAGGTACAAGCTTTGTTGGAACGTAGGGCCCATTTATAACAGTTTCAAATAGCTTTTCATCTATTGAATCCATGTAGGATTGCATACGAACTTTTCAGTTGGCAAATTTGTCTTTGTTACACATTAGTGGCTTGCTGCCTCCTCCAGTCTTGGACTCGCTTATCAGTTGTGCCATTGGATCTACTCAAGCTTTATAGGCTGATTGAGAGAACCTACTTTGATACCAATTGTTATTTCCGAGAGACACAATAGTTACCTATAAGGGGGGGTTGAATATATATTTTAAAAAAATTTCTTTTACAAAATACTTGTCAGATTTGTCAATGAATTAACCACATCGGAATATATAATTTTTTTATCCCCCTATAAGATAAACCAATTTTATGGGTGATTAGCAGTTTGTTAGTTCCCAGAGACATAATAGTTATCTAGAAGAGGGGTTGAATAGATATTTTAAATTCTTTTTATTTTCAAAACACTTTAAAATTTGTTAATAAATTAACCACAGTGGAATATATGATTTGTTTGTTACCTTTTAAGATAAACCAAGTTTATAGGTGATAAGTAGTTATGACAGATATAGCAGGTATATAAGAAACACAGTGATTTTAAGTGGTTCAGAGCACTCAAGGCTCCTAGTTCACTCTTCTACTCCTCGAGTAAGAAATCCACTAAGGATATCTTTACAGTCTTTGAATAACTCAAATTCCTTCAAGATCAGCAGTCTTGGACCATCTTAATTCACTTAAAACTCTTCAAGTCCAGCAGACTTGGAATACACTTGATGAGAGTTGAGTTCTTGGGTTGTGCTACTCAGTTTCAATTAATCATATGTTCGAAAGAACTGAGTAGCAGAGCAAACTTTTCTTTCTGGATCGTAGAGTTTGAGCTTTGAGTGTTCTTTAGATTTCGTTGTGTACTTGATTTCTTGTTGCAACTATGTCTGATTTCCTTATAAAGGAGCCTTTGAAATGTGTCCGTTGAAGGCATCCGTTGAAGCATTAAATGCATCAGACACTTCTGAGCACCGATGTTGACTTCCTAAAAAATTATTGTTATGTCGTCTGACCCACTGACACAGCAGACTGCTATCTCACCTAACACCTGAAAAGGTGTTTTTAGCAGGCATGCAGTCCTTTCCTTAGCTTCTTCAATACACTTCTTCGATACATAATAAGGATGAGTGTTAAATATTGGGATTTTTGAAAGTCTCATCGCATATAACCCATTCTTCATTTGTTGTATTTTATCCTTCAGCAAATGGACAAGGCTTGATGCTTCTGATGTTGACAGAAGATACACCATGATTATGATCGTTGTGTCTTGTCATGCTCGTGCTTGATTTAGCCTGATCAAAAAGAACACTACGATTTCTATTAAATACTGATAGACTACGATTCCTGACTTAGCTCGATAGACACTTGGACCATCTCTACGATCTGAGTGTGGCTTCCAAAGCAGACTATTATTTTGAAGAAACTTTCTCGATACTCTACGATTCTGCCTTGGCTTCTGCAATCTCTCGGCTGGCTCGTTAGACTACTATTCCATTGAGGCCTATCTATTACATCTCAAAATAGATCAACCTAACAGCTTTGATCTTTTATTCTATACATTCATTTACAGAATGATAAACATTAAGCATAGATCAACCTAACAATTTTGATCTATCATCTAAGTCCTTGTACATATCTTCTTTGAAGGACTTTACACATAAGCATATTTATTTACTTTCAACATCAAATTTTAATACGCAATTCCCAACAATCTCCCCCTATTTGATGTCGACATAACCAAGTAGATTTGCAATATATCATCAATTTCTAAATGTAGGATGCTAGAAAGTAAATATAACTTAGTGTTTCAGTGAGCAGCTGAAATCTCTAGAGAATAAGCATTAATTTATTGATGTTATGAGATAGATATTACAATTTAGTATAGTTACATCAATAAGAAACAAATTTCAACTTATCTCCATCTCCTCTGCCTTTTTCTCCTTGGAGGATTGTCATACTCTGCAGCTCTCCTTCTCCTGCTAGCTTCATCTCTCCATGTAATATCTTCCAGCTCACTTTGACTTAGCCATTCTCCATGATCATGTCTGTTCATAAAAGTAGGATCTCCAATTGGCATGTTTAGGCCAGTAGTGGTTACTCCTTGTGAGCTAAGAGATGGCCCTTGACTCCTTATCAGCAGCACCATGAGATTTGGTTGGCGCTGCTGCTGTTCAGTTCGTGGAGTCTGATAGCGAGGTTGTCTCAAGGGAGGACTCCTTAAGGATTGAGTAGTTTATTTTCCTTTGCCTCTGCCTTTGCCTTTCTCTCCTTCCACTTTATTCTCCCCCTTTATGTCAGCATCAAGGGTTCTAATGGCTTTTGATAGACGATTCATGCCTTGAACAAGTTAGTGGAGCTAATTTCTTGACTAAGTAATGTCTTCACGATTTTCTTAAACCAGAGAATCAGTTTGTGGTCTGTGCTTTTGTAGAATGGCCAAGATAGTGTCTGTTTGTTGCATCTGATTCATAGAATATGCTTGGATTTCAGTCATAGAAGATCGTAGGCTTGAGAGGCTTTCCATAACGAGTTTATTTTGAGTCTCTTAAGTCTGCTGAAGAAGGATAACTACTTCCTTATGATTCTGGGTAGATTAGAAGTGAATTTATGCTTTGGATCATTTCCTTGATGATCTCACGTAGCTTCTTTGTGAGCTCAGAACTCAGGTTGCTAGGAAGAGTGTTGGCAGCATCCATCAATTGGTTTAACCGTGTATGAACAAGCAGATAATGAGTTTCAAGATCTTCTTGAATATCCTTGGTTAATTTCTGTGATGCGCTAGATAACTCAGTTTTGGTGGAAAGATCTGAGAGAAGCACAAGTATTTGCTGAGTGTCTGTAAGAGAGGCTCTTGTATTTTTTTCTTGCAGATTTAAGAAAGCAAGACCAAGATCAAAATAACTGTTGTTTGAGGAGGAACGAATGTTTGAAGAAAGTGCAGGAATAGAGGTTTGAGTTGTGGGAGAAGAGGCGATTGATGCTAGTAAAGCAGGTGACTCTACAATTTGAGTAGGATTGAAGTTCGTGGAGTAAAAAGTGGTTAAAGATTATAAGTTAGGTGTATTTGGTTCATCAGTTACAGAATGTTGGGATTCTATAGCTAGAAATTGATTTTGTAGGTGAAGAACCACTTCCAACCATCTTGGCAATTCATAAAATTGGTTGAAGTTAGGTGGAGGACAGTGGTTGACTCTGAAAGAGGTGGAATAGAGTGTACCTCATGCTCAATCTCTGATGAAGGATGGTTAGTGACCAGCTTCTGAGTAAAATTGAGGTTGCTTGGGAATCCGTGAGCTAGCCCTGGGATTGTTGGATAAGCTTTGTAAGTCGAAAGCATGTGAACCCAGGAGTTGAGAATTAAGGCTCTGTGATAAGACATCATTGGTAAGTAGGAGAACAACTGATTGTAGTTGGCTCTCCTATATGCATTCCAGCCTACTGCGATAATCTCAACTTCTTCTTCATCTTCTTCTTCTTCCCCAACTCCATCATCTTCATTTGAAATTTCCACCACTTCAATCATCTCCTCATTTCTTCTTTGTTCTTCAGCCCTCTCCACCTCCATAGCTTTACCTTTTTCCATTTCCATAGCTTTAGCTTTTTCCATTTCCACAGCTTTAGAGACTACAATTTCTTGAGGGGATGAGGGGGTTTCATGATCATATTCTTATAACTCCCCTTCAGTTGTAGCATTCTCGGACTCAGGAACTTCAAGAGGCTCCCCCTCAATTTGAGTTATATTTTCCTCAATAGCTTCGGGCAACTCTTTTTCAGCAACTATTCTTCTGTCTTCTTCCTTCAAGACTTTTTCATTGATAGGAATATATTTCTTTACAAGCTTTCTCTTTGTCCTCCTGGGCCGAGCCACAGCCTCAACATTCTCTTAAGCTTCAGCTCTGACAGTTTGTTCAGGCTGAGATACTATTGTCTAATCCACCTTTGAAGTGATGGCAAGTCTGGACTCTATGATCGGTAATGACTCTACGATCGTGGTGAGTGAAGACTTCATTGATTTATGGCTGTGTTTTTCCTTCTTAAGCAGCTGAGAGATGGTGGATCTATCTTCATCTTCTTCTTCAGTCTGCTGCTTCCTCTTCTTTATTTCCTTCAAAATTTATTCTGGTGATTCAGTCACTTCTAAGGTGAATTTTCTTTGTGTGAATAGATTTTGAATCTCTTTGCCCGACCTTCTTGGGGCGCATCAGTGGTTGAGCCTTGAGGCTCTTCTGTTATTTGAAAATTTAATTTCCTCTTACCCTTACTCTTTTTGACCAAGGCTATGGGCTCCTCTTGATTGACTTCTTCTTCCTCAGCTTCCTTCACAACTGACATATTTCCCGGTAGATCTGATTTCTTTACTTCACCAGTCCTTCCACTAGATTCAGACATCATCCTTACATTTTTCTGTAAGGTTTCTTTTCCAATTTTGAAATAGCTGTTGGGTCATTCTTCTGTTGGGGTTGATGGTTTCTCCCTCTATGTCTCCGATTTTGTCTCCCAGAGCAGATTGCAGAATTGTGCTTATATATCTCCCATAGAGCTTTTTGCCAGAGCTCTTCGTCTTCTTTAAGCTGAGCATCCACTTCCCGATCCAATCTATGAGCAAAGCCCTATAGTTGATTAAATTCTGAAGAAGATTGATGTCATTAGTTTCAGTTGGACCTCAATCACAGAGTCGTGGCCAGAGATTTTGCAGCATATGCATTTCCCAATAATATCAGCTAAAAATTCATATTTCTGGGGAAATTCTTTCTTTTTTTAGCCCTTGACACTCTAATACTTCTTGTGGTGCATTATCTTCAGACCTTCATAAAAGTCGATGACACTCATAGATAAGAGTCCCTTTGATTTAAAACCTAGGGTTAGGTTTATATCTTCAGCTTTGAGTCAAATATGCTCCCCCTTGACCTTTGTAGTGATGATGTCATTTTCGAAGACTCCATTGCAGTAGAATTCTTTCACCAGCTTCAGGTAAATCCTCGTGCTGGCGCTCAGCGCTTGTTCGATAGCAGCTTTCTTTAGAAGTGTCAGAATATTATGGAATTGTCGGTCAACTGTCTTGAATTCATCGAAGCACAGTTGGTAACCAGATACAACGTTGGAAGCAACCATTGATATTATTGTGATTTTCTTGAACAGAGATAAGTTGAGCGTTCTGAAAGCTAGGGTTTCTTTTGAGAGAGGAATGAGCTTTTGAAATTCTGAGGTGAATTTTCTAAAGAAATTTTCAAACTGTATTTGTAACTTCCCTTTTCACGATCTGCAGAGTGGGGAACATGTCGAGTTCTGTAGGGCTCCATGATTTTAAGTAGTGTAAAAAGTACTAATCTGTCCTTAGCTCCCCCTAAGCTAGTGTATCCTTTGGGATGACTACGATCATTGAGGTTTCTCTACGATTGTTTAGTTCACTGTTAAACCTGCTCTATGATCATTATCTCTTCGGGTTCTTGTGATGCACACTGAATTAGCATTCATTCTAGGTTAAGGTAGCTCAGGAAGGGCCAACCTCTTAGACTAAAACTAAGGGTCAGGTTTGTCTCTGAGGTGTTTATCAGAAGGGCTGCTTAGATTTGATAGGAATGTTATCACCACAATGGGCTTTTCTGCCATGTTGAGACAGCTCCACGATCATGGTTTCTCTTAGTCATCTCTACGATTTTAACATAGCCTTTTTATCTGCATGGTTAACATCAACTAGAGCATAGAGTTTATGGTTGTAGATTTAGCATGCCTAACTCACTTATCAATTTATTAAATTTGGATTCATCTAAAGCTTTTGTAAAGACATCAGCAAGTTTATTTTCAGTAGGGATGTATTGTAAAGAAATATTTCCATTTTGTACATGATCCCTAATAAAATGATATCTTATTTCTATATGCTTAGTCCTAGAATGCATGACAGGATTATGTGTTATTGCTATGACACTTGTGTTATCAAAATGAACAGGTATAAACTTGAAATCAAACATATAATCTGCTAATTGGTTCTTCATCCATAGGATTTGAGCACAGCATCTGCTTGCAACAATGTATTCAGCTTCTGCTGTAGAGGTAGATACTGAATTTTCTTCTTGCTAAACCAGGATACAAGTCTATTTCCTAGCAATTGACAGGTTCCACTGGTGCTTTTTCTATCGATTTTGCATCCGGCAAAATCAACATCTGTATATCCTGTCAGTTCAAACAGTTCAAAGGAGGACTCCTTGGATACCAAAGTCCCAAGTGAGGTGTGCCTTTGAGATACCTAAAAATTCTCTTTAAAGCAGTTAAGTGTAATTCCTTAGGATTAGCTTGAAATCTAGCACATATACATGTTGTAAACATTATGTCTGGTCTACTGAAAGTTAGATACAGAAGAGAGCTTATCATACCTCTATATTGAGTAATGTCAATACATTTACCTTTCTCATCTTTGTCAAGCTTAGTTGCTGGAGCAATTGGAGTTTTCATGGGAGATGCTGATTCCATGTCATACTTCTTAAGTAAGTCTTTAATGTACTTGGCTTGGTTGATGAAGATTCCTTCATCAGTCTGCTTCACTTGTAATCCAAGGAAGAAATTCAGCTCACCCATCATACTCATTTCGAACTTGCTTTGCATAAGCTTGGCAAATCTCTTGCACAGATTTTCATCAGTAGAACCAAAGATAATATCATCTATATATATTTGAACTAGTAAGACTTTATTTTTGTGCTTCTTAAGAAATAATGTGGTATCTACTCTACCTCTAAAGAAACCATTTTCAATAAGAAAGTTAGTTAGTGTTTCATACCATGCTCTAGGTACTTGTTGAAGTCCATATAAGGCTTTGTCTAATCTATAGACATAATTAGAGAGAGTTGGATTAATGAAACCTGGAGGTTGCTCCACATATACTTCTTTTTGAAGTTCACCATTCAAAAATGCACTCTTGACATCCATTTGGAAAACTTTGAACTTCATATGGGCAGCAAAAGCAAGGAATATCCTGATAGCTTCTAATCTGGCAACAGGTGTGAAGGTTTCGTCGTAGTCAATGCCTTCTTCTTGGGAATAACCTTTGGCCACTAGTCTTTCCTTGTTCCTTGTGATTACCCCATCTTCATCCATTTTGTTTCTGAAAACCCATTTGGTGCTAATAACTGGGTGACTTCTTGGTCTAGGGACTAATCTCCAGACTTTGCTTCTTTCAAACTGATTCAGTTCCTCTTACATGGCTTCTATCCAACTCGAATCTTCTATGACATCTTCTATCTTATTGGGTTCCATTTGGGACAAAAAGCTCAGATAGAAACACTCATTCTAGGTGGCAGATCTCGTCTTGACTCTTGCATTTGGGTCTCCAATGATCAGGTATTGAGTGTGATCTCTTTCCCATCTGTTCCCTGTTGGAACATTTGTTCTGGTGCCTTCTTATCTGAATTCTTCAAGATCAACCTCTGTCTCTTGTTGCAAAGGTTCGTCGTCTGGTGTAGCTCTCTCTACGATCTCTTCTTCAGGCTCGACGATTTCATCTTTTGGGGCTACGATCATGGTGTTAGGCTCGACAACCTCATTCGTAGTGTCTGAGTCGTCGATCGCAGTGTCTTGAGGCACAAATTTGTCTGAGTCTATTTCATCGAAGATGATATGAATCGAGACTTCAACACTTAGCGTCTTCTTATTGGACTCTCTAAAGGCCTTACTGTCTGTGGCATATCCAAGAAAGATTCCTTCGTCTGACTTGGGTTGGAACTTAGTCAGATATTATTTTTCATTGTTGAGAATGTAGCATGCACAGCCAAACACATGGAAATAGCTGAGATTTGGCTTTCTAACTCTCCACAACTCATAGGGAGTCTTCTTTAATGTATAGTGAACAAGAGACCTGTTCTGAGTGTAGCACGCAGTGTTGATAGCTTCTGCCC
Organism: Panax notoginseng; assembly: GCA_016801055.1. Classification (NCBI taxonomy): domain Eukaryota; kingdom Viridiplantae; phylum Streptophyta; class Magnoliopsida; order Apiales; family Araliaceae; genus Panax; species Panax notoginseng. The sequence goes on from CM029020.1 coordinate 143,752,501, forward strand.
AGAAGTATTTAGGCAGATGAGCTGCTGCTAGTAGAGTCCTTCCAGCTTCAATCAGCGTTCTGTTCTTTCTTTCAGCTACTCCGTTTTGCTGTGGAGTTCGTGGAGCTAAGAAGTTGTGACTGATGCCATTGTCTGTGTAAAACTGATCTATCTCAAAGAAGTCGAATTCTCTACCATGATCACTCCTTATAGCCTTGATCTTTTCCCCTTTTTCATTCATCACCAGCTTGAACATCTTGATGAGTTGTGAGTTTATTTCATCTTTAGAATTTAGAAAGAACACCCATATAAATCTGGTGTAGTCATCCACTACGACCAATGAGTATCTCTTTCCTCCAAGGCTTATAGTTGAAATTGGTCCAAAAAGATCCATGTGAAGTAATTGTAGGGGCTTATCAATTGAGTTGATCGTTTTGCCTTTGAATGAACTCCTAGATTACATTCCAAGCTGACAGGCATTGCATGGCCTTTCTTTGACGAACCTGAGCTTGGGTAAACCTGCTACTAGATCTTTGGAGGCCAGTTTTGACATACTTTTGAAATTGAGATGAGACAATCTTATATGCAATACCCAGCTCATTTCTTCAAAGGCTTTAGCAAGAAAGCATATTGTCTCATCAGAACTTAGTTGAGCAAGATTAACAGTGTAGACGTTCCCTTCTCTTATTCCGATCAGCTTTATAGAAGAGGTCTTCAGATCTCTGACTTGACACTGATTGTTTAGGAAGGTAACTTGATGACCCTTGTCATAGAGTTGGCTTATGCTCAGAAGATTATGCTTTAACCCTTCCACATAGGCTACTTTACTGAAGGACACTACACCATTCCTAGCTGAGCCATATCCTCTTGTCTTGCCAGAGCCATTGTCTTCAAAGATGACTGTTAGACCCTCATTTTCTGTGAAGTTAGACTTGAGGGCTTTGTTCCTGGTCATGTGCCTTGAGCATCCACTATCTAGATACCAAGTTGTGATCGTGGAGCTATGTTCCTGTAGTAAGGTTAAACTCTCATTTTGGTACCCAGACTTGTATGGGTCCTACCATGTTAGTACCTTTGGGGACCCAAATCTGCTTGACTTTGGGTTTAATATGCAGAGTGAAAGGGTTTAATATGCAGAGTGAAAGTCTAATAATAATATATAAGGGGGTTGAATAGATTATTATAGATTAAAAAATTATCTTAGGCCTTTTTGAATTTTTGGATAATTAATTTGCAGTGTTAGAAATTAATATGCAAGACAGTAAAAATTCAATCACACAATGCACAGAGATTTGTCTAGTCACAACATACATCACGGGTATGCTGCTATGTCCAGTCTCAAGATCCTCTCCAGGACTTGAGATCCTATTACTATTAGTAATAAATACTCCTTCAACAGGTGGAGAAGCCTTTACAAAGTTTTATAGACAAACTTCTAACTATTTCCAACTAATCTATCTTGGACAGCAAGCTCCCAGCTCCCTCCTCAAGCTTAGTTGTACTTCTTTTGAGTTAAGTTCTATTCTATGATCTGATCTTAAAACAACAGCCTCTTCCTCACCTCACAAGTACACTAGAGACCCAACTTCCCGCTGATCTCTCTAAGACTCTGGTCTTGGTCGAAGAATTACTCGTCTTTCCCACAGATACATAAAATAAACTAACTCTATTCTTTTTCCTTTTTACAAAAGATTTTACAACAGTGTGCTTCTTAAATAAGAAGATAAGAATTTAGTATAGATTGATGCTTCTGAAATAAGCAGATATTAATTAAAGAACAAATTTATAAAAGTTCAAAAACTTTTATACTTAAGAAAATATGCTTCTTAGTAAGCAGATAATAATTTGTGCTTTGATCAAATAATGCTTATGTGTAAGCAAATATGAAAATTATGCTATGTTATAAAAGTTTAAATAACTTTTATATTTTGTGTGAAAAATGCTTCTTCAATAATCAAATAAGTCAATTTTAGCTTTAGCTCAAAAATGCTTCTGTTAAAACATATATATAATTTAATGCAAATTTATAAAGAATTATTCTTTAAGGAGTAAGGAAAAGTCACTTTAAGTTTAAATATAAAAGTTTAAATAACTTTTATATTTAGAGTGAAAATGCTTCTGAGTAAGCAAATAAGTAAGTTTTAAGCTTTGAATCAAATGTGCTTCCATTTAAGCAGATATATTCACTTAAGTTTGTGAAATAAAAGTTTAAATAACTTTTATATTATGCAACAAGTATTTTATAAATAAATGAATTTATGATCAAATACTTGTGATGACAAATATCAAGTATAATAAATAAATCAGTTAAGCAATATTTGATATTACAAATATATTTGTTTAACTTAGATAATATGTGACGCCCCCAAAATTAGGTATACATCACCCATCTTGGGTCGTCAGATACATAGTACAGAATACAAATACAATTTACTAATACAACTGTCGTGTACAATACGACAAAACATAAACTGTGAGTTTGAATACAAATATTATCTTCTAGAGAGTATTCATACTCAAAATGAGTCCTCATTACATTTATTAACACACCATTACATAGAATAGTGAGGACTACTAACTAATACTATCATTCGGACCATCACTCCGTTTCCCGACTTGCCCCTGCTACGTTCTCATTTCCTGAAGAGAACAGTGAAAGAAAGGGTGAGCTCAACTAGCCCAGTAAGAAATATTATGACTAAGATAATGCAGAATAAATTATCATTAGCCTTCAACAATGTTAAACTGATAAAATATAATAGACATCAAGTTTAACTGCAGCGGAACAAGTAATCCATTAAAAGAGTCAAGTAGAAAATAAACTCTACTATCTTTTATGATTTAAAAGATTTTTCAACACTGTGATCGCTGGGACTCAGCTTAATAAAATAATCCACATCATCGAATCACCCCTGCACTACGGCCAAGGATATTCGTATATTCATTAATGGTCATGATCATGCCAACAACTGTCCATCAATGCACTACGGGCCAATGAGGACTTTTACCACATCATTTGTAACATTACGGTCATGATTATACCGAATAATCCCTGGTCATAATCATACCAAGTCCATCTATGCACTACATGCCACAGATGACTTTCAACATTTTATAAACATGAGGATGATGACAATGATATAAGAATTCAATAAAACAAGTTCAAGAATTAATTTATCCAAGAATTAACAACGTCCAAATTGTCAACATGATACTGATTTGTGGAGTAAAATTCAAGAATGTTTAGAAGAATATTTTCATGAAAAGATACTGGATGAAACGCAATTATCAAGGATATTCCACAAATTTCATGGAGTATAGAAGTCAAAACTTAACCAACTGAGTATAATAAAGAATGGAATAACAAAAGAAATCACCATGCATGCGATAGACCGCACAGACAAGTTATTCAAACAGAACAATAAATAATGAAACCAGGTCCGGCGTAAAACGCACAGACAGGATATTCCAACAGAATAATAATAAAGACGGAACCAGGTCCGGTGTAAAACACACAGACAGGATGATCCAACAGAATAATAATAATAAAGACGGAACCAGGTCTGGTGTAAAACACACAGACAGGATGTTCCAACAGAATAATAATAAAGACGGAACCAGGTCCGGTGTAAAACACACAGACATGATGTTCCAACAGAATAATAAAAGAATGTCACCAAGTATAGGGTAGACCGCGTATACAGGTTATTCCAACAGAATAATAAGAAATGGAATAACAAAAGTTCTCTTCATGAATAAGAAAGAATAACACCCCTTACCATTTTAAAGAAGAGCTGAAGTAAGGAAGTAGTTAAGTAGCAGAATACTCTTCTTCTCTCTCTCTATAGTTTCTCTCTATAGCTTCTCTCTCTAGAGTTCAGTGAATTTGTAAGAAATAATGAAGGAATGAGCTGCTATTTATAGAAAAATAGAATGCATAGTAACTAATCCATGAACGGTCCAGATTGATTACTTTAATCTGACGGTCCATATTTTTTCTGTTTTATTACGTTAATAATACGAATAAAACAAAACATCATTATCGCTAAATAATTCATATTATTAACTGATAATAATTGAATCAAACTGAGTGACTTCTCACATAAGCATTAATAATCAATACCGTGTGCTACTATGCAACCACACGTATTACTGTACTTTTTCTACCGAGTAGTTCAACAGTATCAATGGTAAAACTTCCGCCATTATTTTTAATAAAATATTTTTGTCGTTTTCTCAATCTGACAATAATTCTATTGTGGGGTCCACCAATGATTGTGCCGTTGTACGAATATTCCCTGTTAAAACAAATATTTCCCGACCAATTGAATATTATATAACAACTTGCGTACTTTGCAAAATTTATAAATATTACCCACATTATATCAAATTAACTCCATAATATTCGGAAATGATATTTATAGAAAATTCATCTTTATTTATAAAAGTTGGGGTCTTACAACCTCCCCTTCTTATGAAATTTCGCCCTCGAAATTAGGGTACGTACCTGGTATGTCGAAGTGGTAAGGATACCATGATTTTATTTCAGATTCTAATTCCCAAGTCATTTCCTCAACATCGTGGTTTCTCCACAAAACTTTGACTTGAGGTATAACCTTGGAGCGTAGAATATGTTCCTTCTTATCCAAGATTTGAACAGGAACTTCTTCATACGTCAAATCCTCCGCTATTTCGTCCGGTTCTAACTCAATAATGTGGTTCGGGTCTTCCACATATTTGCGTAAAATGGATATGTGAAAAACGTTATGAACACGAGACACACTTGGCGGTAAAGCGAGTCTATAAGCCACAGTTCTTACTCGATCGAGGATTAAAAATGGACCGATGAATCAAGGATTGAGCTTTCCTCTCTTTCCAAATCTCGTAACTCCTTTCCATGGAGCAACACGTAAGAACACATGATCTCCTACATCAAATTCCACGTCCTTTCGATGAAGATCAGCATAACTCTTTTGTCGATCTTGTGAGGTTTTTATACGTTGTCGGATCATTTGAATCTTTTCTGTAGTCATACGTACCAACTCCGGTCCCAACAACGTTGCTTCACCCACCTCATCCCAGCATACTGGAGAACGACATTTTCTTCCATACAATGTTTTGAATGGAGCCATGCCAATACTTGCTTGATAACTGTTGTTGTAGGAAAACTCCACCAATGGTAAGAACTTGTCCCAACTTCCCTTGAAGTCAAAGACACAGAGTCTTAATAAATCTTCTAGAGTTTGAATGGTCCTCTCTGATTGTCCGTCCGTCTGAGGATGATATGCCGAACTAAATTGTAAATCTGTGCCCATAGCTTTTTGTAAACTAACCCAAAATCGTGAAGTGAATCTTGGGTCTCGATCAGAAACTATGGATACTGGCATACCATGCAGTCTTACAATCTCGTTTATGTACATACGAGCAAGACGTTCAAGTGTATAAGTTTCTCGTATCGATAAGAAATGAGCAGACTTGGTCAATCTATCAACAATGACCCAAATCGCATCTATACCTTGAGAAACCTTAGGAAGACCGGTAACGAAATCCATGGTAATGTGCTCCCACTTCCATTCTGGAATTTCAAGTGGTTGCAATAGACCTTTTGGTACTTGATGCTCCGCTTTGACTCGTTGACAAGTTAGACACCTTGAGATAAACAACGCTATCTCTCTCTTCATATTGCTCTACCAAAATGTATGACGAAGATCATGATACATTTTAGTACTTTCAGGATGGATTACAAACGGTGTGTTGTGCGCCTCCATCATGATTTCATACTTTAAATCAGGGTTGTTAGGAACACAAAGTCTGGAGTTGACTCGAAGTATTCCTTCTTCATCGATTCTTGCTTCCGGCATAGCACCTTCTTGCACTTTTTTTCTCATACGCATCAGCTCCAGGTCTGTAGCTTGAGCAGCTTTAACTTTATCGATTAAAGTTGGTTCTACTCGTATATTCGCCATCATCACATGGGTCCCTGGAGTCTTTAACTCTATCTCCATCCTTTGCAAGTCACACAAAATGGGCCTTTGTGTTGACAATATTGCACTCGTACTTGCATATGATCTTCTACTCAATGCGTCAGCTACCACGTTCGCTTTTCCAGGATGGTATTGAATGGTATGATCATAATCTTTCAACAGTTCAAGCCAACGTCGTTGTCGCATGTTGAGTTCCTTTTGAGTGAAGAAATATTTAAGGCTTTTATGATCCGTAAAGATCTCCACCTTCTCCCCATACAAGTAATGCCTCCAAATTTTAAGTGCAAAGACAACAGCTGCCAACTCTAGATCATGAGTAGGATAATTCCTCTCATATTCCTTGAGTTGTCTTGATGCATAGGCTATGACTTTTCCATGTTGCATGAGAATGCATCCCAACCCTTTGCTCGAAGCATCACTGTAGATGACAAATCCCTCCGAGCCAGATGGTATTGTTAGAACAGGTGCTGAAATGAGTCTCCTTTTGAGTTCTTGAAAACTCTGCTCACATTCTTCGCTCCAACCGAACTTTATATCTTTCCGAGTCAGCTGTGTTAATGGAGTAGCGATTCGAGAAAATCCTTCCACGAATCTCCGATAATAACCAGCTAAACCAAGAAAGCTATGTACTTCGGTCACTAATTTAGGTTGCTCCCAGCTTTGAATAGCTTCAATCTTTGCCGGGTCAACCGATATTCCACGACTTGATACTACGTGCCCAAGGAATGCTACCTCCTCCAGCCAGAACTCGTATTTCTTCAACTTGGCATAAAGCTTGTATTCACGAAGCTTTTGGAGTACCAGCCTCAAGTGTTGCTCATGATCTTCACGGCTTTTGGAATAAATAAGGATGTCATCAATAAAGACGACCACAAAGTGATCCAAATATTCCTTGAATACCCGGTTCATCATATCCATGAAGGCAGCAGGGGCATTAGTCAATCCAAAGGACATGACTAGGAATTCATAATGCCCGTACCGAGTTCTAAAAGCCGTCTTTGGAATATCCTCAGTTCTAACCTTCAGCTGATGATATCCAGAACGAAGATCGATCTTTGAAAAGAATTGTGCTCCTTGGAACTGGTCAAACAGGTCATCAATACGTGGCAATGGGTACCTATTTTTGATGGTGACATGATTCAACTCCCGATAATCAATACAAAGTCGCATACTTCCATCTTTCTTCTTCACGAATAGCACAGGAGCACCCCAAGGAGAAGTACTAGGACGAATAAAGCCAATGTCTAACAATTCCTGCAGTTGGATCTTTAACTCTTGAAGTTCAATAGGAGCCATTCGATATGGGGCTTTGGAAATGGGTTTTGTACCGGGTTCAAGGTCGATACAAAATTCAATTTCACGCTCTAGGGGTAGGCCAGGAAGTTCTTCAGGGAATACGTCAGGGAATTTATTAACAATAGAAATATCATTCAAAACTGACGTATTTTTGTTTAGATCCGTGACATGAGCTAAGAAAGCTTGACATCCGTTTTTCAATAAACGAATAGCTTTATGTCTTGAGATGACAGCGATTGATTTTAATGGTTTGGTTGCTTGAATTCGCATAATAGGTCAATTAGGAATATGAAAGCTAACAACCTTACGAAAATAATCAATTTTTGCATGATGAGTAGTTAACCAATCAATCCCTAGAATCACGTCAAATGCAAGTATTTTTAATAAAATCAGATCGACAGGTAATGTGTGGGTACCAACTTGAACCAAACAAGACTTATAAACCGTGGATGTAATGAAGGTTTCTCCTATTGGAGTTTCAACAGATAAATCAAAGTCTAATTTTTCCGGAGTCAAATTTAATCGATGAGCGCAAGTAGGAGAAATAAAAGAATGGGTAGAACCGGTATCAAATAAAGTATAGACTTCGTTAGAGTTTATGATAAGCTTACCCGCGATAACTTCATTTGGGTTCCTCACTTGTTGGGAAGTCATGACAACCGCTCTCCCTTGAACTACCCGGCTTTGACTTGTCTGGGGTAGCATTTGGTGTCATCACTATCGTTGGAATTGACTTTAATATAGGGCATATTCCTCCCTCAACTGCTTCATCGTACTCCTGCTTCATGATCTGAATCATCAATCTTCGATCCATATCGAGTTCGGATTGACCGCTCTGTACAGGGTAATTCAAAACTCGATGTTGGGTTCTCCCAATTGCTGTCCAAAAAGAAAAATGTATATCATCTATTTTAGCCTTTTTGGATCGGACGTCTCTTTCTACAATATCAACACGTCGTGCAGCTTTTACCCACGCATCCTTCATTCTCACTCGTTCAGTTGTTTCTTCTTTCAGCTAATCCTTGATATTTGAATTCTCAGATTCCAACTTTAATATCTTACACTCTGCCAAAGCGTGATTTTGTTTGAGCATCACATACCGGGTAACACAATTTTGAATCGTTACATCTCTTTGCTCCACGACTGTCTGCCGCTCTTCAGTCTGCTCTTCTAACTCATGAACACAATTTTGTAATTCTAAGTTTTGATCATAAATTTCTTCTAACTAATTCTCCTCAGGTTCCTCTTCTTCCTCTTCTTCCTCACTCTCAGCTGCTACCTCTGCCACTAGCTCGGGTGCAACTATTAGTTCTTCACTTACCATGTAGATATCTCTAATTTCTTCTTCGCTTGATATTACATTATCCTGGTTGGTGATTAGAGGTGCCACGGTCTCATTCACTCCATTGTTGACATTTTTAGCTGTCATTTTCAAATACTGCCACAAAACAAGGGTTAATTAACATGTCACATATTATCAATATACTCTGACCAACTAATTAAATAACAAATAAACTTAGGTAGGTCATACTAGTGAAAGAATTCCCAGTCTTTCCCCTCCTCGTTCTTGTCTCACACCTTAGCCAGGGATCATATCCCTAAGCTTTGATACCAACTGTGACGCCCCCAAAATTAGGTATACATCACCCATCTTGGGTCGTCAGATATATAGTACAGAATACAAATACAACTTACTAATACAACTGTCGTATACAATACGACAAAACATAAACTGTGAGTTTGAATACAAATATTATCTTCTAGAGAGTATTCATACTCAAAATGAGTCCTCATTACATTTATTAACACACCATTACATAGAATAGTGAGGACTACTAACTAATACTATCATTCGGACCATCACTCCGTTTCCCGACTTGCCCCAGCTACGTTCTCATTTCCTGAAGAGAACAGCGAAAGAAAGGGTGAGCTCAACTAGCCCAGTAAGAAATATTATGACTAAGATAATGCAGAATAAATTATCATTAGCCTTCAACAATGTTAAACTGATAAAATATAATAGACATCAAGTTTAACTGCAGCGGAACAAGTAATCCATTAAAAGAGTCAAGTAGAAAATAAACTCTACTATCTTTTATGATTTAAAAGGTTTTTAAACACTGTGATCGCTGGGACTCAGCTTAATAAAATAATCCACATCATCGAATCACCCCTGCACTACGGCCAAGGATATTCGTATATTCATTAATGGTCATGATTATGCCAACAACTGTCCATCAATGCACTACGGGCCAATGAGGACTTTTACCACATCATTTGTAACATTACGGTCATGATTATACCGAATAATTCCTGGTCATAATTATACCAAGTCCATCTATGCACTACATGCCACAGATGACTTTCAACATTTTATAAACATGAGGATGATGACAATGATATAAGAATTCAATAAAAAAAAGTTCAAGAATTAATTTATCTAAGAATTAACAACGTCCAAATTGTCAACATGATACCGCTTTATGGAGTAAAATTCAAGAATGTTTAGAAGAATATTTTCATGAAAAGATACTGGATGAAACGCAATTATCAAAGATATTCCACAAATTTCATGGAGTATAGAAGTCAAAACTTAACCAACTGAGTATAATAAAGAATGGAATAACAAAAGAAATCACCATGCATGCGATAGACCGCACATACAAGTTATTCCAACAGAACAATAAATAATGGAACCAGGTCCGACGTAAAACGCACAGACAGGATATTCCCACAGAATAATAATAAAGACGGAACCAGGTCCGGTGTAAAACACACAGACAAGATGTTCCAACAGAATAATAATAATAAAGACGGAACCAGGTCTGGTGTAAAACACACAGACAGGATGTTCCAACAGAATAATAATAAAGACGGAACCAGGTCCGGTGTAAAACACACAGATAGGATGTTCCAACAGAATAATAGAAGAATGTCACCAAGTATAGGGTAGACCGCGTATACAGGTTATTCCAACAGAATAATAAGAAATGGAATAACAAAAGTTCTCTTCATGAATAAGAAAGAATAACACCCCTTACCGTTTTAAAGAAGAGCTGAAGTAAGGAAGTAGTTAATTAGCAGAATACTCTTCTTTTCTCTCTCTATAGTTTCTCTCTATAGCTTCTCTCTCTAGAGTTCAGTGAATTTGTAAGAAATAATGAAGAAATGAACTGCTATTTATAGAAAAATAGAATGCATAGTAACTAATCCATGAACGGTCCAGATTGATTACTTTAATCTGACGGTCCATATTTAAAGAAAAATCTTTTAAATAAAATATAATATATTCTATTTATAGAATAACTTTAATAAAGCATTCTATTTTATATAAAAAGATGTTTCTGTTTTATTACGTTAATAATACGAATAAAACAAAACGTCATTATCGCTAAATAATTCATATTATTAACTGACAATAATTGAATCTAACTGAGTGGCTTCTCACATAAGCATTAATAATCAATACCGTGTGCTACTATGCAACCACACGTATTACTGTACTTTTACTACCGAGTAGTTCAACAGTATCAATGGTAAACTTTCGCCGTTATTTTTAATAAAATATTTTTGTCGTTTTCTCAATCTGACAATAATTCTGTTGTGGGGTCCACCAATGATTGTGCCGTTGTACGAATATTCCCTGTTAAAATGAATATTCCCCGACCAATCGAATATTATATAACAACTTGCGTACTTTGCAAAATTTATAAATATTACCCACATTATATCAAATTAACTCCATAATATTCGAAAATGATATTTATAGAAAATTCATCTTTATTTATAAAAGTTGGGGTCTTACATAATATATAACAATATTTTATCTATTATGTGATTTGATAAATAAAGTCACTTAGTACTATAAGGAATCGTACGGTTCGATTCCCTCACTTAAAAGGAATATCTTCGTAGTCTTGCGGCGTCTAAGTATGACAAAATTTATATTATCACAATTGATATTTATATAAATATTTTCAATAGATCATTACGATTTTCAAATTCGGTTCGGATGATTCACTCTTTTTGGAGGAATATCTCAGTGTCGTTTTAAACCATCAAGTGTCGTATCTATTTTATGATATTTATATAAATAATATCAATAAAAAGTTATTTAAGACTATAAGAAATCGTACGGTTCGAATTCCTCTCCGTAGCCTTACGGCGTCCAGGTTTTTTTTTATTTGATAAATAGATGAAATATAGATATATAAAATTGTGTATAACAATTTATGTTCGTATATCTATGCATATAAATGAGCAAGAGATAATTCAAATAAATTAAATCAAACAACTTATCTAAATATGCTTAGACCAATTTTCTCTTCTCAAATGATTAGAACTTTGATAAGAAGAGAGAGAGAGAAGTTTTTTAGAGAGCAAGTATGTAGGAGAGAAATAAGTTTTTCTTTTCAAGTGAATTGACAAATTGAAAATGAAAGAAATGTCTCCTATTTATAGATTTTTGAAGTCGGGGACAAAATGGTAATTTTTGAAATCTGATTTGAAATTAATGGATGAAATTGCTTTAATTTAAAATGAATGGCTCGGATGAGAACATCACACGAATTGCAGAATTCAACAATTCGCCCGTGCAATTTGTTGACAACTTTAGCAATAAATTCAATTTGAAAGCCAGCATTAATTCGGTCAAAAGTGGTTTGAAATTTGCCAAGTTCATACACACTGCTTGTATTAAATGTTATATATATATATATATATATATATATATATATATATATATAGCAATAAAATAATTTTGCCCAATTTTGAAATAACTAAAAATAATTTTTAAAATCTTTAAATAATAAAATTATTTTGAGAATAAATAGAAAATGCCCATATGTCAAAAATAATTTAATCAAAATCTCCATCTTCTTTCCAAATTCGGTCAAACAAGCATTTGATGATCAACATATGATTTTTATCCCAAAATGCATGTCCCAATATATTTCCAGCATATTAGTGAGCATTGTCCCAATATAAGTGACTCATTTGTTTTAAAACTTTAAAAAAATCAAGATCAAGAAAATCAATAAAATTTAGAAAATATTTTTGGTCAAAGTAAATAAGATAATTATAATAATTATAATAACTGTTATCATCAAAAAATTAAATTTTTGAAAAACTAACATGCAACAATATATAACAGTTCATATATATAACATGTGATAGTCTGCAACATAATAATGCTATTTTTCTTCTCCTAATAATATTTTTCTTCTCCCCCTTTGTCATCATAAAAAGGGGGGGGGGGAAAGAATAGTGTAAATTACTTTTCAGACCATGCAGAAGAAGAGATTATAATAAAAAAAATTCCATTAAAAATTTAGTTGCCTCTTGCATGATTTGAATTTGTGTGGTTGCTTTTGATTGACCAAAATTACTATACAAAAATGGAGATTATTTACCGTTAGATGTATAAAAATTTAAATGAACACTCCACATTAAATCTATATATATATATATATATATATATATATATATATATATATATATATATATATATATATATGTGTGTGTGTGTGTGTGTGTGTGTGTGTGTGTGTGTGTGTGTGTGTGTGTGTGTTTTGTTTAAAACATAGATTTAAATATTAAATATATTCTTTAAAAAATATTCCTATATATATATTAAAAAATATTTATATGGACATATATATATATATATATATATATATATATATATATATATATAGATGCATAAATAATTATGAGAAAACTGACATGTGTCACTTGTACTTGAACAATTATGATGACATGCATAGTCAAAAAAAATTTCACCTGATTTCATTTGCACTCCTAGGAAGATGTTTAATTCTCCCTTCATGCTTATTTCAAAATCTTTACTCATGCTTTCAGAGAAATCATTTCACAAAGTAATATCAATAGACCAAGCAATGATGTCGTCAGTTATTTTTACTAGAGTCAGCTCCAATGTAAGACCCCAACTTTTTATAAATAAAATTATATTTTCTCTATTTAATATTTTGAAATAATAAGGGGTTGATTTGATTAATGTAGTTAGTTATGGATAAAATGCGCAAATATTTTTTTAATAAGTAAGTGGTTATAAAATATTCATTGTTGTCGGGGAATATTCGTGTGGTCGTAGAATATTCTTATTGTAGGAGAATATTCGTACGACGGCGCAGCCTATTTATGGGCCCCATAACGGAAAACGATTTGATGAAGAAAACGATAAGTATGAGTTTTATAAATAATGACGTAGTTGTTACCGTTAACACTGTTGGAATACTCGGTGGTTAAAACACAGTAATACGCGGTGTTGCACAGTAGCACACGGTATTGCACTAATTATTGATTCTTACGTAAGAAGGTACTACTCAATAATTGTTACAGTAATTACTGTTCAATATTTTATTGATTCAATAATTGTTACGTTGATATTTTATATTGTCGATTTAATAATTGTCACTGCACAGTATTTCAAATTATCAGATCAATAATTTATATTATTTGAATAAAATTATTAGATAGCATTATTGGCAATGTCTAAGAAAGTTCTGTCTAGGAGAGGTTATTTAATTGCTCGCCAGTAAGGAGAAATCTTTACCGGAAGGTCCCCTCTTTCTTGGGAACGACCTAGTTGTCATTATTGTGATTTTGTAATATTATTTATAAATAATTAATTATTGATTTATATGAGAAGGAAAATATTTATTTATGTGGATATAAATGGAGGATTTTTTTAGAAAAGTGACAATTGTTGAAAATTTATATTTTATCTTTTCTGATAAAATAATTCATTCAAATATATTATTATATTACATTATAAATGTATAATGCGATAATATAATAATATAATAATGGTGATACTTTTATAATGAATGTGTGATATATGAATAAATGAGAAGGAAGAGTATTTTTGTTACAATAAATGCTAAAAACATGTTAAACATGTTGGTGGATCCCATTTTTGACTGAAATTTGATTATAGCCTGCAAAATCATCCGTATGTGGATTTCGGTCCTTTTCTGTTTGGAATTTGAAAAAACTTTCTTCTACAAAGTTGTAGAGAATTAAATATCCTATGGAATGGACATAATATTTGAATTTTTTTGATAAAAGGGCTATTTATTATGAATTATTGAAGTTTCGAAATATTGAGTCTGAATTAATTTTGTTACAAAAAATGCTTAAAACATGTTTTGTGTGTTGGTGGGCCCCACATGTTATTGCAAAATGCTGGATTCAAATTTCTAAGGTGGGCATAGGAAATTTTTTAATAAATATTATTATTTTATTAAATTTTCGGCTTTGATATTCTAAGCATTTTTCTATAAATATGGTGCTTATGTTAGAATTGAAAATCATACCAGAATCTGAAGTTTTCTCTCTCTATATTATCGAGCGTATTTCTGTGAGTATTTTGATACTTTGAGTATTGCTATACGGTGCAAGTTTTCTTCTGCGTTATATCTGATATTTCAGCTAGAAGTACTATTCTTTTGAGGTAAGGGATGTTATTTTTTTCATAAATGATATTATTTCTTTCAATATCATTATACCGGAATATTGGTATAAATTTTATTATGAAATTTTTACATTTTCATGTCGGGGTTACTATTCATGAGTTACTATTTACGAGTTACTGTTCATGAGTTACTATTCACCAGTATTATTCATAAAGTATGATGATTTTTCTTGTGGAATTTCTACTTTTTAGTGTCGGAATTGCTATTCACGTATACGACACTATTCACGTATACGGCACTATTCACAAAAAAAAAATTCTTTTCTGTGTCCAAGGTTATCTGTTATGGTTCCTATCTTTGATTGTATCTATGTTTTGATCTTTATTTTTGATTTCTGCTCCATAATTGATTATTATGGAGTATTTTTGAACTCGGATAAACTAAAGTATGAATCCCTAATATTTATTTTTTTATCTCTCTGAATTCGTTTTCTTGAAATTATTTTTATCATCCTCAGTCCTAAATGATAATATAACTGAATATCTTTGGCCTGTAGTGCAAAGATGAATGATTACCTAATGAATATCTTTGGCCCATAGTGCAAAGCTGGACAGGTGCTGAGATGAACATGACCAACTGGTGATACAAATGAATATCTTTGGCCCGTAGCGCAAAGATGAATATTTGACTCAAGATGTATATTGATTGATGTTACGGGGATAAAATATTAATGATGGACTTTTAAATTCATAGATGATAGTATATTTCATTGTCTACTTAACTCTTCTAATGAATTATTATTTTCGCTGCAGTTGTTGATCTAAAATTTATTGTCTATTGTATTCTATCAGATTTTTTTCTGTTGAAGACTAATGATAATTTGTTGTATATTATCTTAGTCATAATATTCTTTACTGGGCTAGTTGAGCTCACCCTTTTTTTTGTTTTATTTTTCTTCTCAGGAGGCGAGAATATAGCGGAAACTAGTCGGGGTATGGAATGATGGTTCAAGATAGTTATTTTAGTAGTCCTCACTATTTTATAAAATAGTGTATCAATAATTGTAATGAGGACTCTATTTGAGTTTTAATACTGTCTAGATGACAATATTTATGTTATCGTATTTTGCACGACAATTGCAATAATAAAGTTGTAGTTATTTTCTGTACCATGTATTTGGCGACTCAGAATGGGTTGGGTGGAATAGACCTATTTTGGGGGCGTCACATCCAAGATATACCTGCAACAGTTATCAATTTCAAGAATTGGCACCCTTTAATAAGAAGGGTCCATTGGGTGAGTTTCCCATTTTGCATAAGGAACATTTGTGTTTTTCTTTACAAAAATGGTTACATGATAATTAATCTTAGTAGACACGAGCATTTTATGAGTAGCAGGTCTATAAGATGCATGATTTACTCTATTATTATATACTGAAAAACTTTGATGAAAATTTCTATAAGATTTTTTACTTTTATTATAAAACTCTTTCCTTGTATTAATATTTGGTGCAATGTACGTTCCTTTAGGCACCCAAATCATTTTTTCTTTATAATGTCCATTTCAAGCATTACACATGTGAAAAAAGAATGACCATTTCTGTTACAGTAAGAACATTTAGTAAATGGAGATGTGTGATTTTCTTTTTCTTTACTTTTAACATGATAAAGTCCTTTATTTTTTCTTTTTCTTAATTCTCCAATATATCCTAGTCCTTCTTTGCTAAATCCACATCTTTGTTGATTAAGCATGACATCAAGGTTTTCTTTCCCTTTTGTGAACTTAAGAACTCTAAAATTTAGATCGTCACGTTCTTTAGTTAAAATATTAATTTGATCTATTAAAGAAGAATCTTCATTTTGTTTTTCTAATTCTATCTTTATAGATGCATTTTCAAAATTGAGATTTTTAATATCTTCACTTAACACTAGATTGTTTATTTGAGTATTTTCATTAATTACAACAAGTGTTGAATTTCCTATTTCAAGATCTTTATTTATTTTTCTAAATTTTTCTAATTCTTCTTTTAATAAATCATTTTCTACTTTTTCTTCATTTATACTTTCATTAGTTATAATCAAGTTTGCATTTTTCATTTCCATATTTTTGTTAAATTTAATTAATTTTTCTAATGAAAATTTTAATTTAATAAAATCTTCTTTAATAATTTTATTATCTTCTTTTATTTTCCATTTCCAAGATTATATGCTTCTTGTAGTTTATGGTGTTTTTCATTTATATTATCTAAGGTATGCATGACAAATGAAGTACTAGATAATTGATGTTCAAAATTTACCACAGATCTTGGTGATGACTCATTGTTTGCCATTAAACATAGATTTGCAATTTTCTTAGTTTGTTCAGCAATTTCTTCATCATATCTTTCTTGATTTATAAGTAAATCTTTGAAAGCAATTCCTTTCTTTTTGATATATGTATCTGATCCTGCTTTTTCGACTAACATGTCGACTTTTTGGGCACGAAAATTTCCAATAAGGCTATCAAGATGATAAGTAGTTAGGTCTTGCCTTTCCTTAATAGCAATAACCTTCATTTTCTAGATGGATGGAAGGGCTTTGAGAATTCTTCTATTTTTCTCATTGGTTGTATATGCCTTCCCTAGATGTTCTAGTTCATCAATGATTCTGAAAAAATGTGTTTCCATATCAATGATCTTTTCACCTTCTTCCAGCTTGGAACTTTCATACTCTTTTATTATAGCATCTTTTCTGGTTTCTTTTGTGACAAACGAGATTTTGTAATTTAATTTTAATATTTATTGAATTAAATAAATATTTTCGATGATTTAATTATTAGATTAAATAATTAATTGATGAAGTTGTGGTAGATTAATTTAATTATATGTGTTATATTTATAAAATTAATGTGGAGAATTTTTATTATTCAAAGTATGTAATTATGTGAGCTTATTGAATTAACAGAAATATTTAATAAGCCTAATATTATTTTAATTAATAAGAAAAATTAATAATTTGACATAATTAATAAAGGAGAAAATTAATTATGTGACTATGTGAATTAATAAGAAATTATCATATTTTAATTGAATTAAAGTAAATAAGATATTTGATTTATATTGTATAAAGGGTGTGACACTATTAAACTATAGTATAAAAGATCTATTAAATTAAATGGTTATAATTCTTTTAAGGTTAGCCAAACAAGGCATTAGGGAGGTCGAGGGCAGTTAACCCATGATCGGTTAACTGACCACAACTGCGTCAGTTTCAAAATATTATATACGTCTTCTATTATTGTTAAGTCTTTTAGTTTTGTTAAGTCTGGAAAAGGAGAATCAGAGAGAATTTCAGAGAATTAGAGAGAAACAGTGTGAGTTATTGTGATATTGTAGAGGAGCGTGAAAGTCAGAAGAATTGTTTAAGGGTAATCTCTTCAACCCAATTTCTATTTTTACGATTGTTAAAGTTTTCATGAAAATGGCTTTAAATTTTGTTAAAACTTCTGTAATTAGAAAAGGGTAGTGATTATGTGTTATATATGTGGTAAGATGTTATTATAACACGTGATACTGTATGTTGTATGAACCATAACATCAGTTTCATAAAAATTATGTCGTACGTTGTTCTTCAAAATTACAGAGTATGAAAATATGGTCATATGGTCTTACATACCAAATTTAACATGATAATCATAAGTGGTATCATAAATTTACACTTGTATATAATTATGCATGTTAAAACGAAGGAATCAAACTCCAAATGAACTGATTTAGTGTTATAATGAATCTGTAATGTTGATTTTCATGTTTTGTGTTGAAAACTTTCAAGAAAATCAAGAACAGTAATTTATATGTTTTGATTCTGAAAATTATGTATTTTAACATGTTAAAATTATTCTAGAAGGGTTAAGTAATAGTTATATGTTTATGACAATGTTTGAGTATGTCTAAATTCGTGTAGAAATAATTTAATTGAAAGTTATGGCCATGTTTTGTGTTCTTCAAGAGAACATATTAACTTGTGAGAGTTCTTTTGGCCTAATTTGGCATTGTTATGCAGAAACTGCAGAAACTGAGTATGGGTAACCTCGCCCCCGGCGGACGTTACCAAACTAAAAAATAAATAATAATAATAATAATAATAATAATAATAATAATTATTATTAATTAAAATATTTATCAAATAAAATGAATATTTTAATTGAGATATTTATGGAATAAAATAAATATTCGATGAAAATTATTATTAAAATATTTATAAAATAAAATAAATATTTTAATTGAGATATTTATGGAATAAAATAAATATTTAAAATATTTATTCGAGTGTAATAATAGTAAGGGAATAAAAATATTCTAATTTAATTAAGTAATTAAATTAGAAGGGTAATGATTCGTTAAATAAAGTGAAGTTTATATTAAATAAATATGTGAAAATGTAACTAATGAATGTCGTGAATACATATGGTATGTGTGTAGGATTTGTGGTGAACGGAAGTAGTAATCGTTTAGCCTACGCACGAGGCAAGTTCCTAAACCTTGTTTCTTTACATAAAGCAAATTCCTTATTCTATCTTGTTTATTATTGTTCAAGTCAAGATTTCATATTAGATGTTATCATTCTTTAAAAGCATGTTTCCTGTTATACAATACTTATTCAATTGTATACATCTTGAACTTTATTATTCAAATTGAATATCAATTATTGTTGAACCTTGTAAGACTAGCGAACCCTTATTGATTCGACTAGTCCATAGCTGATGAGCGTTCTAAATTTTAGAATCATTGTTGAGCTTATTCAAACCAAACTTCCTTTGGTGCGGACTCTAATGTCAAACTGAGATGAACAATCCTGTTATAGGGGATTAATAATGCTTTAGCATTAAGATATTGTGCACAATATGGTACTAAGGGCTGATCCCCCTAAGTACGAGAAGAAGAGTCCATAGTCTTATGATTGTTAAAGGTTTCAAGTATAAACATTTGACAACCTATGACGTAGTTCAAGGTCTTATGACCCTCAGAAGTTCTTTTGATTCTTGTTATTCATTCTTGATTCAAAAGCCTTGTTTTCTTATTTCAAAAGTTATTGATTCATTCGCATGTTATTATTTTATTGTTATATTATTATACTTGTGGGCAATCGTACTCACTCTTGCGTAATAATAATATTGTAGTTAAGAACGAAAGGTCCGACGAGCCTTCTTCTAGTAAAGGCAAGGGCAAAGTTAACAAGTGATGAATACTTGTTGTTTATTTGTTATGTTATATTTCAGGCTTATTTTTAAGTTGTGTAAGACTTATAATTTATTTATGTTTCCGTATTTGAGATTTAAGGTTAGTATGACCTGAGGTTGATGTATTTATTTTCGGATGTTGTAACTCCATAAGGAGAGGATTTATTTCTATCTAATTATGGTTTTTTATTTATTATGGGTAGATAGATACATGATGTTTGGACAGTGAACACCAAATTTCGTGAGAATTGAAGTACCCGGATTTGGGGGTGTCACATCTTTAATATGATTAGTTCCTTCATAGGTTAGAATCAATTTTTCCCAGATTTCTTTTGCATTCTTACAATTGTTAACTTTTTTGTATTCTTTTTCAATGAGAGCACTAGTCAGCACTTGTTCAGCTATGGATGCAATGTTCATAGCCTTTTTCATCATCAGTAGTGAATTCATCAACATCTTTCTCAACGATCTTTTCTCCCATGATTTTTGTCAAAATTTTTACACATCGTTCTATTGCAAGCCAAACTTTGATTCCTTGTGATTTGGCATAGATTTTGAATATGCTCTTCTAAGTGACAAATTATGTGCCATCAAATAGTGGAGGTTTGGTTATCGATAGTCCTTCTCCGCAACCAGTAGCATTGTAGGCCATAGATGGATCTACTCTTAGGTATTCATGTATTTACTCAACAAACAAGTTCAAAAGCACCCCTTTAATACCAATTGAAAGTCCAATAATAATCTAGAAAGGGGGTTGAATAAATTATAATAGATTAAAAAATTATCTTAGGCCTTTTTGAATTTTTGGATAATTAATTTGCAGTGTTAGAAATCAATATGCAAGACAGTAAAAATTCAATCACACAATGCACAGAGATTTGTCTGGTTCACAGCATACATCTCGGGTATGCTGCTACGTCTAGTCTCAAGCTCCTCTCCAGGACTTGAGATCCTATTACTATTAGTAATAAATACTCCTTTAACAGGCGGAGAAGCCTTTACAAAGGTTTATAGACAAACTTCTAATTGTTCCCAACTAATCTATCTTGGACAGCAAGCTCCCAACTCCCTCCTCAAGCTTCGTTGTACTTCTTTTGAGTTCAGTTCTATTCTATGATCTGATCTTGAAACAACAGTCTATTTCTCACATTACAAGTACACTAGAGACCCAACTGTAAGGTTTTAAGCCCAGAAAAACCAATGTTGATATTTATTTTATTATTTTAATAATAAAATTTAATTTCATTTTGCATAATTAAATGTGTCATAAATTTTATCCATAATTATACATTTTATAATTTATGTATATAAAGGAGTGTCATATAAAGAAGACATAAATTATATGTTATGTATAATTAAAAAAAATATATTGTTCTCAATCTTAGATAGAAATGGACAAACCATTCTAGTAGATTGTAATACACTTGATTGGATGATTTGTCTTAGTCATGTAAATTGAAGACTTTAATCTAGTGTATTGGTGTATTTTTGAAATACATAGAATTGGATCGTTGCAAAAAATTATTTGTTAAATACTGTTATTATAAATAATTTTTCAATTACTATTAATGTGCATTTACTCTTAATCATAAGAGAATAATGAACTTAATTTTATAATGTATGTCACTTTAATATATTAAAGAGTGAGATTTTAAATACAATCAACAGCTTAATATGTTGGGTGATATATGTTATGAAATTAGGAACATGTATTTGTCAAGATGGAATTCTATAATTAAATTATAATATCCCCTTGATATAACTTATTGGTTGATCACCAGAATCTTGGCTAAGTATTTTAGTAATTCAAATTACTAAAATATTAATTTAATTTATTAAATTAATGTGTGATCAAAAGTGTATAAATTATATTGTCAAGGATATAAGCAGTAAACGTAGTTGGTTAACAGTTTTATTCTTACACGCGTTTATAGATATTATTGTAGAGGAGTATTTTTACAAGATACTAATAGTGGAAGGATTTAATTAATTAATTTTAATTCTATTAATTTTAGGGTGCAATTATAACTATTTAGTGGAATTAGTTATAATTAATATAATTATAATTGATTAAAGAGTTAATCAGAAATTAGAATTTTATTGGAGCTAGAATTGTAGAATCCTACTTGATCCCCACTCTAGCCCTTGTTAAGATATAACAAAATAGTAGGATAAAATATGTCAGATATGTTTTCAAATTTTTTTGATAAATATCAGGGAGTTGAGGACTCTATATATTATATCACTTTGCAGTATTTTGAGCACACACTCAGAAAACTACGTAATATCAAAATAAGGGTCATAGGGAGGAAAATTTGGAAGTAGGAATGGAAAGCCTTCATTAGAATAACAAAATTCTCTATTGTGCTAAAACCAAGCACGAGGTATGTAATATTATCTATTTAATTTTTTTATTATGCTAAATTCTGAGAAAGATCTTGGGATAATAATTTTTAAAAGTAAAAATTATTAATTTTTTTTGAAATCTTTTTCTACAATTGGTATTAGAGCCAACTCATAATTTTCATAAATCATGATTATATTATATTACTTACCGAGTTCGCGTATGAATTGTATTTATAATTGTGTGGATATTTTTTTTGCCGTATGATATGTAGGGGTGAACATGGTGCGGTTTGGTGCCGTTTGAAGTCCAAACCGCACCCGAAACCGCTTAGGTGCGGTTTGAAAAATTCAAAATCGCACCCGAAACCGCTTGTGATTGGTGCGGTTCGGTTTTAAATTGTGCGGTGCGATTTTAATTGGTGCGGTTTCGGTTTGAAAACTAATTGAAACAACAAAAAAGTTTAAGCCTTCAATAAAATTTAACATAAAACTTACATCGAGCAATTAACTTAGTGACAAAGTCGACAATGAGAATTATATCAAGCATGCTTTAAAACTAAAATATGCGCTATATAAAACAACAGAGACTATTCGATAATAAGCAAGAATGTTTATCTAGTTCCCCAAAAATTAAAAGTATATATTGAAGATAGAATAAAATATATTGCAGGGAGGACTAAAAATATTCTATTAGACTATTATAATTATAGCATTGACATTAACCAACGCATCAAGTGCTCGAGCCCCTCAACTATAAGCCCCTCCAATAACGCATCAAACAAACTCAAAATTCCAAAATCCAATTGCTTAATTTTTGACTCTATAATCTCTAACATCTTCTTTCAATTGGTGAAAAAATGACAATGCAAGACTGAGATTTTCTCTGAGCGTGTTCAAGTGAAAAGTAACTTTAGAATTTACTAGAAATAATTCATACATACACACACATGGTGCGGTTTCGGTTTTATGCGGTTTAGTTTTGGCTAGTAACCAAACCGAAACCGTAAATTTGGTTATTCAACCCACCTAAAACTGCCACATACTCCAGAACTGTTGGTGCGGTTTTAATTGGTGCGGTTCGTGCGATTTTTGGTACGGTTTCGGTTCCAATTTGGTTACTTGCTCAGCCCTAATGATATGTGAACAATGAATAATTGTTGATCATTACGAGGCATCTGATGTGTGCTCACGAATAATCTGTGGGTACATAAAAAAAAGGAATGAGTTATGACGTTATATGCTCTTTATGCCAGATGTATGGGGTTGTGATTATTACTGAAAACTGATCTCCTTACGCATTATACGGTTGTGACAATTACTGTAAACTGATATATTAATATCTGTTGTGTTTTAGTTTCAACGTTGCTTAGTTATAATAAATATTAATGTTGGTCAAATTCTTGTATAATTGGTTGTTTAGCCCAGTAGATTTTGTTGGAATATTACTATTTCGTTTATAGGAGGTCAGAAGTTCAAGTCTTTCTAGCAACGATGTAATTTTTTTAAAAAAACTGTTTAGGCTAGGCCTAAATTGGTTTTAAATATATACATATATATTTATATTTATATATAACGTTAGAAACGCTGTTGCAAAGATTTGAACTGCAAACCTTTCGGTTACAATAGTCAAACTGTACCAACATATATTTTGTGTAATTATGCAGATTCAATTATATTTATTAGTAGTTAACAATTATAATGTTTAATTGTTAAAATTTCATAATGTTGTAATTGTTAAATGTGAATATGCATGGATCTTAGTTTACATGTTATATGTATTAATATGGGATATTAATATTATTATATATTTTTAAATAAATTAAAATCCTCAATTTTTTTAAAATAAAAATAAAAATCAAGTGGGAGAAAGAATTGTATTTCTCACGGCCTCCATCATTGGTCCATAATATTGATACATGTATCTAATCTCAAATCTTGTGAGTTCCCTTCGGAAGATGCATGAATCTAGTTATATTAGATATGGATTTCCTTGAGATAAATTTATTTAAAATTGTATTACGAATTATTTTCCATCGAAATATTTGTATTATAATTTTAGAGAAAATTTAAATGGATGGTACACACTTGACAAAACATAAATAATAATTCTCCCCATCAGAGTGATACTTATTATTATTGTTTTGGGCTGAATTAAATGGTGAATTATTTTTATTTCATGAGGTGTCAAGATATAAAAATATTTGTAATTTTAAATTATTCTTATTTTTTTCCATCGAAAAGAGAACTATTTGAAATTAAGTTGCCATGTTTATTTTATGTTTGTGGTTGAGGATTACACTTTCATATTATATGCAAAAGTTTATATTTATGGAACGACCATTTAATTTATGAATATTGTACAATTGTACAGATTACCATGTCGTCATTTAATCCCCTTGCTATTATCCTTAAAGAAAATAAGTTAACTGGACCAAATTATGTGGACTGGAAAAGAAACCTTGACATTGTGTTGACTGCTGAGGACTACAAATTTGTGCTAACTGAACCTTGTACGGTTCTTCCAGAAAATGCTACTGTTGCACAAAAGAATAACCATAAGAGGTGGCGAAAGGCAGATGATATGGCTCGTTGCTATATATTGGCATCTTTGTCAAATATATTGCAACACCAATATAAGTCAACTACCACTACTAAGGAAATTTTGGATAGCCTTCATGAAATGTTTGCTGACCAGAGTCGTGCTGCACAACAGACTGTGATGAAAACACTTATGAATTCTAAGATGTCCAAGTGATCTTCAGTTCGAGATCATTGTTTAAAAATTATTTCTTACTTAAACGAACTGGAAATCCTGGGAGCAACAGTTGATGGGGAAACCCAGGTTGACATGTTGCTAGAGACCTTGCCTGATTCCTTTAATCAGTTCAAACTTAATAACACTATGAACAAAAATGTCTTTAACCTTACCTGAACTGATAAAGGAACTTCAAGCAGCAGAGGGTATTCTTCGTGCAAGAGGAAACATTCATATTGCAGAAACTGGTACTTTTAAGGGAAAGCCTAAGGGCAAGAACTGGAAAAAGAATAACAGTAAGAATGCTGCAAATGGAAACATTCCTCCATCTGGAGTGGTTGAGAAGAAAGGGGCAAAAGAAAAACCTAAAGGGAAATGTTTTCACTGTGGGGAGAAAGGCCACTGGAAAAGGAATTGTCCTACTTACCTAGCCAATATCAAAAATCAAGGTATGATTGATTATCTCATTGATCAGTTTGGCAAGATAGGTAAATATCAATCTTTTGTTCATGAAACATGTTTTATGGGTCGTTTTACTAAATCCTGGTGTGTAGATTCGAGAACCACTAATCATGTCTGCAATTCTTTGCAGGGGTTGCAGGAAACCAGAAAGTTTAATGAAGGCGAGATTTATCTACACCTTGGCTCTAGCGCAAAAGTAGCAGCTATTGCAGTGTGAGTTGTGCATCTCAATTTTAATAATGATAGGACATTAGAATTAGTAGATTGTCTTTATGTTCCAGACATTCGTAGAAATTTAATTTCAGTTTCTTGCTTGTTTAAACATGGATATTCAGTTATTTTTTATTTCAAGATTGTTATTCGAGAGAATGGAGATTTCATTTGTTCTGGTTCATTGGTAGATAATTTATATATTCTTACTCCAAATTATTATTCATTAATGCAAACTGAATGTACTCAACATATACCATTAAAAAGAAAAGTTTCTTCAGTTAATCAAACTTATCTCTGGCATCTACGATTAGGTCATATTATTCTAAATAGGATCCAAAGATCGGTTAAATATGGTCCTCTAAGTTCCTTAGAATTTGAAAATTTTCCAGTTTGCGAATCCTGTATAGAGGGAAAAATGACCAAAGGACCTTTCAAGTCAAAGAAATATAGAGCTAGTGATAAGTTAGAATTAATTCATACAGATGTATGTGGTCCTATAAATATTCGAGCACGAGGAGGGTTTGAGTATTTCATCACCTTTACTGACGATTACTCAAGATTTGGTTATATGTACCTTCTGCATCGAAAGTCTGAATCATTTGAAAAATTCAAAGAATTTTAGGAAGAAGTAGAAAGGCAATCAGGTAAACACATAAAGGCCCTTCGATCGGATCGAGGAGGTGAATACCTTCTTGGGGAATTCAAAGATTACTTATCTAATATAGTAATTATATTTGAATTGACTGCACCGGGTACACCCCAGCAAAATGGTGTGGCAGAAAGAAGAAACATGACTCTTTTGGAAATGGTAAGGTCTATGATGAGTTTTTCTACTCTTCCTATTTCTTTTTGGGGTTATGCACTAGAAACAACAATGTACTTATTGAATCTTATACCATCAAAGTATGTTCCTTTAACACCTAAAGAATTATGGAGTGGGCGAAAGCCAGTATTGCACCATATTCATATATAGGGCACACATGCACATGTACAAAAAGGTAAGACAGACTTAGATAAATTAGGTTCAAGGACAGAAGTATGTTTGTTTGTAGGATATCCAAAAGGAACTAGAGGTGGTCTATTTAATAGTCCTTTAGACCAGAATGTATTTGTTAGCGCAAATACAGTTTTTTTTGGAAAATAACAAAATGGATCACAAGATAAGTAGTAAAATTATCTTAAAAGAAATGTCAAGTACATCAATTACTCAATCAATTAATCCACCACAAGACTTGGATGATATATTGCTTATTGGTAATGATGTGGGAGTATTATCTAGCGTTAAAATTTGGTTGTCTAGTAATTTTGAGAGGAAGGACCTAGGAGAGGCTAATTACATTCTAGGGATCAAGCTTTGGCGTGATCACAAGAATAGAATATTAGGCCTATCCCAAGCTGCATACATAGATATAATTTTGGTTAGGTTCAACATGCAGAATTCGAAGAAAGGACTACTTCCTATCAGACATGGAATTCCTCTTACTTAGGAGCAGTGTCCTAAGACACCTCAAGAGCAAGAGTGCATGAAGACAATCCCTTATGCTTTGGCGATGGGAAGTCTTTTGTATGCAATGTTGTGTACTAGACCAGATATTTGTTATGCAGTAGTCCTGGTCAGCAGATATCAGTCTAACGCTGGACTTGAACATTGGATAGCAGTAAAGCATATACTTAAGTATCTACGGAGAACAAGAGATTATATGCTTGTTTATTCTAGTGATGATCTTGTTACGAAGACCTTGTCTTCTAAAGTTTTTGATTTTCATCTTGAGGGAATAGGTATTAAACATATGGTAGATTGGGTTTAGGGCTAGTGGGAGATTGTAAGGTTCTAAGCCCAGAAAACCCAATGTTGATATTTATTTTATTATTTTAATAATAAAATTTAATTTCATTTTGCATAATTAAATGTGTCATAAATTTTGTCCATAATTATACATTTTATAATTTATGTATATGAAGGAGTGTCATATACAGAAGACATAAATTATATGTTATGTACAATTAAAAAAATATATTGTTCTCAATCTTAGATGGAAATGGACAAACCATTCTAGTAGATTGTGATACACTTGATTGGATGATTTGTCTTAGTCATGTAAAGTGAAGACTTTAATCTAGTGTATTGGTGTGCTTTTGAAATACATAGAACTGGATCGTTGTGAAAAAATACTTGTTAAATACTGTTATTATAAATAATTTTTCAATTACTATTAATGTGCAATTGCTCTTAATCCTAAAAGAATAATGAACTTAATTTTATAATGTATGTCACTTTAATATATTAAAGAGTGAGATTTTAAATACAATCAATAGCTCAATATGTTGGGTGATATATGTTATGAAATTAGGAACATGTATTTATCAAGATGGAATTCTATAATTAAATTATAATATCCCCTTGATATAACTTATTGGTTGATCACCAGAATTTTGGCCAAGTATTTTAGTAATTTAAATTACTAAAGTATTAATTTAATTTATTAAATTAATGTGTGATTAAAAGTGTATAAATTATGTAGTCAAGTATATAAGCAGTAAACGTAGTTGGTTAACAGTTTTATTCCTACACGCGTTTATGGATATTATTGTAGAGGAGTATTTTTGCAAGATACTAATAGTGGAAGGATTTAATTAATTAATTTTAATTCTATTAATTCTAGAGTGCAATTATAGCTATTTAGTGGAATTAGTTATAATTAATATAATTCTAATTGATTAAAGAGTTAATCAGAAATTAGTATTATATTGGAGCTAGAATTGTAGAATCTCTAGCCCTTATTAAGATATAATAAAATAGCATGATAAAATATATCAGATAAGTTTTCAAATTTTTTTGATAAATATCAAGGAGTTGAGGACTATATATTATATCACTTTGCAGTATTTTGAGCTCACACTCAGAAAAGTACGTAATATCAAAATACGGGTCATAGGGAGGAAGATCAGGAAGGAGGAAGGGAAAGCCTTCATCAGAATAACAAAATTCTCCATTATGCTACAACCAAGCACGAGGTATGTAATATTATCTATTTAATTTTTTGATTATGATAAATTATGAGAAACATCTTGGGATAATAATTTTTAAAAGTAAAAATTATTAATTTTTTTTTTGAAATCGTTCCCTCCTCAAGCTTAGTTATACTTCTTTTGAGTTCAGTTCTATTCTATGATTTGATCTTGAAATAACAGCCTATTCCTCGCCTCACAAGTACACTAGAGACCCAACTTCCCGCTGACCTCTCTAAGACAATGGAAATCCTTCATCAGAATAACAAAATTCTCCATTATGCTACAACCAAGCACGAGGTATGTAATATTATCTATTTAATTTTTTGATTATGATAAATTATGAGAAACATCTTGGGATAATAATTTTTAAAAGTAAAAATTATTAATTTTTTTTTGAAATCGTTCCCTCCTCAAGCTTAGTTATACTTCTTTTGAGTTCAGTTCTATTCTATGATTTGATCTTGAAATAACAGCCTATTCCTCGCCTCACAAGTACACTAGAGACCCAACTTCCCGCTGACCTCTCTAAGACTATGGAAAGCCTTCATCAGAATAACAAAATTCTCCATTATGCTACAACCAAGCACGAGGTATGTAATATTATCTATTTAATTTTTTGATTATGATAAATTATGAGAAACATCTTGGGATAATGATTTTTAAAAGTAAAAATTATTAATTTTTTTTTGAAATCGTTCCCTCCTCAAGCTTAGTTATACTTCTTTTGAGTTCAGTTCTATTCTATGATTTGATCTTGAAATAACAGCCTATTCCTCGCCTCACAAGTACACTAGAGACCCAACTTCTCGCTGACCTCTCTAAGACTATGGAAAGCCTTCATCAGAATAACAAAATTTTCCATTATGCTACAACCAAGCACGAGGTATGTAATATTATCTATTTAATTTTTTGATTATGATAAATTATGAGAAACATCTTGGGATAATAATTTTTAAAAGTAAAAATTATTAATTTTTTTTTGAAATCGTTCCCTCCTCAAGCTTAGTTATACTTCTTTTGAGTTCAGTTCTATTCTATGATTTGATCTTGAAATAACAGCCTATTCCTCGCCTCACAAGTACACTAGAGACCCAACTTCCCGCTGACCTCTCTAAGACTATGGTATTGGTCGAAGAATTACTCATCTTTCTCACAGATACATAAAATAAACAAACTATACTCTTTTTCCTTTTTACAAAAGATTTTACAACAATGTGCTTCTTAAATAAGCAGATAAGAATTTAGTACAGATTGATGCTTCTGAAATAAGCAGATATCAATTAAAGAACAAATTTATAAAAGTTCAAAGGCTTTTATACTTGAGAAAATATGCTTCTTAATAAGCAGATAATAATTTGTGCTTTGATCAAATAAAGCTCCTGTGTAAGCAAATATGAAAATTATGTTATGTTATAAAAGTTTAAATAACTTTTATATTTTGTGTGAAAAATGCGTCTTGAATAAGCAAATAAGTCAATTTTAGCTTTAGCTCAAAAATGATTCTGTTTAAGCAGATATATAATTTAATGAAAATTTATATAGAATTATTCTCTAAGGAGTAAAGAAAAGTCACTTTAAGTTTAAATATAAAAATTTAAATAACTTGTATATTTAGAGTGAAAATGCTTATGAGTAAACAAATAAGTAAGTTTTAAGCTTTGAATCAAATATGCTTCTATTTAAGCAGATATATTCACTTAAGTTTGTGAAATAAACGTTTAAATAACTTTTATATTATGCAACAAGTATTTTATGAATAAATGAATTTATGATTAAATACTTCTGATGACAGATATCAAGTATAATAAATAAATCAGTTAAGCAATACTTGATATAACAAATATATTTGTTTAACTCGGATAATATATAAAAATATTTTATCTATTATGTGATTTTATAAACAAAGACACTTAGTACTATAAGGAATCGTACGGTTCGATTCCCTCACTTAAGAGGAATATCTCCGTAGCCTTGTGGCGTCTAAGTATGACAAATTTTATATTATCACAATTGATATTTATATAAATATTTTCAATAGATCACTACGATTTTCAAATTCGGTTTGGATGATTCACTCTTTTTGGAGGAATATCTCATAAGGAATCGTATGGTTCGAATTTCTCTCCGTAGAAGTGTATCTCTATAACCTTGCGGGGTCCAAGTATCTTTTTATTTAATAAATAGATGAAACATAGATATATAAAATTGTGTATAAACAATTTATATTCGTATATCTATAAATATAAATAAGCAAGAGATAATTCAAATAAATTAAATCAAACAACTTATCTCATTATGCTTAGACCAATTTTCTCTTTTCAAATGATTAGAACTTTGATAAGAAGAGAGAGAGAGAGAGAGAGTATGTAGGAGAGAAATAAACTTTTCTTTTCAAGTAAATTGGCAAATTGAAAATGAAAGAAATGTCTCTTATTTATAGATTTTTGAAGTCGGGGACAAAATGTTAATTTTCGAAATCTGATTTGAAATTAATGGATGAGATTGCTTTAATTTAAAATGAATGGCTCGGATGAGAACATGACACGGATTGCAAAATTCAAAAATTTGCCCGTGCAATTTGTTGACAACTTTAGCAATTAATTTAATTTGAAAGCCATCATTAATTCGGTCAAAAGTGGTTTGAAATTTGCCAAGTTCATACACACTGCTTATATTAAATGTTATATATATATATATATATATATATATATATATATATATATATATATATATATATATATATATATATATATATACAGTCTAGATCTTAAGCTCTCACCCCTTATCTAACATACCTTGCTCACGTCGCTATATATAGAACCGTCGCTATATGTTGTCCGTCATCAAAAACATATAGTGACAGTTCTATATATTGCGACGGACCGAATCGTCGCCCGATCCATCGCTAAAGGGGGGGTGAGCAAGGTATATTAGATAAAGGGTGAGCTTAAGATCCGGACTGTATATATATATATATATATATATATATATATATATATATATATATATATATATATATATATATATATACAATAAAATAATTTTGCCCAATTTTGAAATAACTAAAAATAATTTTTGAAATCTTTAAATAATAAAATTAATTTGAGAATAAATAGAAAATGCCCACATGTCAAAAATAATTTAATCAAAATCTCCATCTTCTTTCCAAATTCGGTCAAACAAGCATTTGATGATCAACATATAATTTCTGTCCCAAAATACATGTCCCAATATATTTCGAGCACATTAACAAGCATTGTCCCAATATAAGTGACTCATTTGTTTTAACACTTAAAAAAATTCAAGATCAAGAAAATCAATAAGATTTAGAAAATATTTTTAATCAAAGTAAATAAGATAATTAAAACAATTATAATAAAATATCCTATAGAGATGATTCTACCCTTTTAATAAATTTATTTACTAATTATTGTTATCATCAAAATAAAACTAAAAGTTAGAGACCCAACACAGAGGATTATTTTTTTTTGTTGCTAAATTTGATTTGTATATTAATTTGCAAAACATAGATATTACAGTGTAGCTCAAAGCATAGTCCCATCTCCCGTAGGAACTAAAACACCCTAGTTAAACTAGGAAAAAGCCAATTACCTAACTTATTACATTTGGCCTCACAACCCGAGGCTAAGTAAATGAAAGAACCCAAACAAACGAAAAAAGCCCAAAAGGCCCATCCAGGGGAAAGGAGCTGGCCCACGTGGGTGTCAAGCAAATCATCAAAACCACAAGTCCACATGGGTAATTAGCTCAAAAAACGGTGGTTGTTGCCCATATGAGTTTAAATTTGCCAAGACAATAAGTTTAAATTTGAAGTCAGCCAAGGTTTATCGTGGGACCTAGTTACTAATCCATCACCAGCCATCATCACACTGCCCAAAAACAGAACCCACATGACAATGGCTAAAACACATCCCATCTTCGGCACATACCGACGACAAGGAAGGATCACCAATGGTGATGAGGACATGGCATGCGTGGACTCAAATAAGACTAAAGGGGCGTGGAGATCAAGCAAGTGTAGAACTAAGAGGTTCAAACAAGATCTCAATGGATTGATCCAAAATGTTTGGGCTGAAGATAATGCAAGGAAATTTAAAGAGAAGAATGAGACACAAATTTGGGTCAATTTGATACAAGCCCAATTCTGATCATTCTAGTTAAGCCCAAGAATTAAATATCATTCAGCAAAGACTTTTCAATATTACCATATTAGACAATATGTATGTGGGCCTACATGCAGTAACAATTATCATATTACTTTTGCAAATTGGAAATTGGTGCAGCAACAATTAAGAATCATCACATTACTTTTGCAAATTGGAAAGTGGTGCAGCAACAATTATTTCACTTTCCTTATTTGGGTAATGTCCAATTGGTGGAAGGATTTCAGTGGCTTCACGCGGCAACAAAAGTCTAAACGCGACAAGGATTTTAATTAGTTTTTTTCCTATTATAATAAGAATTTTTATTTAGTTAAAATTTCAATTCCAATTTTAACTTGGATTGTTATTCCTATTAGGATTCGAATAATTTGTTCCTATTGTTATTAGGATTTGGATCGTTTGGAGTAGTATAAATAGGGGTCCAAGTTATGTAATCTAACACATTATTCATTATTCAATAGATTTGTGAGGTTATTCTCTACTTTTGGTTCTTTGAAGAATTCCTAAGTATTTTTCTTAGTTATTTTTTGAGATTCAATTTGACTTATCATACAACAATTCATAGTTGTGTGTGGCGTCTTCTACCGCATCAATCGTCGATTATAACGAGATTACCGCTTCAATATAAGAGAGGGGTCAAGGTGTCGTTGGTGTCTATTCAACGCAGCTTTCCGAACGTGAGCAAGTGTACTAAGATTACCGTCTACGTATAGGCGATGGGTTAATATGTTGCAAGCAATCCATCCTACAACTTTACTAGAAACGATCGGGGTGGCGACCACCTCACGTAAGATTGCCGTAGAGTCTATCATTTGGTATCAAAGCTAAGCCTTTCTAGCAAGTTACTTATCTTTAATTTTCTGTCGAAATATATATTGTAAAAATAATAATAATTCATATTCTATTTTCATTGTGCTAACCAAAATTGTAGCACACCATCAAATCATCAAATTCTAACAAAGATTTCATACCGTTCCATCATCAACAATTCTGAAACGGAGCTACAATTTACAAATCTAAAGTATACAAGAGGAGTACAACGCAATCGATCGGTGATTTTGTGGTATTCTGATAGTTACACCATATATATTTTTATTTCGTGATAAGTAATTTTGAATTGATTAGTAAAACTAAGAATTTTGCTAGGGAATTCAATAAGAACCTATCAGAGAGAATATTTGAAGTAAAAGGCTTAGTGGTGAGATTAATCGAGGGTAAAAGCTAATTTATTGAGAGTATACACGAGTGAACCATTGATTCGAGCGAAACACGTAAGGGAGTGGTGAGGAAACTATTTTCTACTAACCCTTATTTTGCAGGAAATATGTCTAACTCGAAGGATAAAAGAACTTATGAGGAACAACCCTCAACAGCTGAATTGAAATTCTAGATGGAAGCAATGCATAAAGAATGGGATCGAAGATTTAGAAAAACTATGGAGCAAATGTAAGAACAATTAGAAAAGATAAGGGTGTCTATGGCTGAGCTATCCCAAAACACTCATGGGATGCAAAACAAGACGAGGACACAACAAACTGACGCAAGAAAGGAAGACCCTTACGGTGAGGACAGTAGTGCAGCGGAAGATCGTGAATCTAATTTTTGACATCAAAGACACGGAGGTGCTAGGGAAAGAAGAGGTCAGGACAGCAAAGATGGCAATTTGGATAGCATAAAAATGAAGATTCCAACTTTTTAAGGCACGGGAGATCCTGAGGCGTATTTATATTGGGTAACCAAGATGGAGCGAATCTTTGAGTGTCACAACTATTCAGACCTTAAGAAAGTTAAACTGGCCGTTACGGAGTTTTCTGGATATGCATTGATATGGTGGGATCAGTTGACAGCTAATCGGAGAAGGTGTGAAGAGCGGCCGATTACAACTTGGGTGGAGATGAAAGCTATCATAAAAAAGAGGTTTGTACCAGCATATTATCAACGGGAGATCATTCGTAGTTTACAAACTCTTAAACAAGGAAGTCGGAGTGTGGATGAATATTATAGGGAGGTGGAGATGTTGAAGGATCAGGCTAAGTTGATTGAGGATGATGAAACATCGATGGCTAGGTTCTCGGCAGGATTGAACTGGGAGATTACATACTTGGTTGAACGACAACATTATTTAGAGTTAGAAGAACTGGTCCATATGGCTACTAATATAGAGAAACAACTCAAGAGGCGAGGAGGACAACGAGGACAATCTAATGCTAGTTCATCATGGAGACCTAATTTGGCAAGGCGAGAGGAAAAGACAACTGTGATCAAACCAAAGGTGGAACCGAAGCAAGGATCGACTAGCTGAGAGATACAAGGTAAAACTGAACAAACTTCTTTTGGGCGTAATCGAGATATTGTATGCTTCAAGTGTCAAGGCAGGGGACATATTTCTAGCCAATGTCCAAATCAGAGGAAAATGTTATTGCTTGACAATGGAGATGTGGAGACCGAGGGGGAAGATAGTGACACCGATTCTATGCTACCATTAGAGGAGATAGGTGAGGATGCGATACATGGTGAAATTCTGGTTACAAGAAGAGCACTTAGTACGCAGGTTTAGGAGGAGAACAGTGAACAGCGAGAAAATCTATTCCATACTCGATGTCTTGTGAATGGGAAAATTTGTTGTGTAGTCTTAGATGGAGGCAGTTGTACAAATGTGGCAAGCACTACGACGGTGGAGAAATTGGGGTTACCTACTACCAAACATCCGCAGCCGTATCGTTTGCAATGGCTCAATGATAATGCAAACATTAAAGTAACCAGACAGGTGTTAGTTCCATTTGCTATTGGTCGGTATGTTGATGAGATATTGTGTGATGTGGTGCCTATGCAGGCAGGACATATATTATTGGGTAGACCACGGTAGCTTGATAGGAGGGTTCAACATGATAGGTTCACCAACGTATATTTATTTGTTCCCGACAAGAAGAAGATCTCTTTGCGTCCTTTGTCACCACAACAAGTACATGAAGATCAAATTCATTTGTAGAAAGATTATGTACAAAGAAAAGAAAGTGAAGAAAAGAAAAATCAAGAAGAAAAAAAGAGAGAAAAAGAAAGATGAGAGAAAAACAAATATACAAGCAAAAAAGAGTGATGTGAGAAGAGCTTTGATTTCTAAACAGCCTATGATTTTACTTCGGTATAAAGAGGCACTTTTGAATACTAACGCTAATGATTCTTTGCCTAGTGTTGTTTCATCTCTCTTACAGGAATTCAAAGATGTATTTCCCGAGGAGCTTCCTCATGGACTACCACCTATTCGGGGAATTAAGCATCAAATTGATTTTATTCCCGGTGCGATGATTCCAAACCGTCCGGCTTATCAGAGTAATCCCGAAGAGATGAAGGAGTTACAAAGGCAAGTTGACAAGCTGATGGGGAAAGGATTCGTGAGAGAAAGTATGAGTCCGTGTGCAGTTCCGGTGATTCTAGTGCCAAAAAAGGATGGAAAATGGAGGATGTGCATCGATTGTTGAGCGGTAAATAACATTACGTTAAAATATCGACATCCCATTCCTCGTTTAGATGACATGTTAGATGAATTACATGGGTCTTGCATATTTTCAAAAATTGATTTAAAAAGTGGTTATCATCAAATTAGAATGCAAGAGGGTGATGAATGGAAAACAGTGTTTAGAACTAAATATGGTCTTTATGAATGGTTAGTATTATCTTTTGGTTTAACTAATGCACCGAGCACTTTCATGAGATTAATGAACCATGTTTTGCGTCCATTCATTGGAAAATTTGTCGTAGTTTATTTTGATGATATCTTGATTTATAGCAAAAACTTGGAAGATCATGCATTGCATTTAAAATCTGTTTTAGATGTACTTAGGAAAGAAAAGTTATTTGCTAACATGGAAAAATGCAAGTTTTGTTCAGATAGAATTGTGTTTCTTGGCTTTGTTGTGAGTTCACAGGGAGTTCAAGTTGATGAGGAGAAAATACGGGCGATCCGGGATTGGCCGAGTCTAACAAATCTGAGTCAAGTACGAAGATTTCATGGACTCCCAAGTTTCTACCGACGCTTTGTTCGAAATTTTAGTGAGATTACATCACCATTAACCGAGGTCATCAAGAAAAGTGTGGGCTTTAAGTGGGGTGATGAACAAGAAAAAGCATTTAATTTGGTAAAGGATAAATTAAGAAATGCTTCTTTACTTATTTTACCTAATTTTGCTAAAACTTTTGAGATTGAGTGTGATGCTTCAGGTTTAGGGATTAGAGCTGTGTTGATGCAAGAAGGGAAACCAGTGGCGTATTTCAGTAAAAAGTTGAGTGGGGCAGCTTTGAACTATCCTACATATGACAAAGAGATGTACGCTTTGGTTAGAGCTTTGGAGACATGTCAACATTACTTGTGGCCTAAGGAGTTTGTGATCCACACCGATCATGAATCATTGAAATATTTGAAGGGTCAGTACAAGTTGAACAAAAGGCATGCACGATGGATGGAATTTATCGAGACATTTCCATATGTTATTCGATATAAGCAAGGTAAGGAGAACGTCGTTGCAGATGCTTTGTCTCACAAGTATGTTTTGTTAAATACTCTTGACACGAAATTGCTTGGGTTTGAACGAATTAAAGAGTTATATGATAATGACCATGATTTCGGTGAAGAGTTTAAAACTTGTGAAAAGAATGCTGTGGGTAAATACTTTAGAATTGATGGATTCTTGTTTTGTGAAAATAAATTATGTATTCCTACATGTTCTTTGCGTAAGTTATTGGTTAGGGAATCACATGGGGGTTGTTTAATGGGACATTTTGGCGTTGATAAAACTTTTGCTATTTTGAAAGAACATTTTTATTTGCTGCATATGAAACGAGATGTGGAAAGAATTTGTGATAGATGTATTACTTGTCGTCAAGCTAAATCTCGTGTTCAACCCCATGAATTATATACACCATTGCCTATTCCTAATGAACCTTGGATTGATCTGTCTATGGACTTTGTGTTGGGTTTACCTAGGTCTAAGCATGGTTATGATTCGATATTTGTGGTCGTGGATAGATTTTCAAAAATGGCACATTTTATTCTATGTCATAAAACTGTTGATGCATCTCATTTTGCTGATTTGTTCTTTAGGGAGATTGTGTGTTTGCATGGTATGCCTAAAATTATTATTTCTGACAGAGATACAAAGTTCTTAAGTTACTTTTGGAAGACCTTGTGGTGTAAATTGGGAACTAAACTGTTATTTTCTACTACTTGTCATCCACAAACTGATGGTCAAACTGAAGTAGTAAATAGGACTTTGTCGGCATTATTACGGGCTATCATTAAAAAGAATATCAAACAATGGGAAGAATGTCTACCACATGTTGAGTTTGCATATAACTGTTTTGTTCATTCTGCTACTAATTTTTCTCCATTTGAAATTGTATATGGTTTTAATCCTTTGACACCGTTGGATTTATCACCGTTACCTGTTTCTAAATATACTAACATGAATGGAAAGAAAAAGGCTGATCTTGTTAAACAGATTCATGAAATAACCAGACTAAACATTGAACGGAGGACGGAACAGTACATTAGCACGCGAACAAGGGACGACATCAAGTGATCTTTGAGCCTGAAGATTGGGTGTGGTTATATATGCGGAAAGAAATATTCCCAGTTCAAAGATGTTCGAAATTACTTCCGAGGGGAGATGGTCCATTTCAAGTTCTCGAGTGTATCAATGATAATGCCTATAAATTGGATTTGCCAGGTGAGTATAATGTTAGTGCCACATTTAACGTTACTGATCTAAGTCCGTTTGATGTAGGTGACGATTTGAGGACAAATCCTTTTCAAGAGGAGAGGGATGAGGCATGCGTCGACTCAAATAAGACTAAAGGGACATTGGGATCAAGCAAGGCTAGAACTAAGAGGTTCAAACAAGATCTCAATGGATTGATCCAAAATGTTTGGGT
This sequence comes from Panax notoginseng, assembly GCA_016801055.1. NCBI lineage: Eukaryota > Viridiplantae > Streptophyta > Magnoliopsida > Apiales > Araliaceae > Panax > Panax notoginseng. The sequence continues at coordinate 143,791,313 of CM029020.1, forward strand.
TGAAGATAAAGCAAAAAAATTCAAAGAGAAGGATGAGACACAAATTTGGGTCAATTTGATACAAGCCCAATTCTAATCATTCTAGTGAAGCCCACGAATTAAATATTATTCAGCAAAGACTTTTTAATATTACCATATTAGACAATATATATGTGGGCCTACATGCAGTAACAATTATCATATTACTTTTGCAAATTGGAAATTGGTGCAGCAACAATTAAGAATCATCACATTACTTTTGCAAATTGGAAAGTGGTGCAGCAACAATTATTTCACTTTCCTTATTTCGGTAATGTCCAATTGGTGGAAGGATTTCAGTGGCTTTACGCGGCAACAAAAGTCCAAACGCGACAAGGATTTTAATTAGTTTTTTTTACTATTATAATTAGAATTTTTATTTAGTTAAAATTTCAATTCCAATTTTAACTTGGATTGTTATTCCTAATAGGATTTGAATAATTTGTTCCTATTGTTATTAGGATTTGGATCGTTTGGAGCAGTATAAATAGGGGTCCAAGTTATGTAATCAAACACACTATTTATTATTCAATAGATTTGTGAGGTTATTCTCTACCTTTGGTTTTTTGAAGAATTCCTAAGTATTTTTCTTAGTTATTTCTTCGGGATTCAATTTGACTTATCATACAACAATTCATAGTTGTGTGTGGCATCTTCTACCGCATCAATCGTCGATTGTACCGAGATTATCGTTTTAATATAAGCGAGGGGTCAAGGTGTCGTTGGTGTCCATTCAACGCAGATTTTCGAACGTGAGCAATTGTACCAAGATTACCGTCTACATATAGGCGAGGGGTTAAGATGTTGCAAGCAATCCATCCTACAACTTTGCTGGAAACGATCGAGGCGGCGACCACAACATGTAAGCGTGCCGTGGAGTCTATCAAACGACCCACCATGGTTCAAACAGACAGAATAGAGCACGCCCAATCAGACCACAGAAGAATTCCTGCAAGGTACCTCCGGGAAGTCAAACAGCACAAGGGAGCCCAAACCAGCAATCACTGTCATGTCAATTCTGGCCATACCGAAACACAATCAAACCCCAGCCAAGAACAGGCACAAATATCACCATAAAATCTGACAATGAGACGAAAATAGTCCATTGAACACAAATTTAAGGGAAGATAACAGCAAATCAATCAAATAAAATGATTGAAAAACAAAACTGGCGATGGACATAACAGTATCATCAATAACATCCAATTTGAAAAAAATAAATAGAGCAATAACGAATAAATCCATATCAAACAACACAAACAATCACCAGATCAAACATCCACCGGAACTAAAATCAGTTCAAGATCTGAGAAATGGAAAGATGAATAGGGAGAACATAACATATATGAACACATCCTCTTCCAAACCATCAACCTCATCAAATCATCAAGATCTGAAACCCAACCAGCTCGAACAAAGCCACCACTTCAGATCATAACTTCTAGGACCGAGATTCATCTTAATCAAACCCCCTACTAATCATAACAGAGAAACCCCACAATCTAAAAGCCCACGGACTTGGTTTATCATAGATCGAAAAATAAATTTTGGGAAGGTGCTTCATTTCAGCCGCCGAAGGAGCATGGATAGCACCCATTATGATAAAGAGGAGAGGAAGGAGAAGAGATGGTGGGCCGAAGAGGAGGAAAGGGAGGGAGGGGAACATGTGAGCCGGATGAAGAAGAGGCAAAGATAGAGGGAAAAGGATCAGCACCACCACAGGCCAAACCCACAGCCTCCGACCATCAAGATGAAAGCGTCCCAAATCAGCCCAAAGCTCCTTCCAGATCAGATCCAAACGCTCCAAAAAGAGAGAAAGGGTGGGTTGTAAGAAAGAGGGGGAGAGATGGGTGCAAGCAGAGTGGTCAGAAGAATGAAAGACGTGGTGGGGAAAGAAGGGGGGTTTCCTAGAGAGAAGAAGGAGCCTATCTCTCTTTCTACCCTACTTGGAACCCTCGTGGATCCATATGATGCAGGGGATTATTGTAGCATTCTGCAACCTTATGATCGTATTTATCACATACAAAGCATCTAGCATGATGCATGTTTGTATGTGTGTGTGGATTCTTTCTCCACTTTGACTTATGTGAATTCCTGATCGTCTTTCCGTTACACCGATTCTTCTTTTTCCATGCATCCTTGTGATTCATAATTTGTGATGAGTGAAACTTAACTCTACTATTCCTTCCTAGTTGGTTCGTGGAGTTGGTTTTACTTGACTCCACGATCCTTCGAGGTTGGAGAGTAGTGACTAAGTTACTCTTCTCTTTTCTGAACCCCAGGCCAGCACGGGATTCGTTATGTCTTGGAACATGGATTGGATCAGAAGAGCAGGTATGCACTGGTTCTTCCTTTTGTGAGGATTTTTGTAATGCTTCTATTGAAATTTGAAGCACTACTAATGTTAGTTTCCTTCAAATTTTCCACATATGGTCCTGAGGTAGATTCTTCAAAACCTAAACATGTTCTGCCAGATGCACTTCTATGATTGGAGATCAGGGAGTCCATTGATGAAGAAGATCTATTCCACATTAAGATTGTCTTTTCTAGTTCCTCAATCTTAGAGGTTAGATTTGACTCTCTTTGTGTGTTAAGTTTATTGGTCCATCTTAAGAGTTTATTCTCAGCCTCAAATTTAGAGAGAGAGGTAGTACTTAGTAGAGCTGTCTCTAGTTCTTCTTGAACTTTCTTTTTCTCTTTTTAAATAAGAGAATAATCTTTAGATAGAACTCTAAACCACTTCATGTACCGATGCAGATAAGATGTTATGCCATGTAGTGCAGTTCTTAAATCATCAATATCTACATCAGGAGAGTTAAAGTCGAATACCTCATCGATACTTACTTCGTGATGGTTAGTGCTTTTCTTGTCCTTTGTATTTTTGGCCATTAGACACAGATTTGGTACTTGAGGTTCTTCATCATCTCCAGACTCAGGAGTTGTGTCGTTGTCTGAGTCACTCCATAATCCTCCAACCACAAGACCTTTGTCTTTCTTCTGGAGCCTTTTGTTGCCTTTGAACTCCTTATTTAGATTTGTTTTCCTCTTCAGCTCTTCTCTAAGAGGTTTGTTGCAGTTTGTAATGAAATAGCCAGGCTTCTTGCAGTTATAGCATAAGTCGTTGATTGCATCTGGCTGTTGTTGTTGTTGAATCTCTTAGGTTTGCTACTTCTACCTTTCCGCATGAACCTTTTGAGTCTTCTTACCAGCATTGCAATATCCTCGTCATCATCTTCCTCAGAGTCAGAATCATTTTCAACATGAGCTTTGGAGATGGTTTCTATTGCCTTAAGAGCAACTCCTTTGTCCTTCTTTCTTCCTTCAGATAGATTCTCTGCTCGTTGGGTCAGCTCTAGTTCATAGGTAAGAAGGTTGCCATAGAGTTATTGAACTGTCATCTCATGGAGGTTCTTTGATTATCTGATTGCAGTAGTTTTTGCTTCACTTTCTTGGTAGAGCCCTCATGAACTTTATGATAAGATCTTTATTTGGATAGATTTTTCCAAAAGCTCGAAGAGAGCTGAGCAACACATTGGCTCTTTCATAAGTAGAAGTGACGTTTTCTCCTGGAACATGGACGAACATTTTATATTGTTAAGTCAGAAGAGATTGTTTGTTTTCTCTGACTTCTTATGTTCCTTCGTGCATAATGAGCAATGCTTCCCAGACTTCCTTGACAGTTTTACTGTTGACCACATTCTCGAACAGATCATCTTCTAAAGACTGAAACAAAATGTTCTTGGCCTTTTTGTCTAGTTGGACGACTTTCTTCTTGTTGTCAGTCCATTCTAATTTGATCTTAATTTGAACTTTGTTTGGATCATCTGGAGTTGGTGCAAGCTTTGTTGGAAGGTAGGGCCCATCCATAACAATTTCAAATAACTCTTCATCTATTGAATCCATGTAGGCTTGCATACGAACTTTCTAGTTGGCAAATTTGTCTTTGTTGCACATTGGTGGCTTGCTGCCTCCTCCGGTCTTGGACTCGCTTATTAGTTGTGCCATTGGATCTACTCAAGCTTTGTATGCTGATTGAGAGAACCTGATCTGATACCAATTATTAGTTCCTAGAGACACAATAGTTATCTAGAAGGGGGGTTGAAAAGATATTTTAAATACTTTTTCTTTTCAAAATACTTATCAGATTTGTTAATAAATTAACCACAGCGGAATATATGATTTGTTTATTCCCCTTTAAGATAAACCAAGTTTATAGGTGATAAGCAGTTATGACAGATATAGCAGTTATAGCAGGTATATAAGAAACATAGTGATTTTCAGTGGTTAAGAGCACTCAAGGCTCCTAGTCCACTCTTCTACTCCTCGAGTAGAAAATTCACTAAGGATATCTTTACAATCTTTGAATCCCTCAGATTCCTTCAAGAGCAGTAGTCTTGGAACTTCTTAGTTCACTTAGAACTCTTCAAGTCTAGCAGACTTGGAATACACTTGATGAAAGTTGAGTTCTTGGGTTGTGCTACTCAATTGAAGTTAAGTATACGTTCGAAAGAACTGAGTAGTAGAGCAAGCTTTTCTTTATGGATCGTAGAGTTTGAGATTTGAGTGTTCTTTAGCTTTCGTTGTGTACTTGCTTTCTTGTTGCAACTATGTCTGATTTCCTTATAAAAGAGCCTTTGAAATGTGTTCGTTGAAGCCATTCGTTGAAGCATTAAATGCATCAGACACTTCTGAGCACCAATGTTGACTTCCTGGAAATTTGTTGTTCAGCCGTCTGACCCACTGACACAGCAGACTGCTATCTCACCTAACACCTAAAAAAGTGTTTTCACTAGGCATGTAGTCCTTTCCTTAGCTTCTTTAATATGCTTCTTCGATACACTAAGGATGGGTGTTGGGTCATTGGGATTCCCGAAAGTCTCAACATCTATAATCCATTCTTCATTTATTGTATTTTATCATTCAGTAAATGGACAAGGCTCGATGCTTCTGATGCTGACAGGAGAGACACTACGATTATGATCGTTGTGTCTTGTCATGCTCGTGCTTGATTCAGCCTGATCAAAGAGAACACTACGATTTCTCTTAAGCACTGATAGACTATGATTCTTGACTTAGCTCGGCAGACGTTCGGACCATCTCTATGATCTGACTGTGGCTTCCAAAGTAGACTACGATTCTGAAGCAACTTTCTTGATACTCTATGATTCTACCTTGGCTTCTGCAATTTCTCAGTTGGCTTGTCAGACTACGATTCCATTCAGGCCTATCTATTACATCTCAACATAGATCAACCTAATAGCTTTGATCTTTTCTTCTATACATTCATTTACAGAATGATAAACATTAAGCACAGATCAACCTAACAATTTTGATCTATCATCTAAGTCCTAGTACATATGTTCTTTGAAGGACTTTACTTATAAGCATATTTATTTACTTTCAATATCAACTTTTAATATTCAATTCCCAACACAGTTATGACAGATATAGCAGTTATAGCAAGTATATAGAAGACACACTAATTTTAAGTGGTTAAGAGCACTCAAGGCTCCTAGTCCACTCTTCTACCCCTCGAGTAGGAAATCCACTAAGGATATCCTTACAATCTTTGGATCACTTAGATTCCTTTAAGACCAGCAGATTTGGAATACACTTGATGACAGTTGAGTTCTTGGGTTGTGCTACTCAGTTGCATTTAAGCATACGTTCGAAAGAACTGAGTAGTAGAGTAAGCTTTTCTTTCTAGATCGTAGAGTTTGACCGTTGAGTGTTCTTTAGCTTTCGTTGTCCACTTGCTTGGTTGTAGCATCTATGTCTGATTTCCTTATAAAGGAGCCTTTGAAATGTGTCCGTTGAAGGCATCCGTTGAAGCATTAAATGAATCAGGCACTTCTGAGCAACGATGTTGGCTTCCTGGAAATCTGTTGTTCAGCCGTCTGACCCACTGATACAACAGACTGTTATCTCACCTAACACCTGAAAAGGTGTTTTTAGCTGACATGGAGTTCTTTTCTTAGTTTCTTCTTTACGCTTCTTCGATATATACTAAGGATGATTGTTGGATCATTGGGATTCCCAAAATCTCAACGTCTATAATCCATTCTTCATTTGTTATACTTCATCCTTCAGCAAATGGACGAGGCTCGGTGCTTCTAATGTTGACAAGAGAGACATCACAATTGTTGTGTCTTGACATACTCGTGCTTGATTCAGCCTTAATCAAAGAGAACACTACAATTTCTCTTAAGCTCTGATAGAATACGATCTTTACTTGCTTGTTTTGCAGACTCCATGATTTCGAGAGCTGACTGCGATTCTTAACTTGGCTCGGTAGGCGCTCGGACCATCTCTACTATTCTGAGTGTGGCTTCCAAAGCAGACTACGATTCTAAAGCAACTTTCTCGATACTCCACAATTCTGACTTGGTTTCTGCAATCTCTCGGCGGTCTTGACAGACTACGATTCTGTTGAGGCCTATTTATTACACTTCAAAATAGATCATCCTAACAGTTTTGATCTTTCTTCTATGTGACGACCCAAGAATTTAGAAAAATTTTAAAATGTTAATTAATTGGTTTTAGGTTCAATATTAGAACCTAGACAGAAAATAAGTGAATGCGTTTGATATTTTTGAGAAGGAATTTTATGAATTTAAAAATCTTTGTGGTGAATTATTCAGGATTAAGTATATGAATGTATATGTTCTGTGTATATGATTGTATAAGAGTACAGTATGTGGTTAAGGGCCAAGGGTTGACCAGATAACTATATTAGTGTCCAACCCCTAAGTATATATTTAGAATAATGTTCAATTAGAAAACCCTAACGTCTGATAACAAACCCTAGAAACCGGTTCTTGAAACACTAATTTCAGTTTCGAGAATTTAAAACCCCAATTCGGATATTAAAATCCTAATTTGGGAATTTAAATGCTATGCATAAGGTTTATGTATTTTAATTAAAAATATAATTAGGGATAAACCTAATTAACTATTTAGGAAAAACCCTAATTCTTGGGTTATAAACCCTAATGCATGATTATGAAACCTAATCTCTAAATTAGTAATTTTAATTAGGAAATATTAAATCCTAATTAGCAAGCTCGAATAATGATTAGTAAATTTTAATATAATTATAAAATCCTAATTATAATTTAGAAATATTAATTTTCTATTTTGAAATTTAAATTTGAAAATCTTAGAAATTAAATTTTTTAATATTTTAGGATTAAACCTAAACCCTAAGGGTTAAACCCTAAACCCTCAAGCTTAAACCCTAAACCCTAAAGATTTGGACAATTTACTAATATGCCATTAAAATAGAAAAAAATAAATGACTAATTTGCCCTTTGTGCATTATTGGAGGAGACATGAGAATCTTGCTAAGATATTGGGTGATTGACCAAATCTAGCTACCCTATATGGCTGAGTTCAGCAACTATCAACCCCCATACCTGCCATTTCATTTGCATTCAAGTTTATAAAATAATTGAAGAGAGAGAAAGTTATTATCTAACCTCATTTTTGTGAAAAACTCTCAACCCACACTTTCTCTCTCTAGACCTATGAAAATATGGAGTATATTAGTCCCTTATATGATCTATAGCAAGCTAAGAACAAATCATGATGATCAGAATCAAGATCAAAGCCAAAAAGGTAGAAGAACCCTAAATCTTGAAAATCTTTGTGTTTGATGTTAGATATTATAAGTTGTTGGTTAAAGTTGTGTATTAGGGTGTTAATAAGTGATCTGGGTTGTTGGATCATGGATCCGTAACATCTAGATGCACGAAATCAAGTTTTAAGCAAATCTGGAAAATTATGACCTCACAAGCGAATGTCAGAGGCTTTAAATCTATGTGTTAGATGTTTTATGTGTTTTATGTTTTGATGCTATTCTATGACATGAGGAATGTGATCTGAAACTGGAAGCAGAGTTGAATCAAGTCTAGATTTCATGTTATGATTAGTCAAACAGCGTTGACTGTTCACGAAACTGGAAATCTGGGCAGCCCAAATTTACCCAGATTGGTCTGACAAGTTTTTTTGAGCCTCAGATCTTGCTTTGTGTTAGTGTCTAGTCCAGGTTATTGTGTTGATCTCATAGACTGGTATAGGGACTACACGATCATGCCTTCATAACACTTATATCTATAACAGAATCGTAGGTAATCGTGGTCAAAACCACGTTAACCAACGGCCGAAAGGAGATTCTGGGTAACCCAGAATCTTCAAGAACTTGTTTTCTGTCAGAGTTTGACCGGGCTTGATCTTGCATTTGTGTTGATGTTATTATGATATGATGTAATAGAAACGTACCCTGGCATGTGTTTTATAAGATTGAACCATTATATTATACAAACAAAACCCAGAACTCAAGTTATAAGGATCGAGATATAGTACCATCATCTGTTCTTCATTTGCTGGAAAACCCAGAAATGAAGAACAGCGTTGTCAAATTTTTTTGAAGCTTGAATTTCTCTGTTATGATATTGAATGACCTTGGAACATGTTTATAATTGTAGTATTACATTAGTTCTACAACAATATCACTTTATTAGCACAGAAACCCTAAGGATCACAGATCTAGCATTAGTCAAACATACCCCCTGTGAATTGGCCATGCGTTTCTGGGTTGATAAAGAACAGGCTCAAGAACACCTATATCGACGGGTCTGTCGCTATAGGACCCTTTAGTGACACTTATTTTCGGAAAACGACAATTTTTATTAAATAAATCAAATTAAATAGTTTTAAATTATTAAAAATACAAAATAAATTCTGAAAAATTATTTTAAAGTCCGAAAAATAGTTTTTAAGTATTTTGAGTATATTTCATAAATATTTAATATTTTTGGAATATAAATGGTATTTAATTTATTTAATTATAATATTAAATAAATTATTTAAAAAAGATTTTAATTCATGAAAAATCATGAAAAAATTATATTATGGTAAAACAAAATATTTTAAGTTATTTTCAGTGACTTTTAATATTTTGTGAGAAATTTCATTACTTAATTAATATTAATGATAATTAATTTATTTAATAAAAATATTAAATAAATTATGAAAAAATAGAATTAATGATTTAAAAATCATATAAAAATGATTTAAGTGTTATAAAAATACTTTAAGTTATAATATATAACTTTTGATATTTTGTCATGAAAATATTAATATTTTAATATTAATAGCAATTATCGGATAATGAATTTAATTGTTTAAAAATCATATAAAGGTAATTTTAAGGTATTAAAAATACTTTATGATATTATAAAAATATTATAATATTATGACATGAATTTCATTAATATTTGATAATAAATAAATATTAATAATAAAGAAATTATGTGGTATTTAATTCATTTAAATACGAATTAATGATTGAAAATTCATGATAAATAGTAATAATTATTTAAAAATTATTACGAGCTTAGGAAAATTATTTTGACTGATATTAAAATTATCTTAGATAATTGTAAAGCGTTTAAACAGAGTTTAATTGAACTTAAACTCGACGATTTTCCGACTAGACCGTTGAGATGTCAGAATTGTACCGAACTCAACTCGAACTATAATAGTTTGATTTGAGGATAGGTCGTATGTGTTATAGACTGCTAGGGTTATGTGATAATGTATTTAGGTTATTTTAAATACTGTGATGATATTATTCTAATTTTTATATTGATATTATTTATATATTAGGTTCAGACGAAGCTTAAAAATTGCGTAACGATAATCAGCGGAACATGCAAGTTTTACTTAACTCTGCTAAGAGTTGTTTCATTCAGACATGCTTATGGTTAATCATTGTTAATTGCCATTGTAGAATTGTACTATGTACATATTGCATGTATAAGTCAGGTATGAAAGGCTGATCACCTTCATTATCATTCGGTCCAGATATATTTGTTCATATTTAATACTTGTTCAGTCAAAAGTTTGTTCTGCTAGTTCACAATTATATTGTTAAATTATAGCCAGCTTATTATTCAGATTCTTTCAATCATGATATATCGTTAAATTATAAATTTAAACTTGCTGGGCAACCCTCATGCTCACCCTTGCTATATCATGATTAACATTGCAGATTTAGAAGCATACGTCAGATAAAGGAAAAGATAAAGCCAAGTTCAGCTTGGGATTTTATGTGCAGCTTAATTGTAATAGAATAGTATGATAATAATGTTGTATGTCAGATAGGATAAGGAATTGTGTTTATGTGAAGGTTACTCGACCTTGGGATTAGTGTGTAAATATATTGTATAAGCAATTTATGTTTATATCTTTCGCAATAGTTATAGAATAACTGTAATAGTGATAGATTGATTATACCGAATCCGCGGGGTTTTGGGACCCGGGTTCAGGGCTTTCACAGTTGGTATCAAAGCTGTTGGTTATAAACCTAGGGTAGGAATACCTTAGACTAATAACTGCAGTGATTAGGATATGTATTAACTCAAATAGAATTAGTGTGTCGGTAAGATTCAAATACGAATCTCGGCGAGTTATAAGATACAGAGTTTCCTAACTCGGATAATAAAAGTGAACAATAATGATGAGTAGATCGAGTCTAAAAGACTAAAAGTAGATTGATAGAGGATCGAAAAGCAAAATGATCATAGAATAGAAATGAATCGTATTATATACGACGAGATCACCTCGTGATCTGATATGGATTAAGTGAATGATTGACAAATTTACAACAAGATTGTTATGTGTCTATGAATTGGTATAGATTCAGGAAAGGATTATGAATACGAATTGAATGAAATTCGTATTGAGAAGGGAGTTAAGATTAGGTGGGGATTTCAATTGAGGACTCATGACAACAGCTAAGTCGTATGATTCTTCGTATGGGAGTTAAATTGTACTTGGTGTAACAACCACTTAGTTTCTGGCACTGATAATCATTAAAATGTCTGTGTCGCGCTATTTTCTATATGCGTGTCAAGAAGGTGATTCTTTTCTCATGTGTATAACAGATATATAGGTTTTAGGTAGAGAATATAAGGTTAAGTACGAGTTCTTAAAACTTATACTTATGGTATGTTCGTGACTCATAATTATATGAAATGTTTATGAACCCCTCAGCGAATGGACGCCAAAGGTCTTTCTAGGACAAGTTCTTAAACTCATATGATTGTGGCAAGTTCCTGACCTCATAAGTGTGGTAAGTTTGACGAACTGGGTATAGTTTTGTGTGAAAAGAGTATTGAAGATAATAGGAATAGATTGACTGTTTAAGCAAATGATTATTAGCAGAGACATAGGTTTTCCAAAATTTCTAGCTATGTTAGACTTCGAACTTTTTGGACATCAAGCTAAATACACACTATGTGCCTTTTTAAAAATGAATTTTTATTCTCAACTCCGGGTGACCATTGTGTATGAGTGGACTTCGGGCCACCGACACGTCGTTACTTGTTAAGTAATAAAACAGATTTGCAAAGATTTTTGGAACGGTTTAAAGTACAGTCTATGCTAATTGTTTGGGCTAGACAATAATTATTTGAAATATCAAAATATATTTTTAATTATCACTTATGTACCATATAACCTGGTGCAGAGATGAAAAAAAGTTGATGGAGTTGTAAATACAGGAATACTTAGTGTTGAATTGATCTAAAATCATTGTTCCACTATTTTATGATGTGTTATGACTATGTCATACAATGACAGCATCTTCAAACGGGCTGTTAATACAGTACGACATAATGACGTCATTTTCGAACTAATTTTAAAAGTTTAATTTGCCAACGGGGTTTGGCTACACACCTTAGTAATTCGATTGAAGTTGATTATTGATATGAGTCCAAGCTATTCAATTCGGCTAGACTAACTTTTATGAAAACTCTAAGCGTTCTTTGAAAATTATCCCGAACTAAATTATTTTGGTGCGGATTTCGATAAATACTGAGGTACAATTTTTGCGCCCCAAGGCGGATATGAGAAACAGATCAGACCAACAATACTTTATAAGTACAGGGCATAACGAGCTAATTACCCACTATGTCCTTAAGTTAAGACGGTTTACGGATGAATTTTCTTAAAACTTTTGCGAAAATGACATACAATAGTTTATAAAATCCTCAGCACAATTTTAAAATTTTTATTCTGGTAAGGAATGTATTGCGTAGCATGTGATGATGAGAATGAACGGTGTATGCTGTATGGTGTAAGGTAAAATTCGGGGACGAAATTTTTAGAAGAAGGGGTGAATGTGACGACCCAAGAATTTAGAAAATTTTTAAAATGTTAATTAATTGGTTTTAGGTTCAATATTAGAACCTAGACAGAAAATAAGTGTATGCGTTTGATATTTTTGAGAAGGAATTTTATGAATTTAAAAATCTTTGTGGTGAATTATTCAGGATTAAGTATATGAGTGTATATATTCTGTGTATATGATTGTATATGAGTACAACATGTGGTTAAGGGTCAAGGGTTGACCAGATAACTATATCAGTGTCTAACCCCTAAGTATATATTTAGAACATCAACATTCAGTTAGAAAACCCTAACGTCTGATAAGAAACCCTAGAAACCGGTTCTTGAAATACTAATTTCAGTTCCGAGAATTTAAAACCCTAATTCAGATATTAAAATCCTAATTTGGGAATTTAAATGCTATGTATAAGGTTTATGTATTTTAATTAAAAATATAATTAGGGAGAACCCTAATTAACTATTTAGGAAAAACCCTAATTCTTGGGTTATAAACTCTAATGCATGATTATGAAACCTAATTGCTAAATTAGTAATTTTAATTAGGAAATATTAAATCCTAATTAGCAAGTTTGAATAATGATTAGTAAATTTTAATATAATTAGAAAATCATAATTATAATTTAGAAATATTAATTATCTATTTTGAAATTTAAATTTGGAAATCCTAGAAATTAAATTTTTTAATATTTTAGGATTAAACCATAAACCCTCAAGGTTAAATCCTAAACCCTAAGGGTTAAACCCTAAACCCTAAAGGTTTGGACAATTTACTAATATGCCATTAAATTAGAAAAAAATCAAATGACTAATTTTCCCTTTGTGCATTATTGGAGGAGACATGAGAATCTTGCTAAGATATTGGGTGATTGACCAAATCTAGCTACTCTATATGGCTGAGCTCAGCAACTATCAGCCCCCATACCAGCCATTTCATTTGCATTCAAGTTTATAAAATAATTGAAGAGAGAGAAAGTTATTATCTAACCTCATTTTGGTGACAAACTCTCAACCCACACTTTCTCTCTCTAGACCTACAAAAATATGGAGTATATCAGTCCCTTATATGATCCATAGCAAGCTAAGAACAGATCATGATGATCAAAATCAAGATCAAAGCCTAAAAGGTATAAGAACCCTAAATCTTGAAAATCTTTGTGTTTGATGTTCGATGTTATAAGTTGTTAGTTAAAGTTGTGTATTAGGGTGTTAATAAGTGATCTGGGTTGTTGGATCATGGATCCATAACATCTAGATGCACGAAATTAAGTTTTAAGCAAATCTGGAAAATTATGACCTGGCAAGCGAATGTCAGAGGCTTTAAATCTATATGTGTTAGATGTTTTATGTGTTTTATGTTTTGAAGCTGTTCTATGGCATGAGGACTGTAATCTAAAACTGGAAGCAGGGTCGGATCCAGTTTAGATTTCATGTTATGATCAGTCAAAAAGCTTTGACCGTTCACGAAACTAGAAATCTGGGCAACCAAGATTTACCCAGATTGGTTTGACATGTTTTTCTGAGCCTCAGATCTTGCTATATGTTAGTGTTTAGTCCCGGTTATTGTGTTGATCTCGTAAACTGGTATAGGGACTACACGATCATGCCTTCATAACACTTATATCTATAACAGAACCGTAGCTTATCGGGGTCAAAACCACGTTGACCAACTGGCCGGAAGGAGATTCTGGGTAATCCAAAATCTTCAAGAACTTGTTTTCTATCGGAGTTTGACCGGCCCTGATCTTGCATTTATGTTGATGTTATTATGATATGATGTAATAGAAACGTACCCTGGCATGTGTTTTATAAGATTGAACCATTATATTATACAAACAAAACCCAGAACTCAAGTTATAAGGATCGAGATATAGTACCATCGTCTGTTCTTCATTTTCTGGAAAACCCAGAAATGAAGAACAGCATTGTCAGATTTTTTTGAAGCTTGAATCTCTCTGTTATGATATTGAATGACCTTGGAACATGTTTATAATTATAGTACTGCATTAGTTCTACAACAATATCACTTTATTAGCAAACTAAAGGATCACATATCTAGCATTAGTCAAACATACCCCCTACGAACTGGCCATGCGTTTCTGGGTTGATGAAGAACATGCTCAAGAACACCTATAGCGACGGGTCTGTCGCTATAGGACCCTTTAGTAACACTTATTTTTGGAAAATGACTATTTTTATTAAATAAATCGAATTAAATAGTTTTTAATTACTAAAAATAGAAAATAAATTTCGAAAAATTATTTTAAAGTCCGAAAAATAGTTTTTAATTATTTTGAGTATATTTCATAAATATTTAATATTTTTAGAATATAAATGGTATTTAATTTATTTAATTATAATATTAAATAAATTATTTAAAAAAGATTTTAATTCATGAAAAATCATGAAAAATTATATTATGGTAAAAGAAAATATTTGAAGTTATTTTCAGTAACTTTTAATATTTTGTGAGAAATTTCATTACTTAATTAATATTAATGATAATTAATTTATTTAATAAAAATATTAAATAAATTATAAAAAAATAGAATTAATGATTTAAAAATTATATAAAAATGATTTAAGTGTTTTAAAAATATTTTAAGTTATAATATATAACTTTTGATATTTTGTCATGAAAATATTAATATTTTAATATTAATAGTAATTATCGGATAATGAATTTAATTGTTTAAAAATCATATAAAGGTGATTTTAAGGTATTAAAAATACTTTGTGATATTATAAAAATATTATAATATTATGGCATGAATTTCATTAATATTTCATAATAAACAAATATTAATGATAATGGAATTATGTGGTATTTAATTCATTTAAATACGAATTAATGATTTAAAATTCATGATAAATAGTAATAATTATTACGAGTTTAGGAAAATTATTTTGACTAATATTAAAATTATCTGAGATAATTGTTAAGCATTTAAACAGAGTTTAATTGAACTTAAACTTGACGATTGTCCGACTAGATCGTCGGGATGTTAGAATTGTACTGAACTCGACTCGGACTATAATAGTTTGACTTGAGGATAGGTCGCATATGTGTTATTGACTGATAGGGTTATGTGATAATGTATTTAGGTTATTTTAAATACTGTGATGATATTATTCTAATTTGTATATTGATATTATTTATATATTAGGTTCAGACAAAGCTTATAAATTGCGTAACGATAATCAACGAAACATGCAAGTTTTACTTAACTCTACTAAGAGTTGTTTCATTCAGATATGCTTATGGTTAATCATTGCTGATTGCCATTGTAGAATTGTACTCTGTACATATTGCATGTATAAGTCAAGTATGAAAAACTGATCACCTTCGTTACCATTCGGTCCAGATATATTTGTTCATGTTTAATACTTGTTCAGTCAAAAGTGTGTTCCTGCTAGTTCAAAATTATATTGTTGAATTATAGCCAGCTTATTATTCAAATTCTTTCAATCATGATATATCGTTAAATTAGAAATTTTAACTTGCTGGGCAACTCTCATGCTCACCCTTGCTATATCATGATTAACATTACAGATTTAGAAGCATACGTCGGATACAGGAAAAGATAAAGCCAAGTTCAGCTTAGGATTTTATGTGCAGCTTAATTGTAATAGAATAGTATGATAATAATGTTGTATGTCAGATATGATAAGGAATTGTGTTTATGTGAAGGTTACTCGACCTTGTGATTAGTGTGTAAATATATTGTATAAGCAATTTATGTTTATATCTTCCACAATAGTTATAGAATAATTGTAATAGTGATAGATTGATTGTACCGGATCCGCGGGGTTTTGGGACCCGGGTTCGGGGCTTTCATATTCTATACATTCATTTATAGAATGATAAATATAAAGCACATATCAACCTAACACTTTTTGATCTACCATCTAAGTCCTTGTACATATGTTCTTGGAAGGACTTTACACATAAACATATTTATTTATTTTCAACATCAAATTTTAATATGCAATTCCCAACATATAGATTCCCCCAAACTTACGCTTTTACGTCATTCCAACCTTTACTGTCAGTTCACTAATTTTCTTAAATTTTAACTAAGATTTTTCCCCCAGAAACAAATTATTAAACCCTTGAACCAGGTGGATTAAAACAGTTAAACTTTAAGTGCTAAACGGTTGCATAAGTTTCAGACATGCTCAAATTTTTTTCATGTTTAAAATTAGAACTCATCATCAATTATCAACATTGTTCAAGTTAACATGCAAAACCAATCTTATCATAGGCCGAGCTAATTTCAAACCAATCCATTGCCATACAAACATTCTATATGAAAACACTAAATACAAAAGAAAATATTTTTGTTTTTAAATTTTTACCTTTTTTTAATGAATCATGCCTACAATATGCAAAAATAAAAATAACTAACCAATGTAATGTATGCGAACTAAACAATTATGTAATGCAACTTATTGGGTAAAATCTAGTTACGCACAACACGCAAGTGTACGTGGTCAACAAATAATAAAGTGTAAGTAAAGTATCGTTTTCACGAGGAATTATTAATACAAATTACCAAATATTGACTCTTAACCAAACTAATTTTATTTAAACAATCAATTTAAGGTTATGAATTAAATTATTTAATTAAACTAATTCTAATTACCACTAGTTGAAAATAAGATTATGGAGATTTAAGATCACAACTTCACTTAGATTAATACACTTCTTATCAATTATGCTCACTATTCTGAATTGTTAATCAAGAATACAAAAATAAATATGACCATCTCTTAATGCATCATACTCAAATTAACTTAAATCCATATATAATAGAATGAAGAAGAACACCCTAATTAACTAATTCATTATATGTGAATTACAATTAAAGAAGATTTTAAGCACAAGTTCTCTATCAGATTACATGCGATGTATAGGTATATCTTTATCCTAGACATAAATTATGAATTCCAACGCCATTCAGAAAACACAATCACATGCTATTATGATCAGATCTAAATCTATAATCCATCTTTCGAGTTCATATAGATTAACACGGTAATTGTTTGTGAGACCCCAGATTTTATGAATAAATATTTAATATTCTCGAAATATTTTTATTTTATATTATGGTATGGATTTGATATAATGTTATAGTTGTGGGTAGTATTTATAAATTTTGTAAAGTATGCAAGTTGTTATATAATATTCGATTGGTCGAAAATTTTTTTTTGTCGGGGAATATCCGTACGACGGCACAATTATTGGTGGACCCCACAACAGAATTATTGTCGGATTGAGAAAACGACAAAAATATTTTATTAAAAATAACGGCGGAAGTTTTACCGTTGATACTGTTGAACTACTCGGTAGTAAAAGTACAGTAATACGCGTGGTTGCATATTAGCACACGGTATTGATTATTGATGCTTGTGTGAGAAGTCACTCAATATTGTTCAATCGGGTATTCGGGACACTTTTTGTGCCGGAGTACTATTCACGAGTTACTATTCATGAGTTACTATTCACGGGTTACTATTCACCCAAATTACTATTCACTCTAGTATTGTTCACTCGAGTATTTGGGACACTTTTCGTGTCGGAGTACTATTCACGAGTTACTATTCCCGAGTTACTATTCACGAGTTATTATATTAATGATGAATGTTGTTCGGAGTTGAATTTGGAGACGCGGACGCGATATTTGAGTCCGGAACGTCGAAATTAGTAAAAATAGTCTATAAACACAAAATTTTCCGAAATTCACTATTTGGTCAAAAAGTCAATAGTTGACTTTTTTGAAAAAAGTCAAACTTCGAAATTTTAAAATTTTAAAATAGTTTCATTATGTTGGAATTGTTTGTGTTAGTAAAAATCGACATTTATTTCAATAATAATTGATATCTGGAGGTTATATTGACCAATCGGGTATTTAACTAGATAATTGAGCAATTGATTGCTATTATTTCACATTATTATAACTATTTGTTCACATATTATACTATTGACTCACATTCTTGTTACTATTAGGGGAGTTGGTGCAAGATTGATAATACTTGCATGACTAAGTTAAAAATGGAGGCATAGAGGGAGGTACTATATTGTAATTAATTTTTCACATGTTTAGAACTATTGAGTCACATGATTTTACTATTGATTCACATGATTTACTATTAGGGGAGTTGGTGCAAGTTTGATAATATTTGGATGATTGAATTAAAAATGAAAGAAAAGTTAGAGGTATTGTACTATAATATTTCGAGCCCCAAAACGTGCAATTATCGAAACTATGTTTTCCTATAAATAGAAGCTCATTCTTCCTTCATTTTTCACCAATTCACTAAAGCTTTAGAGCAATTATTATAGAGAGAAATTATAGAGAGAAGCTATAGAGAGAAAATCTATAGAAGAAGAGAAGTCTGCTCCCTCACTACTCCTATATCCAGTTTCTTTCAAAGTTAGGGAATATTATTTCTTTCTTTCATCTTCATGAAGAGAACTTTTATTGTTCCATTCTTTGTTATTATGTTAGAATAACCTGTTTATGCGAAGTACCGCATACTTGGTGAAATTCTTCTATTATTCCATTCCTTATTATTCTGCTGGAACATCTTATCTGTGCGTTCTACGCCGGACCTGGTTCCATTATTTATTATTCTGTTGGAACATCCTGTCTGTGCGTTCTACGCCGGACCTGGTTCCGTCTTTACTATTCTGTTGGAATATCCTGTCCGTGCGTTCTACACCGGACCTGGTTCCGTCTTTACTATTCTGTTGGAATATCCTATCTGTGCGTTCTACGTCGGACCTGGTTCCGTCTTTACTATTCTGTTGGAATATCCTGTCTGTGTGGTTTATGCCGGACCTGGTTCCGTTATTTATTATTTTGTTGGAATAACCTGCCTATGCTGTCTATCGCATGTCTGGTGATTTCTTTTGTTATTCCATTTCTTATTATACTCAGTTGGTTAAAGTTTTGACTTCTATACTCCATGAAATTAGTGGAATATCCTTTATATTTGCGCTTCATCCAGTATCTTTTCATGAAAATATTCTTTTGAGCATTCTTGAATTTTACTCCACAAAGCAGTATCGTGTTGACAATTTGGACTTTATCAGTTCCTGGATAAATTAATTCTTGAACTTGTTTTATTGAATTCATATATCATTGTCATTATCCTTATGATTATATTTTGTTGAAAGTCATCTGTGGCCTGTAGTGCATAGATGGACTTGGTATGATTATGACCAGGGATTATTCGGTGTAATCATGACCGTAATGTTACAAATGTGTGGTAAAAATCCTCATTTGCCGTAGGCATTGATGAACAATTTTTGGTATGATTATGGCTATGGATTCTCTTTGGCCGTAGTGCAAAGATGAATTGTTTTATGGCATGATCAGGACCGTTGATGAAAACACGATTATCTTTTGCCCGTAATGCATGGATAATTCATGGTCGTGATACTAAAGAATATCCTTGGCCGTAGTGCAGGGGTGATTCGATGATGTAGATTATTTATTAAGCTGAGTCCCAGCGATAAAAGTCATGAAAAACCTTTTAAATCATAAAAGATAGTAGATTTTATTCTCTACTTGACTCTTTTATTGGTTTGCTTGATCCGCTGCAGTTAAACTTGATCTCAATTGTATTTTATCAGTTTAACATCGTTGAAGATTAATGATAATTTATTTTGCATTATCTTAGTCATAATATTTCTTACTGGGCTAGTTGAGCTCACCCTTTCTTTCACTGTTCTCTTCAGGAAATGAGAACGTAGCTGGGACTAGTCGGGGAAAAGAGTGATGGTCCTAGATGATAGCATTAGTAGTCCTCACTATTCTATGTAACAGCGTGATAATAATTGTAATGAGGACTCCTTTTGAGTATGGATACTCTCTAGAAGACAATAGTTGTATTCAAACTCACAATTTATGTTTTATCATATTGTACACGACAGTTGTATTAGTAAGTTGTATTTGGATTTATGTACCATGTAAGTGGCGACCCAAGATGGGTGACATATACTTAATTTTCGGGGCGTCACAGTTGGTATCAGAGCTTAGGGATATGATCCCTGACTAGGATGTGAGAATAGAACTAGGAGGGGAGAGACGGGTAATTCTTTCGCTAGTATGACCTACCTAAGTTTATGTGGTATTTAATATGTCGGTCGGAGTATAGGGATATTATGTGATATGTTAATTAACCCTTATTTTGTGGAAGTATTTGAAAATGACATCCGAGAATGTTGAGAACAGCAATGGAGCACATGAGACCGTGGAGACACCTCTAATCACCAGCCAGGTTAATGTGATTAGAGATATCCATGTGGTGATTGAGGAATTAAAAGTTGCACTTAAGCTAGTCGCAAAGGTAGCAACTGAGAGTGAGGAAGAAGAGGAACCTGAGGTTGATTTATTAGAAGAACTTATTGATCAAAATGTAGAATTACAAAATCGTATTCATGAGTTAGAAGAGCAGGCTGAAGAACGACAGGCGGTCGTAGAACAAAGGGATGCAATAATTCAAAATTGTATTACCCGATGTGCGATGGTTGAATAGAAGCACTCTTTGGCAGAGTATACGATATTAAAGCTGGAATCTGAAAATTCAAATGTCAAGGAGCAGCTGAAAGAAGAAATAACTGAACGAGTGAGAATGAAAGATACGTGGGTGAAAGCCGCACGACGCGTTGATATTATGAAAAGAGAAGTCCGATCCAAGAAAGCTAAAATAGATGATATGTAATTTTTTTTTCGACAGTAATTGGAAAAATCCAGCATCAAGTTTTGAATTACCCTAACGAGGAATCGAACGAAGTTATCACGGGTTAGTTAATTATAAATTCTTGCGAAGTCTATACCTTATTAGATACCGGTTCTACCCATTCTTTTATCTCTCTTGCTTGTGCTCAACGTTTAAATTTGACTTCGAAGAAATTAGACTTTGACTTATTGGTTGAAACTTTGATAGTAGAAACCTTCGTTACATCCACTATTTATAAATCTTGTTCAAATCAACACTTTCACGTTACCTGTCGATCGTATCTCTTTGAAAATACTTGCCTTTGATGTGATTTTAGGAACGATTGGTTAACTACTCATCATTCTTTTCGTAAGGTGGTTAACTTTCAAATTCCTAACCAACCTGCTATGCGAATTCAAGCAACCAAACCACTAAAGTCAATCATTGTCATATCAAGCCATAAGTAAAGAGCCCCGAGCCTTTCGCTGGTAACTTCCTTGTGTGGAATGCACCGAAACCGAACTTTCCATAGGGGACGTTGTGAATGACGATGTTAAGTTGATAGGTATCAATGTGACGTACTATCCAAGTCTTGGATGAGAGTCACAGTTTTGAATGATATTTCTATCGTTAATAAATTTCTTGACGTATTCTTGAAGACTTCTTAGCCTACCCTTAGAGCGTGAAATCGAATTTTGTATTGACCCCAGTACAAAACTCATTTCTTAAACCTTCAAATATTTCTTCAACCAAAACGAATGTATAATGCACCATGTCGGCTCGAGCTGTTGAAGATTACGATCATACCATGCAATATTATCGTGGAAATACGAATGTGGTAGCTGACGCGTTTAGTAGAAGATTGTATGCGTACGAGTGCGATGTTGTTAACACAAAGACCCATTTCGTACGACTTACAAATGATGAAGATAGAGTTAAAGACTCTAGGAACTCACGTGAAGATAACGAATATACGAGTATAATCGACTTTAATCGATAAAGTTAAAGCCGCTCAAGCTACAAACCCGGAGCTGATGAATGTGAAGAAGAAGGTTTAAGAGGGCGTTGTTCTAGAAGTAAGAATCGACGAAGAGAGGAAATCTAAACCCTCGATTTAATTGACCCATTTTAAATCCTCGATCAAGTAAGAACTGTGGCTTATATACTCGTTTTACCGCCAAGTATGTCGCGTGTTTATAACATTTTTAACGTGTCGATGTTATGTAAAAATGTGGACGACCCGAACCACATTATTAATTTAGAATCGGACGAGATAGTAGAAAATTTAACGTATGAGGAGATACATGTTAACATCTTGGATAAGAAGAATCATATTCAACACTCAATAGTTATACCTCAAGAGTTAGAATCTGACGAGGTATCCTCACCTCTTCAGCATTCCAGGTACGTACGTAAATTTCGAGGGCGAAATTCTATAAGGAGGGGAGATTGTGAGACCCCAGATTTTATGAATAAATATTTAATATTCTCGAAATATTTTTATTTTTATTTTTGTTTTATATTATGGTATGGATTTGATATAATGTTATAGTTGTGGGTAGTATTTATAAATTTTATAAAGTATGCAAGTTGTTATATAATATTCAATTGGTCGGGGAATATTTTTTTTGTCGGGGAATATCCGTACGACAGCACAATTATTGGTGGACCCCACAACGAAATTATTATCAGATTGAGAAAACGACAAAAATATTTTATTAAAAATAACGGCGGAAGTTTTACCGTTGATACTGTTGAACTACTCGGTAGTAAAAGTACAGTAATACGCGTGGTTGCATAGTAGCACACGACATTGATTATTGATGCTTGTGTGAGAAGACACTCAGTATTGTTCAATCGGGTATTCGGGACACTTTTTGTGTCGGAGTACTATTCACGAGTTACTATTCATGAGTTACTATTCACGGGTTACTATTTACCCAAATTACTATTCACTCTAGTATTGTTCACTCGGGTATTTGGGACACTTTTCGTGTCAGAGTACTATTCACGAGTTACTATTCATGAGTTACTATTTATGAGTTATTATATTAATGATGAACGTTGTTCGGAGTTGAATTTGGAGACGCGGACGCGATATTTGAGTCCGGAACGTCGAAATTAGTAAAAATAGTCTATAAACACAAAATTTTCCGAAATTCACTATTTGGTCAAAAAGTCAATAGTTGACATTTTCGGAAAAAGTCAAACTTCGAAATTTCAAAATTTATATTTTTGATAAAAATGGTTTCATTATGTTGGAATTGTTTGTGTTAGTGAAAATCGACATTTATTTCGATAATAATTGATATCTGGAGGTTATATTGACCAATCGGGTATTTAACCGGATAGATGAGCAATTGATTGCTATTATTTCATATGATTATAACTATTTGTTCACATGTTATATTATTGACTCACATTTTTGTTACTATTAGGGGAGTTGGTGCAAGATTGATAATACTTGCATGACTAAGTTAAAAATGGAGGTATAGAGGAAGGTACTATATTGTAATTAATTTTTTACATGTTTAGAACTATTGAGTCACATGATTTTACTATTGATTCACATGATTTACTATCAGGGGAGTTGGTGCAAGTTTGATAATACTTGGATGATTGAATTAAAAATGAAAGAAAAGTTAGAGGTATTGTACTATAATATTTCGAGCCCCAAAACGTGCAATTATCGAAACTATGTTTTTCTATAAATAGAATCTCATTCTTTCTTCATTTCTCACCAATTCACTAAAGCTTTAGAGCTATTATTATAGAGAGAAATTATAGAGAGAAGCTATAGAGAGAAAATCTATAGAAGAAGAGAAGTCTGCTCCCTCACAACTCCTATATCCAGTTTCTTTCAAAGTTAGGGAATATTATTACTTTCTTTCATCTTCATGAAGAGAACTTCAGTTGTTCCATTTTTTGTTATTATGTTGGAATAACCTGTTTATGCGAAGTACCGCATACTTGGTGAAATTCTTCTATTATTCCATTCCTTATTATTCTGCTAGAACATCCTGTCTGTGCGTTCTACGCCGGACCTGATTCCGTTATTTATTATTCTGTTGGAACATCCTTTCTGTGCGTTCTACGCCGAACCTGGTTCCGTCTTTAATATTCTGTTGGAATATCCTGTCTGTGCGTTCTACGCCGGACCTGGTTCCGTCTTTACTATTCTGTTGGAATATCCTATCTGTGCGTTCTACGCCGGACCTAGTTCCGTCTTTACTATTCTGTTGGAATATCATGTCTGTGTGGTTTACGCCGGACCTGGTTCCGTTATTTATTATTCTGTTGGAATAACCTGCCTATGCGGTCTATCGCATGCCTGGTGATTTCTTTGTTATTCCATTCCTTATTATACTCAGTTGGTTAAAGTTTTGACTTCTATACTCCATGAAATTAGTGGAATATCCTTTGTATTTGCGCTTCATCCAGTATCTTTTCATGGAAATATTCTTCTAAGCATTCTTGAATTTTACTCCACAAAGCAGTATCATGTTGACAATTTGGACGTTATAAGTTCCTGGATAAATTAATTCTTGAACTTGTTTTATTGAATTCGTATATCATTGTCATTATCCTCATGATTATATTTTGTTGAAAGTCATCTGTGGCCTGTAGTGCATAGATGGACTTGGTATGATTATGACCAGGGATTATTCGGTGTAATCATGACCGTAATGTTACAAATGATGTGGTAAAAATCTTCATTTGCCGTAGTGCATTGATGGACAGTTTTTGGTATGATTATGGCTATGGATTCTCTTTGGCCGTAGTGCAAAGATGAATTGTTTTATGGCATGACCGTTGATGAAAACATGATTATCTTTGGCCCGTAGTGCGTGGATAATTCGTGGTCGTGATACTAAAGAATATCCTTGGGCGTAGTGCAGGGGTGATTCGATGATGTGGATTATTTATTAAGTTGAGTCCCAGCGATAAAAGTCATGAAAAACCTTTTAAATCATAAAAGATAGTAGATTTTATTCTCTACTTGACTCTTTTAATGGTTTGCTTGATCCGCTGCAGTTAAACTTGATGTCTATTGTATTTTATCAGTTTAACATCGTTGAAGACTAATGATAATTTATTTTGCATTATCTTAGTCATAATATTTCTTACTGGGCTAGTTGAGCTCACCCTTTCTTTCACTGTTCTCTTCAGGAAATGAGAACGTAGCTGGGACTAGTCGGGGAACAGAGTGATGGTCCTAGATGATAGCATTAGTAGTCCTCACTATTCTATGTAATAGTGTGATAATAATTATAATGAGGACTCCTTTTGAGTATGGATACTCTCTAGAAGACAATAATTGTATTCAAACTCACAATTTATGTTTTGTCGTATTGTACACGACAGTTGTATTAGTAAGTTGTATTTGGATTTATGTACCATGTAAGTGGCGACCCAAGATGGGTGACGTATGCCTAATTTTGGGGGCGTCACATTGTTAGCTAGGCAATTAGGTAATTCAACACAAACCAGAATAGACAATCCTAGAATAATCATAATAATTAATAGAGAAACATATTAAAATAAACTACGCAACAAGCTCCATTGTAATCTTAAACAAGAATTTAGTTCATGATTACTGAATTAAAATCAAGAATCCATATTTGAATAAACATTAAAAGACAAAAATAAGAGTAGTGGAGAGAATAAAATCTGTTATCAGCAAATCTCATGCTCCATCTTGCTCCTGCTCTTGATCTTCAATGGTCTACAAGTTGCTTCATTCTCCAATCCAATCCCAACTAGGGTTTTGTCCTAATCTAGTGAAAATCTAATCTAATGGAATCATCTTCCTTAATCCTTGTGATTCTCCTCCTTTTATATGCCTCTTCATGTGTCTTTTCGCCCTCCTTAAAGTCCTTGAAACAAATAGCTCAAACCAATCCTCCTTGAACTCAACTTCTGAAAATTCTTTTTCCTCCCGACAAGCCCACCCCGGCGGGCTTTTTATACTACGAAAGTGTCGCCCCGACTGTAAAACCCCAAATTTTATGAAATAAAAGTTTTCAATTTTTCTTATAATTATTATTTAGTAAATGACTAAATTGATAAAAAGTTAAAGTTAAGGGTGATATATGTAAAATTTATAAAATAAGTAAGTGGTTATAAAATATTCATTATTGTCGGGGAATATTCGTTTGGCTGTGGAATATTCTTGGTGTCGGAGAATATTCGTACGACGGCGCAGCCATTTGTGGGCCCCGTAAAGGAAAAATGTCGGATGAAGAAAACGACAAGAATGAGTTTTCTAAAAATAACGATGTAGTTGTTACCGTTAACACTGTTGAAATACCTGGTGGTTAAAGTAAAGTAATACAGGTTGTTGCACAGTAGCACACGGTATTGTATATTATTTTATATTATTGTTATTTCAATAATTGTCACTGCACAGTATTTTACATTATCAAACCAATAATTCATGTTATTTGAATAATATTATTAGATAACATTATTGACAATGTCTAGAAAATTCTGTCGAGGAAAGGGGTTAGGTTATTTAATTGCGCGCTAGTAAGGAGAAATCCTTATCGAAAAGCCCCATCTTTCCTGGGAATGATCTGGTTGTTAATATTGTAGTTCTGTAATATTATTTGTGAATAATTAATTGTTGATTTATATGATATTTATTTAATGTGGATATAAATGGAAGAATTTTTAGAAAAGTGACAATTATTAAAAATTGATATTTTATCTTTTCTGATAAAATAATTCATTCAAATATATTATTATATTACATTATAAATATATAATGTGATAATATAATAATATAATAATGGTGATATTTTACACTAAATCCACGGTATATGAATAAAATGAGGAGGAAGAGTACAAATTGGGTTTGACTGGTATTTTTGAGGATTAAAACGTGTAAAATATTTGGTGGAGGATTTTTCAAATTATGTGGGCCCCACTTGTGTGTGAAATATGCTGATTTTTGTTGGCCAAAGTGGGTGTGCGGTGGATTTGATCCGTAAGTAAATTTTCAACGATGGAATGCTATGAGATTTCATCCGTATGTAAAATTCGGGTCATTTTTCATTCGAAATTTGAAAAAATTTTCTTCTACAAAGTTGTAGAGAATTAAATTTCCTATGAAAAGGACATAAAATTCATATTTTTCTGAAAAAAGGCTATTTATTATGAATTATTGAAGTTTTTGAATTTATAAATGATTTAAAATATTTTTGGTGGAGATTTCTAGAAGGTGGGCCCCACACTTGTCCTTTTGTTGGTTATAAATGTTGAAATATGATTTTTAAAGTGGGCGTGAAATTTTTAATATATAATAATAGTTTATTAAATTTTATGCTTTGGTGTTCTAAGTATTTTCCTATAAAAAAGGTGCTTATGTTAGAATTAAAAATTACACCAGAATTAGAAGTTTATCTCTCTATAATATCGAGCGTATTTTTGTAAGTATTTAGATATCTTGGGTGTTGCTATATAGTGCAACTTTTCTTCAATATTATATCCGATATTTCAGTTAGAAGTGCTATTTTTTTGAGGCAACGGATGATAAAAGAAATTTTTTCTTTTGCAATACTCGTAAGAAATATTATTTTCTTTCATACTCCATATTATGAGAGGGATATTATTTTATTTCGTATTCCTTAATTTAAACTTACTATGATAAGTATTGCTTCTATAATTCCTGAAATGATTAGAAATTCCTTAAGTTTTGCGCTTCATCTAATATCATTTCACGAGAATATTGATATGAACTTTCTTGATAAATTTCCATATTTTCATGTCGAGTTACTATTCATGTAGTACTATTTACGGGGTACTATTCACCTTGGGGTACTATTCATGACAAAAATTGATTTCTTTTTTGTCCAAATTATTTTTGATACATGAATATTATTCTTAAATTTTACTCCACAAAGTAATTATCATGTTGACAATTTAGACATTTTTAAACTCGGGATAAATTGAATTATAATTCTCTAATATTTATCCTTTATCTCACTAGATTGAATCTTTATATCATTGTGATCATCCTCATGCTCATATTATACCAGAAGTTATCTTTGTCCTGTAGTTCAAAGATGATCTGTTGTTGAATATCTTTGGCCTGTAGTGCAAATATGACCTGTTACTGAATATCTTTGGCCTGTAGTGCAAAGATGACCTGTTGAATACCTTTGGCCTGTAGTGCAAAGATGTTCTGTTGTTGAATATATTTGGCCTATAGTGCAAAGATAACATGTTGTTAAATTTCATTGGCCTATAGTGCAAAGATGAATTGTTGATGAATATCTTTGGCCCGTAGTGCAAAGCTGAATTTATTAGTATGAATATGAACATGAACTGTGATTTGGTATAACCATGATCTTTGATGTTTCAGGTAAAGGCATGTGATAAAAATTATCTTCGTCTTGGGTGTGAAGAGGAATTTAGAACCACAATTAGGATTATGAGTTATTCACATGATTATTGACATGATCTATTGATTGATGTTACAGGGATAAAACACTGTTGGTGGACTTTTAACATGGAGAAGATAATATACTTTATGGTCTATTTGACTCTTCTAATGGATTGGTTGTTCCACAACAACTATGGCTGAAAAGTTTTATCATTTACCATACGTTCTCAATCTTTGATTTATTACTGACGAAGGCTATTGATAATTTAATTATCTTTAGTCATGATATTCTTTACTAGGCAAGTTGTGCTCGCCCTTTTTGCTTCACAATTCCTTTCAGGTAACAAGAGTGTAGCTGGGTCGAGCGAGGGTAATAGGGGAATAGAACGGTGGTCTACAGCTGTTGGGATTTCCCTTAAACAGTATGAAAATAATTTTATTGAGAATTTAGATAAGTGTGTCGTATTTTATACGTCATTTAACCGTTGATTTTGGTGAACCGAATAGGGTGAGGTGAACCCAACTTTGGAAGGGTGTTTTGCCACTATCATACAAGATGTCTAATGATATACGACTTTGTATTATCATAAGACAAGTTGTGCACATCCACTTGCTGATTACTACTTATATAATCTTGGAGTTTGGTTGAAATATAATTCTCAATTGGAGACAATGGAGATAATTATATGGCAAGAGAAGACTCACCATCGGAAAGAACATGATAGCAATCTTCTCGTTATTCTTTGGGGTCTATTGGGTCAACCAAGGATGATTCTCAAGTCGTATGATATCTATTATAACTTAGATGTATGGCCTCCTATGTACGAAGGTTTCCTTAAGCATTTTTTAAAGATTTTAATTTCTAAAACAGTTATTGACTGTACCTTTATGTAAGGTACCATTGTAAGGTTTTGTGGTCAAGGCACCATGAAAGTTAAATATATTTGTATTAAAATTCACAGTATTTGTGTTATTATATTTTGCACGACAATTGTAATAATGAAGTTTGTAGTTGTTTTCTATATCATGTATTTGGCGACTCAGTGCTTAGGGATATGATCTCTGGCGGATATTAGAGAATAGAACTAGGAGGGGAGAGACGAGGAAATCCTTCACTAATGTGTCCTAACTAAGCTTATTTTGTAATTAGTTAGTCGGTCGGAGCATAGAGTTAATACGTGATATGTCAATTAACCTTTATTTTGAAGCTGTATTCTAGAATGAGTAATGGAGAAATCATGATACGGAAGAGATGACCGGGGAGATAGAATCCGAAATGAAAGCAAGGTATTCTCAACTCTTTGAAATACCAGGTACGTAAATTTCGGGGACGAAATTTTATGAGGGGAAATTGTAAGACCCCGAATTTTATGAAATAAAAGTATTCAATTTTTCTTATAATTATTATTCAGTAAATGGGGTTAAATTGATAAAAAGTTGAAGTTAAGGGTGATATATGTAAAGTTTACAAAATAATCAAGTGGTTATAAAATATTCATTGTTATCGGGAAATATTTGTTTGGTCGTAAAATATTCTTGTTGTCGGGGAATATTCATACGACGACGCAACCATTTGTGAGCCCCGTAACGGAAAAATGTCAGATGAAGAAAACGACAAGAATAAGTTTTCTAAAAATAACGGCGTAGTTGTTATCGTTAACACTGTTGAAATACCCGGTGGTTATAGTAAAGTAATACGTGTTGTGACTCCCCCAAAATAGGTATACATCACCTATTCTGAGTAGCCAAATACATGGTACAGAAATAACTACAACATCATTACTACAATTATCGTGCAAAATACGACGACACATAAACTGTGAGTTTAAATATAAATATTGTCTTCTAGACAATATCCACACTCAGATAAGTTCTCATTACAATTATTGAAACATTATTTTACAAAATAGTGAGGACTGCTAACACAACTGACTGAAAACATCACTCCACACCCCGACTAGTTCCCGCTATATTCTCGTCTCTTGAGAAAAATGGAACAAAAAGGAAAACGGTGAGCTCAACTAGCCTAGTAAAGAATATTATGACTAAGATAATATACAATAAATTATCATTAGTCTTTAATAAATTCTACAATAAAGTTCATATCAATATTTAGGCATAATGATATTGAACGAAATAACATCATTTACGAAGAAAATAACATCCCTTACTTCAAAAGAACAGTACTTTCGGTTGAAATATCAGGTATAAGGCTGAAGGAAACTTGTACTGAATAGAAACTCTCAAAGGATCTAAATACTCACAAAAATACGCTTGATAATATAGAGAGAGAAAGAGAGAAAATTTATTTTTGGTGTGTTTTTCAATTCTAAGTAAGCACCCTATTTATAGAAAAATGCTTAGAACGCTAAAGTAGACTAACCTGCTACCTGATGTCTTTGCCTGTTACTATTCACGCCCACCACTTTTGAAATAAAATTTTAGCACATTTCTCACCAACCAAAAGTGGGGCACACCCATTCTAGAAATTTCTAAAATGTTTTAAATAATTAGTAGCTTCAATAATTCATAATAAATAGCCATTTTATCAGAAAAATTCGAATCTGATGTCTATTTTATAGGAAATTTAATTCTCTACAACTTTGTAGAAGAAAAGATTTTTAAATTCCAAACAGAAAATACCCGAAATCTACATACGGACGATTTTTAATACCTCTATTCTGACAAAATACTGATCAAACACCTCAGCATTAATTCCACATAAAATAAATATTTCCTTATCATATAAATTAATAATTAATTATTCAAAAATAAAATTACAGAATCACAATTATGACAACCACGTCGTTCCCAGGAAATAGGGGGCTTTCCGATAAGGATTTCTCCTTATTGGCGCGTAATTAGGTGACCAAATCTCTCCTTAGACAGAACTTCCTTAGACATTGCCAATAATGCTATCTAATAATATTATTCAAATAATATGAATTATTGATCTGATAATGGAGATACTGTGCAGTGACAATTATTGAAACAACAATAAAATAAAATATTGAACAGTAATTACTGTAACAATTATTGAGTAGTGTCTTCTTACGTAAGTATCAATAATTCAATAATACTATGCAATATCGTGTGCTACTGTGCACCCACGCGTATTACAGTATTTTAACCACCGGGTATTCTAACAGTGTTAACGGTAACTACTACGACGTTATTTGTAAAAACTCAAACTTCTCATTTTCTTCATTCGACCGTTTTTTATTATGGGCCCCACAAATGGATGCGCCATCGTACGCATATTCTCCGACAGCGAGAATATTCCACGACTAAACGAATATTCCCCGATAACAATGAATATTTTATAACTACTTACTTATTTTGCAAAATTTGTACATTTCACCCATAATCAAAACATTATATCAAATTAACACCTTATTATTCAAAATAATAATTAGAGGAAATTCGATTTTATTTATGAAAAAGTTGGGGTCTTACACGCGTTGTTACACAGTAGCACACAGTATTGCATATTATTTTATATTATTGTAGTTTCAATAATTATCACTGCACAATATTTTACATTATCAGACCAATAATTCATATTATTTGAATAATATTATTAGATAACATTATTCACAATGTCTAGAAAATTCTGTCGAGGAAATGGGTTAAGTTATTTAATTACGCGCCAGTTAGGAGAAATCCTTATCGGAAAGCCCCCTCTTTCCTGGGAATGATCTAATTGTTAATATTGTAGTTCTGTAATATTATTTGTGAATAATTAATTATTAATTTATATGATATTTATTTAATGTGGATATAAATAGAGGAATTTTTAGAAAAGTGACAATTGTTGAAAATTGATATTTTATCTTTTCTGATAAAATAATTCATTCAAATATATTATTATATTACATTATAAATGTATAAAGTGATAATATAATAATATAATTATGGTGATATTTTTACACCAAATTCACGGTATATGAATAAAATGAGGAGGAAGAGTGCAAATTGGGTCTGAATGGTATTTTTGAGGATTAAAACGTGTAAAATATTTGGTGGAGGATTTTTTTAATTAAGTGGGCTCCACTTGTGTGTGAAATATGCTAATTTTTGTTGGCCAAAGTGGGTGCGGTGAATTTGATCCATAAGTAAATTTTCAAGGATGGAATACTATGAGATTTCAGCCGTATGTAAATTCGGGTCATTTTTCGTTCGGAATTTGGAAAAACTTTCTTCTACAAAGTTGTAGACAAATAAATTTCCTATGAAAGGGACATAAAATTCTTATTTTTCTGATAAAATGGTGATTTATTATTAATTATTGAAGTTTCTGAGTTTATAAATGATTTAAAATATTTTTGGTGGAGATTTTAAGAAGATGGGCCCCACACTTGTCCTTTTGCTTGTTGAAAATGCTGAAATCTAATTTTCAAAGTGGGCGTGGAATTTTTAATAAATAATAATATTTTATTAAATTTTATGCTTTGGTGTTCTAAGTATTTTCCTATAAATAAGGTGCTTAGGTTAGAATTGAAAATAACACCAGAATCAGAAGTTTCTCTCTCTATAATATCGAGCGTATTTTGGGAATGTTTAGATATTTTGAGTATTGATATACAGTGCAAGTTTTCTTTAGTATTATATCCGATATTCCAGTCAGAAGTGTTATTCTTTTGAGGTAAGGGATGGTAAAAGATATTTTTTTTTTTTGCAATACTCGTAAGAAATATTATTTTTTTTCATACTCCATATTATGAAAGGGCTATTATTTTATTTCGTATTCCTAAATTTAAACTTACTATGGTAAGTATTGCTTTTATAATTCCTGAAATGATTAGAAATTTCTTAAGTTTTGCGCTTCATCTAATATCATTTCACGGGAATATTGATCTGAACTTTCTTGATAGATTTCCATATTTTCATGTCGGGTTACTATTTATGAAGTACTATTCATGGGGTGCTATTCACTCGGGTACGATTCACTCGTGGTCCTATTCATGACAAAAATTGATTTCTTTTCTGTCTAAATTATTTTTGATACTTGAATATTATTCTTGATTTTTACTCCACAAAGCAGTTATCATGTTGACAATTTGGACATTTTTTGAACTCTAGATAAATTGAATTATAATTCTCTAATATTTATCCTTTATCTCACTTGATTGAATCTTTATATCACTGTCATCATCCTCGTGCTCATATTGTACCGAAAGTTATCTTTGGCCTGTAGTGCAAAGATGATCTGTTGTTGAATATCTTTGGCCTGTAGTGCAAAGATGATCTGTTGTTGAATATCTTTGACATGTAGTGCAAAGATGATCTGTTGTTGAATTTCTTTGGTCTGTAGTGCAAAGATGACCTGTTGTTGAATATCTTTGGCATGTAGTGCATAGATGAAATATTGATGAATATCCTCGTCTCGTAGTGCAAATATGAATTTATTAGTACGATTATGAATAGGAACTGTGATTTGGTATAACCATGATCTTTGATGTTTCACGTAAAGACAGGTGATGAAAATTATCTTCGTCCTGAGTGCGAAGAGGAATTTAGAACCACAATTAGGATTATGAGTTATTCACATGATTGTGGACAGGATCTGTTGATTGATGTTACAAGGATAAAACATTGTTGGTGGACTTTTAACATGGAGAAGATAATACACTTTATGGTCTATTTGACTCTTCTAATGGATTGCTCATTCCACGATAACTATGGTTGAAAAGTTTTATCATCTACCATATGTTCTAAATCTCTGATTTATTACTGACGAAGGCCATTGATAATTTAATTATCTTTAGTCATGATATTCTTTACTAGGCTAATTGTGCTCACCCTTTTGCTTCACAATTTCTTTTAGGTAATAAGAGTGTAGCTGGGTTGAGCGGGGGTAACATGGGAATAGAACGGTAGTCCATAGATGTTGAGATTTTTCCTAAACAGTATGAAAATAATTTTATTGAGAATTTTAGATAAGTGTGTCGTATTTTATACGTCATTTAACCGTTGATTTTGGTGAACTGAATAGGGTGAGGTGAACCCAACTTTAGAAGGGTGTTTTGCCACTATCATACAAGATGTCTAATGACATACGACTTCGTGTTATCATAAGACAGGATTGTGCACATCCCCTTACTGATTATATCTAGGAGCACTACCTATATAATCTTGGAGTTTGGTTGAAATATAATTCTCAATTGGAGATAATGGAGATAATTATATGGCAAGAGAAGACTCATCATTGGAAAGAACATGATAGCAATCTTTTCGTTATTCTTTGGGGTCTATTGGGTGAAGCAAGGATGATTCTCAAGTCATATGATATCTATTATAACTTAGATGCATGGCTTCCCATGTACGAAGGTTTCCTTAAGTATTTTTCAAAGATTTTAATTTCTAAAATAGTTATTGATTGTACTTTTATGTAAGGTACCATTATAAGGTGTTGTAGTCAAGGAACCATGAAAGTTATATATATTTGTATTAAAACTCACAGTATATGTGTTGTCGTATTTTGCACGACAATTGTAATAATGAAGTTTGTAGTTATTTTTTGTATCATGTATTTGGCGACTCATAATGGGTTGTGTGGACCTATTTTGGGGGCATCACACCGACGTGCATACTTTTGAACTTGGCCCCGGCGGGCTTTTTACACTACGGATTTCCGCCTCGGCGGGATTTCCTTACCAAAAATTATAGAAATGCCACTAAGCTTTATTTTTCATGTTTTGACCTTCCGAACCAGTTTCGTACAACATAAACACAAAAATAAGTAAAATGACACTAAAAATACTTAAAGTTAACAAAGAATTAAGCCTTAACGGTGTCCAATTCGTAGGTTTAAAACCCACTCATCATTTGTTAAATACATACTTCAGAGGATCCATGCGGGATATGAGATAGGTTGTGTGCCGATGAAGATAATGTTGTAACCTCATGGCGACCCATGCTTATGCACAACAGGTCTTTTCAATCAAAGTGTACTTTTGCTCATTGCTGCTGAATCTTTTGCTGAGGTAATAGATAGCTCTTTCCTTGCCTCTATTATCTTTTTTCCCAACATGCAGTCCATAGCATTGGCATTGACTGATAGATACATAAACATGGGAACCTTGTCCCTTGGGGGTACCAAGATAAGGGTTTTGATCAACTGCTTCTTGATGGAAAGGAAAGCTTTTTAACACTCTTCATTCCACTTCATGGAGGAATTTTTCCTTAACAGCTTAAAGATGGGCTCGCACGTTGGTATGAGTAGAGAGATGAATCTGCTTATGATTTGATTCTCCCCAGAAATCCCCATATTTCCTTTTCTGTTCACAGCACGGGCATCTCGGTGATTGTTTTAATTTTGGTGGGATCTAATTCAATGCCTCTGTTGCTTACTTGAAATCCCAACAACTTGCCTGATTTGACACCGAAGGCACATTTGACCAGAATCAACTTTAAGTTGTATTTGCGCAATTAGTTGAAAAACTTTTTGAGATAGTTAAAATGGTCATCTTCCTTCTATGATTTGACGATGATCTTTATTTCTTTGTGCCTCGTGTCATGAAAAAGGGTCATCATGGCTCACTGATAGGTGGC
Source organism: Panax notoginseng (assembly GCA_016801055.1). NCBI lineage: Eukaryota > Viridiplantae > Streptophyta > Magnoliopsida > Apiales > Araliaceae > Panax > Panax notoginseng. The sequence continues at coordinate 143,827,194 of CM029020.1, forward strand.
ACCGACACTGATAAGGCCGAAAGATAAACATCTGTAACAAAAGGTTTCCTAAGGAGTTATGAAGGCTGTTTTCTCCCTGTTCTCTTCAGCAACCATGATCTGATGATACCCAGCGAAGCAGTCAACAAAAGAATACATATCATACTGTGTCATGTTATCTATTAGTATGTGGATAAAATTTATTTGAAAGTTATCCTTGAGACAAGCTTTATTTAAATCCTGGTAATCCACGCATACTCGTACCTTTCCTCCAGGCATAGGCACATGAACTATATTAGACAGCCACCTAGGGTAGGTTGATACTATGATGATGACAACTTTGAATTGTTTAACAATTTCCTCTTTGACTTTCTGACTCTACTCAGGTTTTAGTCGCCTAAGCTTCTATTTGACTAGCTTGAATCCTTCTTTAGTGGGGAGTCAATGAATGACAATATCAGTAGACAAACCAATTATATCCTCATGTGACCATGCAAACACATCCTGGAACTGAGTTAGTAGAGTAATCAGGACTTTTCTTTGGTTTGAGGTAAGGTCCATGCCTATCTAGATTCCTTTAGGGTTTTTTGAGGTTTTGATATTAACAGTGGTGGTTTGATCAAAGTTTGGTTTGGGTTTATCTTCGACCCATTCTTTGATCTCCTCTGGCACTTCATAGTCATCTATCTCCTCTTGATGAATCCCCATCAAGTCAAAGTCCATTTCTATATAAAAGTTATAGTCACTGTAAAAATTTGGCATCTCATCAGCAAGGCCACTCAGATCCAACTTTAGAGTCCTGAAAACAAAATATTTTCGCTTAATATATGACACTGTTTAATCATACAAAGCATTACCAAAAGCATGACAAAAGTAACTACTAGTTCTGTGCAACAAAAGTAAGCAGTATATAATATCTACACTTCAGGGCATATGAACTATCTTCTTTTACCCTTTTTGACAAATGCAAGGAGTGTTATTCCAATTGTCCAGGGTCAAGTCTTTGTTGACAACTGTGATAAAGTGGTAGTTGATGTCCTCCTCCTCTTTAATGATGACCATGACTAAATTAACATTAGGGTAAGTACTTTTCTTTGACCGATTCTCCTTAGCCCTATTTATGTGAGGGATCAGGATTTGATCTTTTGAATACTCATCATCTAAGATATCCCCATTCATACCCTAAGTATATTCCAGAAAATGCATCTTTGCAAATTGGTCTTGCACTTTTTGCAGGAACCTTTCATTCCTTGTTTTCCTGAACATGAGTCTGGATTTCCTTTTCACTGGCCGAATTAACCTTAGGAATTAGCATTCCTAATACAGCCACATGGATTTTCCTTGTTGGTTTCATGAATCTTGCTTCCGTAAGGTTTGGTAGCAGAATGGTAGGGGAAGGAACCGGTGGATGCTTGTGCAGGTTCCGGTGGTTTGACCCATATGAATAGCCTAACCCATCCTTCCCTGTCTGGCTAAGAATTTGAACTGGATTTCTAATTCCTTGCTGACTCTTCCCTAACCCTTGTCCATACCAGAAACCCAATGATATCATTTCTTGACTAGCAGATATTACTTCAGTGGAAACTCTAGGCTTTAAAAGCTGGGGTCCCAATAGGTTGGCACCGAGTGTTGCTCACCTCAAGGGCTTGAAAACTGACAGGTTCAACTCCTTCATCGAGACTGATCATAGGCATATCTCTTTGTATATGGACAGAATATTCTGGTTCAGTATTGCCAGTTACCAGATTGCTACCATATGGATCCATGGTCTTCCTAACAATAAATTATATCCAGTGGTAATGTTTAGCACTTGGAAAGACACGTAGAAAGTATGGGGACCAATCTCTAATGAAAGTTTAATTTCTCCTACAGCCTCTCACCTAGATCCATCAAAAGCCCTTATGACTACATGATTAGTCCGGATTCGATTTGGATTGATCTTCATTCTTTCCAACGTGGCATAGGGATAAATGTTTAAGGACGATCCTCCATCTATCAACACATCTCCTACCACATATTTTGAGGACATCACTGCTATGTGCAATAACTTACAATGACCCATCTGTTCTGATGGTATGTCATCATCAGTAAAAGATATCACATTACTGTTGAAAATGTGATCTATCAAATGATGAAACTTCTTAGTATCTACTACCTTTGGCAAATGCGCTTCTTCCAGCACTTGTATCAAGATTTTGTGATGATCTTTAAAAGACAATACTAAATTTATAATGGATATCTATCGGGATGCTTCTCTTAATCTTTGCACCACTTTGGCTTCATTATGCCCCATCTTGCTGAGGAATTCTTCAATTTTCTCTTCGGACACTCTTTCCGTGGATTTAATGACCAACTTCATCACTCGCTGAGGCAGATACAGTGGGTTTTCCTTCAATATAGCAGCAATTTGATTTGAAGTGAATCCCTCATCTTTCCCATAGATCCATGGGACTCTTGTCAAGCTGATTACAGGATACTGCAGTCTGAAGGGAAACAATAGAGGCTCGGGCATAACCACTTTCACATGATTCTTTACTCCTTTGACCTTCATTCCTTGGATTGTCAAAGGTGACGCAGACAAGTGTCGTTCAGAGGATATGACTGCTATAACTTCCATCCATCTCTATGTTCCTGGAGGAAATATCTCCTCTTCCTTAGGCATGGTACTACCAATATTTACCATTTATAGGTCACCGCTATCGATCATATTTTGGAGCAGGTGACGAAGTGCCCAACAACTTTTTGTACTATGGTTAGGAATGATATTGGCATATCCAGGTAGCATCAAACCTCTTGGAATGGGGATTGATTAGGGGTAACAATTCTGTGATCTTCCCTTCATTAATCAACATCTGTAGGATCTCCTCCATTGGTTGACCTAAAGGAGTGAATTTTCCTTTATCCACATACTCTCAACGAGCCTGGGATCTAACTTTCCTTGCAAGTTTTTCTTCCCAAGTTTCATTCTCTTGGAATCATTGTTAATCCCTTGTTATGATGGAGAGGAGATTTGTTTGCCCCTAACTAATCAGTTGTCGAGTTCCTTGGTGTTGATGTACCATCAATTCTACCAGTTGACCCATCTATTCTTTAATAGATTTTATTTCTCGTTCTATTAGAAATTGACTTTCTAAATACTCCCAGTTGCCAAAGCTATCCTTGTTTACTTGGGATGAGTCCCTTACGTACCTGAGGTACTTAGAACCTTCTCCACTTCCCATATTGATCATGTTGACATTATCTTCATTGTGTTGAGGCGGAGGATTATCTTGAACATGTGATTGTTCTTATGTAGTGACCACAATTTCCCCACTGTCTATCATATGTTGGATTTTGTGTTTGAGAGACCAACAATCCTGGGTATCATGGCCTGAACCTCTAGAATGATAAGCACATTTCTTACTTGAGTTAAAATTCCTTCCACTTAGATTGGCTGGGGGAAGGAGCTGGGAAATTTTCTTTTGTGCCGTCAGAAGCTTCAGTACATTTTACAGTGAGTCCCCTAAGAATGTGAATGTTATGTGACGTTTAGCTTCTCCTATTTTTTAAAAAGGAGGATTTGAAGCTTGTGCAGAAGTTTGGAAAGGGGAATAACTTCTCCTTGGAATGGGCAAGTTTTGATTACCACTCTGATTTTGTCCTTGTAGTACCAAGGATACATTCTCTTCCTTCTTTTTATGAACCCTCCGAGGGTTATTGCCATAGCTTCCAACCTGAATGTGCTCAGCCACGGCTTCTAAAGCCGTAAGGTCTTTAATCTTTCCAGACTTTAACCCCATTTCAGCCATTTCTCCATGTTTAATCATTTTTGAGAAAGACCCTCTCGTAAAATAGAGCTTACTATATATCAATGAATATCATTACCATTTATGTTTTTGTCATTAATGGAATGACTTGGGCAGCCAGACGTCTCCACCGTTGGGCCTATTAATGGAAAGATTCACTGTTTTACTTCTTAACCTTGGTGATTTGTTACCTATCTGGAGCCATTCGTGCTTGAAAACTGCATTGATTTAGGAAGGCATGTGCTAGCACCTCCCAGCTGTGGATTTTGGAATTGTCCAATTGGGCATACCATGCTCTGGTCTCTCCGGTCAGACTCTTTTGAAATAAATGAATCCTTAGTTTCTCATCTTCGGTGTAGGATCCGAGTTCTCCAATGAAAACTTTCAAAAGAGTGTACGGATCTCCTAATCCTTCATATTTCTCAAAATCTGGAGTCTTGAACTTTTCTGGATACTGGGCCCCAAGAAAGATGCAGAGGTCTGAGTAGTTAACAGTACCATATGCTCCAGTCCCTTTGATTGACCAGATGGTTTCTTCCATTTGCTGAACTTTCTTTTAAATATCACCAGCTTCTCGATCTTCTTTAAGATTGGTGGTTTTCAGGGGTTTTGTTGGATTTTTCATTATTTTGAGGCTTAGGTATCTGAGCTTCCTTTTCTTTATCAGTACCTTGACTACCACCTTATATGGATGACTCTGGTTGAGTGGGTACTTGCTTACCCTAAGTACTTTTGCTCTATTCTTTTAAGAAGATAGCTAATTCTGCTATCTGGTTTCTGAGTCCCTCAAACTTTTCTCAAGACACGAAACTTATCCCCTGTTGGGTACTTTCTTCCATGTTAGTAGATAGGCTCTGAGCCTTCTTAGCTTTAGACCGGTTAGTGGGACCAATTTTTTCCTACAATAAAAGTAGGTATGTTAATTTTGATATATATATTAACAGGATGCATTCTATGCAATGTGTCTTTTTAGAGGTTTTTTAATATTTTTCTGCAAAACAGCTGTTAGTTGTTTTGCAGACAAGATAGCATAACATGATTTAATATATGTACAATAATAACATTGACAGGGAATGGAAATGATATTCACATTTTCTTTTCTTTTCTTTTCCTTTACACTTACATGGAATCATAATTTACATTGAATCAAAATTTACATGGAATTGAAAGGGATAGGCATAAAGAGACTCCCCTTCACGTTTGGTTTATAAGAGACTGACCTATCTTAGGCTACTTCACAGCTTTTCGGCATGAAGGTCCCCAGATCATCACAATTTACTAGATGGGACGTTAATTCGATCTTTCAGTAGGAGCGGATTTGAGTGGCACCTTTCCTGAGCCTCGCAGGATTAGTCTCCTTTGAGTCTAGTAATCAAATGTCGTTGTGTTCGCCTCCTGGTAGAGGAATCACACAACATCTATTCTCATACAACGTGTCTCACCATATGTAATGATGGCATTGTGCGAGGCACTAATATGAATTAATAAAACATCCATTTCATATAAAGACAACATCCACACACAAGAAGATAAAAAGGGAATTTGAAAAGTTTGAAAAGCTACTTAAGCCCTCTATAAATCCCCAGCAGAGTCGCCACCTGTCGACGTCGGGAAAAATTTCTCATGGAATTCCTCTTTTAAAATTTCTTACCCTTTATGTTTTCTACGTAGTTCGAATCTGGTTTGAAATGGTGAAATTAACAAAAGAGTTCGACATAAAATGTCGACGATTTGAAAATATTTATTTTTATAGAGCCGCCAGTTGGTAGGAGTGAAATGGTTGTACCAACTCAACCGAGTTTATGAAAAGTTTTGTAAAAAGGCCCAATTATAATTGAACTCTGTTTAACAGGCCTTGGAAACTAATATTCATAGAGTTCAGGGGCTTGCTTAAGCGAGGGGAAGGTGTTAGGTACCCCCCAAATTTTCGTGAAAACACGGTTATCGCGTCTTTTCAATTCCCTTATTATTTGAAATGTGTGTATTTAATTTTGCCTAAAGTGCTTTATTTGAAAGTAGTTCTATGTCTCTTTTGCACCTATATACAAAGGGTTTGATTTGTATAAAAATTCAATTTTAAGCAAAATATACAGAAATGATGTTTTGAAAACAGATTTTCAAAGCCTTATGCTCACATAGTAATTGAGGCATTTGATACTTCTATTATTCAGTATTCGACTTGTTTTAATTTTATTCTCGAGATGCGAAAAATCTTTGACAAAATAATATATATACATAAGTGCCAGACCTCTTATGGGCATGAAAGTTATCGAAGTGACCTGAGCACCACAAACCACAATTTGATTATATCAGGGCCTTAAATAAGTATCCCCTCTTTAAGGCCCAGGGAAATATATAATATGTAAGACTTCCAAGGAAATGGGCTTAAATCCTTCGAATGAGAGGTAGCCTATAAGTGGAAATCAACTAAATAATACAATATCATCTAGTATATTAGTTCAATAGAAAAATACTTATAGTAATAACTAGTTATACACTAGACAAGTATGAAGAAGAAATTCTTCAAAACCATTTCAAAGTTAGTATATGCTTGTATGGAGAACAAAGAAAGTAGGGTAAACCTTTAATGAATCTATGTCCGGTTTGGAGGATGCAAGTTATATAAGTGCATCTAATTAGATTCACCTATGTAAGTGAATGAAGTGGGGTCGCTTCTGCGAGACTTAAGGCTTGTCTCTAAGTCACTTACGAAACTCAAAAGGTGTAACAAGGCCATAAATGTGTTAGGTTTCCTTAAACTATAAGGGATATATTATATGTCTATAGAGCAAGATATCACTTTAAGATTTATTAGTTCAAAACTAAGACTACTAAGAATTCTGATATTTTGTGATATAAACTATGTAAAGATTCAATTCAAAAGACACCTCTTACTTATGTATGTTATATCTAATAAGAGAAAGAAGAAAGTCAAAGGAAAATGATTGCAAGATTATGAAAAATAAGGGATGATTGTTAGATATTTTGAAATCTAGAAAGTATATAATAAATATATTATATGTTGTTCATATAGCCAACAAATGAAATGGTTCAATTGGTTAAGAGATAGAAGTTGTAATGTTAAGGACTTGGGTTGAAGTCACGGCAACAACGTTCTTATAATTTTACAACGATCAAAAACCAAATTTGGCCAACGGTTAATTTACAGAGTTGGGATGCCAACGTTTAATTAATTAATTTAATGGGATGCTTGCAGAGTAACAACATGAAATAAACCAATATAATGTTTCAACATACCTCCTCAAATGGGTGTTTGGAAACCTATAAATAGATTGCAAATCTACCCAAAACAATCACTTCAATTATTCTAAATCTTTCTCAAGTTCGTAGAAAAAATATTATTATTTTTTCTTGCTATAATTTTCTTCTCTCTCATTTATAGTTTTGCAATAGATTTGTTCCTACATAACACATTCTAGTACAGAGTAAAATCTGGGTTTGTCTTATCTTGGGAGACTAATTTGCAATAACCATGTGCATCAAAAGTTAAGGGGCGAATATAGCTTTAAGGAAAGAATGGTCAACCATTCGATTCAGGCGATAGTATTGTTGTTCTATATCAAACTATAAAACGGGTTACAACAGGAATTATTGTCTCACTTTTCTGATCACAACGAGGACAAGAAGTCTAGCACCCCATGCCTCAACTATTAACATTTTTTCTAATAGGAATAATTCCTTTATGTTAGAATTTAAATGGAAACTAACACGTAAATAATACTTACATATGAATCGGTTAGTATCCACGAAGCGGAAGTGGTTGAACCGAAATACTAAATCTACAAGCGAAACAATGAACACAGCTACTGCGATCCTTCGTACTTCTCGTCAATATATAATTGTTACTAGCAATCAATGCGAACGAGCTAATTTAAGTGTTCACACCAAGTACACCCAAGCCTATTGATGGAAGGTTTGAAATACTAGAGAGAGAGAAATTGTATGGGAAAAATAATAAGTTATTTTTCCTTAGCCTTCCACACAGTACGTTTCAGTATTTAACGTAAAACCCAATACCTATGGGATAGGTTTATGTTGACTTATATCACACTCCATGTTTTGATGATGACTCGATTATTTCTCTAATCAATGCTATATTATTTCAGGGAAAGATATGGAACCTCAGAAAACGTCAAGGAAGAAATTACAAAACCAAGACATCCTTGGAGAAAGAAAAGAATATTTGCAAAATTTGAGTCCTACGAATATATGTAAGATCTTAGCATTTATTGCTTTCCAAAATAAGGCTCTAAGGCATGTGCATTACATAATTGCATTCTCATACTTGATACCACCTGATAAATTGCCTAGCACTAAACATACATGATCATTATATGCTCCCGCTCGCTAAAGATTCAAACAATGGTCGGTAAAGCAAGAAGGGTGATTAATTACCTTAGTCATACATCATTCACGCCCCAAAATTCTAGTGATTCACTTGGGCGAAATTAATATATGGTTAGATGTGGACACCGGCCAGTAGGTATAAATGGAAAGCATAAATCATGACATTAAGGATACTACATCTCTGCTCATATTTCGCTCATAATATAAGCATCTTAATTCAAGGAAATTAATTAAGGTAAGTAGTCGAGTGCATGAATCAACAAACGCTGCATAAATCATGGGATATGATTAAGGGAATATAATTGGTTGGTCTTAACAGTCAAATCCATATATATTGATTCATGGTAGTTTACTTGCTATATATATATGGTAACTTAAAGAGTAGACCTCCGGTTATGGTTAGATTGGGCCAGCCTTGTCATAAAAACATTGATAGCGTGATAACTCATAAATCAATCAATGTATATCACGATCATCTCAGACTGCAAGATTGATGCTAAGTGATTGTCTAACATATATTGCAGTATCAAATCCGTGCAACAGATATATTTTCTAGTTGTCTATATAAACAGAACTTGAAAAATTGTTAAGACACATGAAATACATATACAGAAAATAATAGCACACAAGCTGCGAGATTATTCTTCACTAAGATAAATATTGATTGCATTAAAGACATAATTGCAGCTTCGAATACATTCTGGTAATATCCTACTTGCATATCATTTTATACTAGAGCCTTGAGTTGGTAAGTAATATATTGCTTGATCATTAGACCTCTAGTAGTGTATTTTTACTTGTCATATCTAAATCTTTATTGTATTGGGTAATCTTGTTTGGGTTGATAACTTATTACAGTCAAGTTGAAGGAAAGCATAAGTGCTTAAGAGTGCATAGGTGCACAAGGAACAAAGGTGTTCAAATTTGAGAGAACTTGTATTGTAATTGGAAAAGTTGAATAAAAGTGAGTCTCCAATACTAGTTGGTATTGGACGTGGATTAGGCTACTATTCTAGAGGGTAGTAGTTGAACCACATAAAATTTCTGGTGTTTGTGTGATTGCATTCTATACTCGAATATTCTGTTATTTATCCAGTAACCTACATCTTATCCATATCAGTAATCCAGCTTGCTGCATTATACACTCACGAAATTTTTAACAAGAAACAAAAATTGGACATAGTTTGTGCCTACACTTATTCAACCCCCCCTTCTAAGTGTACCTATTTAAATTTCATTTGGTATCAGAGCTTGACTCTACTTATCTTGGTCTTAAAGGTCACTTGTAGGGAAAGATTCTGACATGGCACAATTTGGAAGCACTCATCATGAAGGTCAATTAACCAACCGACCTCCACTACTCTTTGGAACTGAGAACTATAACTTCTGGAAATTTCGAATGAGGATATATCTTAAGCGAGACCAATGGGAATGGTGGGTGGTGGAGAATGGACCAGTAATCCCAAGGAGAGATGATGGCACTCCAAAAACGCTACTAGAGATGGACTCAACCGAAACATACATGATTTCATACGATTCAAAAGCAATGAACACTCTTCTCAGTGGCATGGTGCAATCCGAAATAGATAAAGTATCTTCATGCAACACATCAAAGGAGATATGGGATACCCTAGTGGTAAGTCACAAAGGAACTTCCAAAGTACGAGAAGTTAAGCTGAGTATGCTCATGCATGACTACGAAATATTCAAACTGGAAAGAGACGAAACAATCAAAATGGCTCAAGCAAGATTCTTGGTACTTATAAACTCTTTAAAGTTGCTCGACAAGTCAATTCCACAAAGTGAAATCAATCGTAAGTTACTTCGGGCTATGCCCAAAAGGTTTGCATCTAAAATTACTACTCTTCAAGATTTTGTCAATATTTCGTCTATGGATACATTAACTCTCTTTGCCGAACTGGAAGAATATGAACATCAATTAAAAAGATATGACGACGAGGAAGAAGCTCCTCAAAAGAAGGTACTAGCTTTAAATGCAGGAATTGAAGAAGAGCTTGAGAATAACTCGGATGATGAAATAGCCATAATGTCAAGAAGACTTAAAGGCCTACTTCAAAGAAAGAATCAAAGGAAAAATCCATTCAACGCAAACAAATTCAAAGCAAAGCCAACCGAAGAAACCTGTTTCGAGTGTGGACGACCAGGTCATTTTAAAAAGGATTGCTTCCAACTCAAAAACAAAGGAAAGCAAGGAAATAAGGAGTTCAAAAAGCATTCCTAACCTGGAGTGATGATGAAGAATCCGAAGTGGAAATAGATGCAAACGATGAACTGGCTCAAACATGCTTCATGGGACTTGAAAGTGAATCTAGTGAGGTATTTCCTTCTAATGGTATTACTTTGAAACAAGAAAATGAAAAACTAAAAGAGAAAAATATGCATTTAAAAGATCTAGTAAACACTTTAATGGGCAAAGTGGAAGCACTAATAGATGAAAAGAAAGAATTAGAAAAGGTAACACACACAAATGAGGAAAAAGTATTAGCAGCAAAGAATAAATATTAGATAAGTTCAATAAAATACTGTTCAACAAGGTAAAACAATTAAATAATGAAGTTGAGAAACTAAAAAATGAGATAAAAATGAGAGATGTGTGCATTGATGCATTTGGTGATGATTCTACAAATAAAACACCTCCAACTAATGATTTACAAAAAGAAATATAATCGTTAAAAAACTCTCTAGCTAAATTTGTTCATGGGGAAGAAAACCCAAATGTCCTGCTAGGAAAACAAAGACCCAGTTATGATAAACAAGGCATAGGTTACAGCCCAATATATAAGAAAGAAGTTAAAATGCTAAAATCAAATCCACTGTTAAATTATTGCACGCCTTTTACTTCTTGCAAAAATTGTGGTATTAAAGGACATCTAGAGATAAATTTCTCAAGAAAGAAAAATCGAAGTAAAGCTGTATGGATAAAGAAAAGTGATGTGATAGCAACTAACACAAGCGGACCCAAAAAGATATGGGTACCAAAAATATAAATTATATCTCTTTTATACAGGTATGTTTCAAAGCCAAAGTATCTTCCCAAAAGTGGATCCTTGACAGCGGATGTTCACGTCATATGACGGGAGACAAATCTAAGTTCGTGGAACTAAATGTCAAAAAGAAACATGGAACTGTCACATTCGGTGATAATCGATCATGCGAAATAATTAGGAAAGGAGGAAGAATTATGTCTTGCAACGGTTCAAGATGAAGCGAATCTGTGGTATAGAAGAATGTGACATGTTCATATGGACGTCATCAAGAAGTTGTCATCAAAGAACTTAATAAGAGGATTACCCAAAGTGAATTTCAAGAAGAAAGGTATATTCGAACCTTGTCAACTCGGAAAACAAGTAAGAACATCGTTCACAGCCAAAAACATGGTATCAACTTCTTCTCCCTTACAATTGCTTCATCTCGATTTATTCGGACCTGAAAGGTATGCTAGTCTAAACGGTAAATTCTATGCTTTTGTGATAGTCGATGATTTCTCTAGATATACATTGGTACTATTCCTTAGAACAAAAGATGAGGCATTTAAAGAATTTGAAAAACTGATTAAAAATTTGGAAACCAAATACAGTCTTAATCTTATAAGAATCAGAAGTGATCATGATACTGAATTTCAAAAAAAATTTATTACATACTGTAATCAAAAAGGAATAACTCATGAATTCTCAGCACCTAGAACCCCTTAACAAAATGGAGTGGTAGAAAGAAAAAATCGTACGTTACAAGAAACAGCTAGAACACTAATTCAAGAAAGTAAACTCCCAAAGAAATTTTGGGCTGAAGCTGTAAACACATCATGTTATGTTCTAAATAGAGTGTTAATCCGCCCAATTCTTTTGAAAACACCATATGAATTATTAAATAAACGACTTCCTAATATTAGCTATTTCAAAATCTTTGGATCTAAATGTTTTATTCTTGACACTAGTGGGAACTTAGGCAAGTTTGATGCTAGATCTTATGAGGGAATATTCATTGGGTATGCACAAAATAGTAGAGCATATCGCATTTATAATGTGCAAAAGTTGTGTATCGAAGAATCCATACATATCAAATTTAATGAACTTAACCATGATCTTCCAAAAGAAAGAGAAGAAGATGCAGGAATTTTAGAGACTGCGGCAAACCCATCATACCGCATAAAGCAAAACAGCAAGACTATGGAATCGATCCAGCAAGCTGGTTTAGAAGAACAACAAGATCAAGACTCTATCTAGCAAGCTGAATACGAATATCAGGAACATATCCAGCAAGCTGAAATGGATGAACAACAAGACCACAATTCTGAATCTACCAAAGAAGTATTACATAATGTTCAACTTCCAAAATCAGCAAGATACATCAAAAATCATCCTCCTGATAACATCATTGGAGACATAAATGAAGGAGTTACTACAAGAAGAAAAGCATAAAACATGTGTGCTTTCTCAGCATTCCTATCCCAGATTGAACCAAAGAACGCCAAAGAAGCCATACTTGATGAAAATTGGCTACTAGCAATGCAAGAAGAGTTACAACAATTTGAAAGATGTCAAGTGTGGGAATTGATGCCTCCCCCGAAAGATGTATCCATTATTGGAACTAAATGGGTATTCAAAAACAAACTTGACAAGTTTGGAACAATTACAAGAAATAAAGTGAGATTAGTCGCTCAAGGATATAACCAACAAGAAGGAATAGACTATGAAGAAACATTTGCCCCAGTTGCCCGGTTGGAATCCATTCATATACTATTAGCATTCGCTTGTTTCAAAAAGTTTAAGTTACACCAAATGGATGTCAAAAGCACCTTCCTCAACGGGTATATAAATGAAGAAGTCTATGTAAAACAGCCACCTAGATTCGAACATGGCAAGTTCCCGCATTACGTATACAAACTCAAGAAGGCACTCTATGGACTCAAACAAGCTCCAAGAGCTTGGTACGAAAGATTGAGTAAGTATCTATTATCAAATGGATTCATACGAGGTAAAATCGACTCCACACTATTTCTTAAACGTCAAGATAAAGATATTATTATTGCACAAATTTATGTAGACGATATAATATTTGGTGCTACTAATAATTTTCTTTGTAAGTGGTTTTCAAAATGCATGCACAAAGAGTTTGACATGAGCCTTATGCGAGAACTCAACTACTTTCTAGGCCTTCAAATTAAACAAAATTATGAAGGTATATTCATTCATCAAACCAAGTACACAAATGAGTTACTTAAGAGATTCGGGTTTGATAATTCAAACTCAAAGACCACACCAATGAGTACATCGATAAAACTCACAGCAGATGAAAAAGGTACGGATGTAGAGGTAACAAAATTTAGAGGTATGATTAGATCCCTACTATATTTAACTGCTTCTAGACCTGATATAATGTACAGTGTGTGTCTATGTGCTCGATTTCAGGCCAAACCCAAAGAGTCCCACTTACAGGCTGTTAAACGAATATTTAAATATTTGAGTGGTACTACTAATTTAGGGTTATTCTATCCGAAATGTGACAATTTTGATTTACAGGGTTATTCAGATGCTGACTATGCAGGTTGTCAAATAGATAGAAAAGGCACAAGCGGTGTATGTACATTTTTGGGACAAAGTCTTGTCTCATGGCATAGCAAAAAGCAAACGTCAGTCGCGTTATCCACCACTAAGGGTGAATATTTAGCAGCAGTAAGTTGCTGTTCCCAAATTTTATGGATGGGTCAAACATTGTGCAACTTTGATATTATATGTGAAAATGTGCCCATATACTGTGACAATACAAGCACCATAGACATCTCTAAAAATCCAGTACTACTTTCTCGCACAAAACACATAGAAGTACGCCACCATTTTCTTAGAAACAATGTGTCTAAAGGCTTAATAAGATTGATATTCATTCCCACTGAGCGTCAATTGGCAGATATCGTTACAAAACCTTTAGGGGAAGACCGGTTCTGTACCTTAAGAAGAGAACTCGGGATGTATCTGATTTAAATACGATCTGCATGCCTTAAGGAAAGTAGACAGTCACGACGCATCTAGGTGCCATAATAATGTTCATCGTATCTGCCCAAGATCTTCATTCTCAAACACAGCAACACGTCTTTCCAAATCTCGATATCACACAGCCCTTAAAAGATAGACACTACTTTAATAATCCAAGCTCTCTCTCTCTTTGTCTTCGGCATATCTCAAACTCTCTATGCACCCCTACACCTCCCTTAAACCCCAACCGTGAAGATGAAAACACGGCGATCCAGAAAAATCCATGACGAATCGGACGACGAGATGTCGCTACCATCTCCTCATCCCCCTTCTACTCGACGGCTGAAACGGAAGCAACCCTCGGTCGAAACCATCTCCGGCGACTCCTCTCAGGTCGAATCAGAAGCAAGCATACCCTCTCCTCCACCAATCGGGATGTCCATGATCATTAAACGGAGAGCAGTCAAGGAACCGTCACTCAATTCCCCTCCTCTGATGGTAAACCCTCTCCTTGTTTCCATGCATACTATCCCTAATGACTTCTTTAGAGGTCACAACTTCGAACGTCGTTTTAAGTCATTTATATGTCACAAAATCTTTGTCTATAAAAAATCAATAGACAAGTTTCACTACCAAAACTCCCCTCTTCATCGTCTTTTGGAGTCATGTGGTCTTTCTTCCTTAAGCACTCCTCCATCGGTCGCTTACCCAAAATTGGTTCAGCAGTTTTACACCAATCTTGAGAATAATGGAGATTGCTACACTTCCTTTGTTAACGGAAAATCTTTGTTCTTCACACCTATGGACTTAGGGAGTATACTGTCCATCCCATACACCGGGGACTGCCCCTTCACTCTTAAAGGGCCAATATCTACTCCTCTGTCTCCCTTAGTACAACTTGGCATTATCTTGGATGATCCAACAGTGTCCTCTGTCACCCTTCCAAAAACCACCGAAGTATCTCCTCTTGCAGTCGTCTTTCACAAAGTGTTACGATATAATCTTCTCCCTTTTTGGCATTCCCGGCCCTCCTTTTTGATGGATGCCAAAGGGGGAGAAGACTTCTATTTTTAGTTTTTAATCCCCTGCCCCCGAAAGAAGACAAATTTTTTTAAGACTATGGCTCAAAAGTTTTTTTTAAGACTATTAGCTTAACTTTTTATTTGATGAATGATGGATACTTTTCATTACTATGTTCCTGCTTATCATGTTGAGGCCTAACCAGTACTTGCAGGGTTGATCAACATACTGCACATATGCAGTACATGGTATGCATGAACTAAGGGGGAGCTATAACTCTTCTAAAGTGGTGCATAGTCTTAGGGGGAGCTATAGTTATTGTGTTGTCATCATCAAAAAGGGGGAGAATGTTGACTTATATCACACTCCATGTTTTGATGATGACTCGATTATTTTTCTAATCAATGCTATATTATTTCAGGGAAAGATATGGAACCTCAGAAAATGTCAAGGAAGAAATTACAAAGCCAAGACATCCTAGGAGAAAGAAAAGCATATTTGCAAAATTTGAGTCCTAGGAATATATGTAAGATCTTAGCATTTATTGCTTTCCAAAATAAGGCTCTAAGGCATGTGCATTACATAATTGCATTCGCATACTTGATACCACCTGATAAATTGCCTAGCACTAAACATACATGATCATTATATGCTCCCGCTCGCTAAAGATTCAAACAATGGTCAGTAAAGAAAGAAGGGTGATTAATTACCTTAGTCATACATCATTCACGCCCCATAATTCTAGTGATTCACTTGGGCGAAATTAATATATGGTTAGATGTGGACACCGGCCAGTAGGTATAAATGGAAAGCATAAATCATGACATTAAGGATACTACATCTCTGCTCATATTTCGCTCATAATGTAAGCATCTTAATTCTACGAAATTAATTAAGGTAACTAGTCGAGTGCATGAATCAACAGACGCTGCAGAAATCATGGGATATAATTAAGGGAATATAATTGGTTGGTCTTAACGGTCAAATCCATATATATTGATTCATGGTAGTTTACTTGCTATATATATATATATGGTAACTTAAAGATTAGACCTCCGGTTATGGTTAGATTGGGCCAGCCTTATCATAAAAACATTGACAGCGTGATAACTCAAAAATCAATCAATGTATATCACGATCATCTCAGACTGCAAAATTGATGCTAAGTGATTGTCTAACATATATTGCAGTATCAAATCCGTGCAACGGATATATTTTATAGTTGTCTATATAAACAGAACTTGAAAAATTGTTAAGACACATGAAATACATATACAGAAAATAATAGCACACAAGCTGCGAGATTATTCTTCACTAAGATAAATATTGATTGCATTAAAGACAAAATTGCAGCTTCGAATACATTCTGGTAATATCCTACTTGCATATCATTTCATACTAGAGCCTTAAGTTGGTAAGTAATATATTACTTGATCATTAGACCTCTAGTAGTGTATTTTTACTTGTCATATCTAAATCTTTATTGTATTGGGTAATCTTGTTTGGGTTGATAACTTATTACAGTCAAGTTGAAGGAAAGCATAGGTGCTTAAGAGTGCATAGGTGCACAAGGAACAAATGTGTTCAAATTTGAGAGAACTTGTATTGTAATTGGAAAAGTTGAATAAAAGTGAGTCTCCAATACTAGTTGGTATTGGACGTGGATTAGGCTACTATTCTAGAGGGTAGTAGTTGAACCACGTAAAAATTCTGGTATTTGTGTGATTGCATTCTATACTCGAATATTCTGTTATTTATCCAGCAACCTGCATCTTATCCATATTAGTAATCCAGCTTGCTGCATTATACACTTACGAAATTTTTAACAAGAAACAAAAATTATACATAGTTTGTGCCTACACTTATTCAACCCCCGCCCCTTCTAAGTGTACCTATTTAAATTTCAGTCTACAACTGACTAAAACAGAAGAATCATCTCATATAGAGTCCAAACCATATCAAGTATTATTTAAAATACTTTCAAGTGATATGGGACTCTTCCAATCCCAATTGGGTTATCCAATATCCATACCCAAGTGGATGTCCACGATCCATGGGTCCGACCTGGATCAATTACAACATCTCCCACTCAGACACTTGGGTTATAAAAGTACATACTCATCTCAAATCAATCATCTCTAGATTTCCTCGTATAGGTTCCTTAGCGTGCTACTGACGAGAAATAAATGATATCAAGGGCGAGAGTTCACATACTAAGTCTCCATCATAACTAATATGAAGCACCTCCAAAAAAACTCATCATGTCCTAGACCAGTCGATCACATTCTGTTGAGTATTTCAAATCCCTCATTGATTGCATTTTAGAAATACACTCAACCCCATTTGCCTTGGTATGCTAACCTTTAAAAATATATACACATAGTATAATACATAAAGTTTAAAATAGTTGCTTGTGCATATCACAACCAACGGCTAAATGTGATACCAGACAAACTCTCATGTCAATCTTCATTAACTTTGCTGCTTTTGTGACAACCCGAGAATTTAGATAATTATTAAAATCCTAAAATGATGGATTAAAGGTTATAAGATGAACCTAGACAGAAAATAAGTGTATGGAATTGACGTTTCTATGAAGGAATTTTAAGGATTTCAAAATTTTTAAGAAGAACCTATATGATTTCTTAATTGAATGAGAATAAAGAAATATGGGTTACAAAATTCTAAAACCCTAGAAATGAATTGATATGTATTTGAATGAATATCAAGAATAAAGTATTACGATATCTGTAAATTCGGTGTGAACTGAATAGTCTAAGAAATGTTATATAAGTACATATGGAAATTTTATTAATGAAATAAGATTTCACAGGAAGAAAAGCTATGAGGTTAAACGAAGAGGTGTATATGTATAGAAATATATATATACTTAGTAAATTGCTATATATATTTTAGCAAGAGGAATGATGAATTAAGTTAATGATATAAGGATCAAGATAAAACTATGTTAGTAATTAACATAGCTTGAACGTTGGCCTTGGCAGGTAAATAAGAATTTGAATAAGTACAAAGTCATTAATTAATACGATTAACAATAAGAATGGAGTAATTTAAAACTCAAAATTTGAGTTAGAGATAAAATTTTGAAGTATGGACTGCTCGGTTGTGTCCGGAACGTCAAGTTTAGTCAAAATGGACAGTAAACACAAAATGTATAAATGTTGACTTTTGGTCTAAGTCAACAGTTGACTTTTTATGGAGAAAAGTCAAAATTAGTATGAGAAGTGAAATATGTTATGATATTATGTTATATGGATAGTGGTATAATATTTAATATTATACCAAATGATGTGAAGTAAAAATATGAGATGTGATCAATATATAAAATACGTATATTGGTATCAACTAGTTAGTAAATTAAATTCATATTTGAATAAGTGATTGAATATATTAAATTATATATTTAATCGATAAATAAATTATTTAAAAACAATTTATGGATAGGAGGAAATTAATTTAATTATACAATATAAATTGTATAATTTAAATAAGTCATTTAAATTAGAAATGAAAATTAAATAACCTCTATGGTTATCGTTATTTAGTGATCCTAATATTTTATTTATACCAGTGACCTAATCTAAGAGAATTGTGGAACATGTCACAATTTATTAAATTATTTTGTATGAATATGTGAATAAAGGAATATGAATATTATGCGATGGTTTATATTTGTTTATTATATAAACAAATAAAAGAAACTAGTGTAATCCTAATTATATATTAGGTATGAAAAATTGAACAACTTAAGGGTTATGAAATAAGAGAATAATAGTTTTTATAATATATACTAATTCTAAGAGATTTATTTTATACATATCAATTAATTAATTTAATAACCTAATTATAGGAAGTTTAATTGGGTTAAGAAATTAAGTGTATGTAAGTAAGAATTTAATTTATAATTGAGGAAATGAAAATCCTAATTAAATAATTAGGAAAAGATAATATTAAAAGTTTTGGACCTATTCTATTTCCATGGCCCAAATATTTTTATTTGAAAGCCCAAAAGACTTAAGAGGTAGGCCCAAGTGTTGGCTCAATCAAATTAGTTAGAGGCCCAAGCAATAAATTTAAAAAGCCCAAAATTTGATCCAAGTATGGAAGGACATAATGGTTATTTGTTTAGTGAAATAAAAGTGTTGGACTATGATAATTTTCCATAGCCCAAAGAATTAAATTAAAAGCTCAAGAGATTAAATAGGATGGCCCAAACTTAGCCAATTGAGGATGGGTATTTTAGACCTTTAGTATATTAGATATTACAGCAAAAACAAAACCAAACTTGGTAGATTATAAGGCCAAGTGGTCGGACATATGAGGAGGAGAAAGGAGGCATGCATGTCATCATTTTACACCCCACATTTGTAAAAGATATTTACCCACAACAAGCAATGTGTCAAATGTGCTTAGAAGCCACATTACTTAATAATCTTTCATGCATCCATGAAATGATTATTGAGAAAGTGAAAGCAAGAGAAGTTGGGGGATTTATTATAGATATACACATAGTATATCTATACATTTTTTACTAATAACAAATAAAACATATTTTACTTTCTAAAAAAAATTCATTTCTCTGTCATCTCTTAGTTGCTAACATAAGAAACTAAAGAGAGAGAGAGAGATAGAGAGAGAAAGAAGTGGGGCGGCAGCCATGGTGGAGGATGAAGATGAGGGATGGTAGCTCCATGGGAGGAAGATGAAGAGATAGAAGAGTGGCCATGGAAGGAAAGAGGAGGAAATATCCAAAAGGTATAATCCTAAACTAGTTTATATATTTTAGTTGGAGTATACTAAATCAAAACTTGAATTTATGTTTTTAAACTCAAAAATCATGTATATACATGTTACTGAGTGTTTCATGTTTAGATATACCCATATTGGGTGTTATTTTAGTTGAAAATCAAAAGTAAAGAAAAAGTGATTTTCTAGTTTATAAGCCCTAAAATTCTATTTACTTTGGATTTTCACCATCTTTGATCTACACCTTTTTGTGATCCGTCAAGGAGGGGTGCTAGATATGTAAGTTATCTACTAAACACAAGTGGTGGCACTCAAAAATGTTGAGTACACAAGCTGTAATGACTGTTTTAGCAAAAATAGTTTCATTGATAAAAAGGAAAAATAGACTGTTTTTGAATAGTCAATGCCAGGGGTAGTTTTGCCATTTTTTGTACATTTAAAAATTTTGGAAAAATTTGGAAGGATACTATGATAAGTTATCTAACATCTCCAAGTGGAATCACTGAAAAAAGAGTTGTAGATTTTCGTATGGAATATTTTTAGCAAGGCACGAAAAACTGCAAAATGCCAATTTAGCTACTGCCCAAAATTTTAAAATGGCAGTTTTGGCAACTTAATTTGTGAGAAAAATTCTGGACTTTTGGGACATGAAAATATATGGTATAAAGTAGCTCCTGTCCAAAAATGAGCTTATTCTGACTTAAAATAACCAAGTTATGACCATTTCAATTTTAGTGATTTTTTGATAAAAACGGCTATAACCGGAGTTCTATAAGTCTGATGGCCACAAAATTTAAACTGGAGGATCACGTTAACCCGTATAAGATTGTGTCAAAAGATGGGAATTTCTGGAGTTAAGCACGATGTAGCTAGTTTCTTAAGGAATTAACTAAAAATAATTTTTGAAAAATACCAAAGGAAGTTGGAAAATTATGGAAAAATACTCTGTGTATGAAATATATGTATATATGTTTGGGCAAAAGATAGAAAAATAATAAATTGATTTAGTATTTTCGTGAAAAGAATATGGAATCCAGCTTGCTGGATTAGAAAATCTGATGAGTCCAGCTTGCTGGATTGAAAAGAGGCTTACTGAATTGAAGAATTTAGAATCCAACTTGTTGGATTGATGGATTGGTGAATCTAGGCTTGCTGGATTGTAATCTAGTTGTTAGATTTGGAATCCAGTCAGCTGGATTGCAGTTTGGATTGTTGGATTTAGAATCCAGGTGGCTGGATTAGTATTTATCTTATTAGATGTTAAAGAATAACTTATGAAATGAAAAAGCGAGTGTTAAATCATAATGGATATGATATAGTGATTAAAGAATTTTCAAAGAATGATAATAATACTGATGTGTTAAGATGTTATCTAATATTTGATTAAGTGTTAGATAATCTGTTAATAAAGTAATTGTATTATGATACAAAGTATAATATGCTGTTTGAAAGACCAATCTTATTATTAATGATAGGTCTTACCAAAAGAAGTTAACTTAAACTGCGTAGCAGTAGTCAACGAATCAGGCAAGTTTTCCTAACTCAAACTTGAGTTGAATGTTCAAAGCATGTTAATGAATAATTGTTGTTGATTATTCACGTCTATATTGATTATTGATTCGCACGTTGTGCATATTATAAATGTTCATCAGGTATGAAAGGCTGATCACCTTCATTACCATTTGGTTCAGTTAATCTATTCATGTTCATTATTGACCATTCATTTTTATTGACTTGGTCTTTCAGCTAAGAAAATTTGTTTATGCTCTTTCACAATGTTTATATTGTTGAAAATTAGTCAGCTTATTGTTCAATTCTTTCAGTCATGATATATCCTCAATTAAACTTATGCTTGCTGGGCAAATTTGATGCTCACCCTTGCTATATCATGATAAAAAATTTCAGATTAACATGAAGGCTCGAGTAAAGACAGAAGAAAAGTCAAAGTTCAAGATTAAATTATAATGCAGTTAGATCTATTAAATTTTCTGACGAAAATAGCATTGTAAACCTTTAAGATATTGAAGGTATGCATTAAGTTAAGGTTGTAGACCTTGGAAATGAGGTGTAAAAGTTTAATGTATAAACAATTTATGCTTATATCTTCTGCAATAATTATAGAAATGATGTACCAGATCTGAGGTAAAAAGTACCGGATTTGGGGATGCTACAGCTTTCCCAGACAAGTACCCATTAAACCTCATTATGTGTACTTAGGAATACAAACTAGAGTAGCAACACAAAGTCTTTGTTTCATGGCATATGTTCAAGTTACTAAAGAAAATAATTAATGTACAGAGCTGACCCAGTAATTGTATAAGGATCCACCACATCACTCTTATGTATGTCGCTTCTTTTGCATACAAGGTACAATTCCCATGTTATGGTGGAGCTTCCAAATAAATATCACTCTAACTAAAATAACACCGTACAGACAATAGTTAATCGCTCTCTAGTGTTTAACCTTAGAAAACATCCCTAGCTACTTCAGATAGTATCTAGTATGAATCTAATGTCCAACAACCCCAAAAAACAAGGCTACACCTCTTACAAGTGTTCGATATATAATGATACCTCTTCTTGGAGCTAGCCAAGGCGACTAAATCACAGTGTCTCAAAAATGGTGCCCAACCATTTAGACCACCACAAAATAGTCTCATCTCGCTTGCTATTACAAGTGCCAAGGTAGGTTATCCGTGTGAGTAAATCAACCTTTTTTTTGCCTTATGACATTTTATATGTGTGCTTATATATATACAACAAGTTAAAACATAGAACTGAATAGAAATCTACATCATGTAATAACCTTTATTACATAAAATATAGTAAAGAATATCCAAAAGATGTCCATTATCATACATAAAACATATCAAGGTCTACGAAGTCCCAAGCTCCTAACATGAGCTTGAAAACATCCCTAGGAATGGGCTTCGTCAAGGGATCAACAACCATGTCTCTTCGTAGAGATATGTTTAAGGACCACCTTCTTTCATCCCACAATATCCCTAATGTAGTGAAATTTATTCACAATATACTTGGCCTTTCCATGGTACTTGGGATCCTTAACATAAGACAAAGCAGCCGTATTGTCACAATGAATAGTGACAGGGTCACTCGAATGTGATCCAACATCTCCGTAACCTACTGTCTCTTATACTGCAAAACAACATGAAATGTATTATGACTCCATAGTGGATAAAGCAACACATGGTTATTTCTTACTCAAACAGCTAATGGCTCCACCATAAAGCAAGAAGTTATACCCAGTGGTAGACTTGCCCTCATCCAAGTCGCTAGCCCAATCTGTGTTGTTGTACACCCTTGTAAGCGTAGTTTACCACCCTGATAACATAACATATAGTCCATGGCGCCTCTCAAGTATCGAAGTATTCTCTTAACTTCCACCCAA
This sequence comes from Panax notoginseng, assembly GCA_016801055.1. NCBI lineage: Eukaryota > Viridiplantae > Streptophyta > Magnoliopsida > Apiales > Araliaceae > Panax > Panax notoginseng. The sequence continues at coordinate 143,850,512 of CM029020.1, forward strand.
TGAGTAAATCTAGGATTACTTTGAAACCGACTAACCATCCTCACTACAAAACATATGTTGGGACGTGTACACATCATTGCACACATCAACTTATTAACTACACTAAGGAACACGAACCATCTACTCTTTTTCTTGATCAGTCTTAGGGTAAAGATCCTGGCTTAGTTTATGACCCTTTTCAATGGGAGTGTCATCGGATTTAGAATTATGCATACAAAAATGTTCTAAAATAGATTTTATATAAGTCTCTTGACTTAAACCCAAAAATCTTTTAGAGCGATCCCTACGGATTTTAATTCTGAGTACAAATTCTGCCTCACCCATGTCTTTCATCTCAAAATTAGATGATAACCACTCTTTAGTGGCGACAATCAATCCCATATCATTTTTAGCTATCAAGATGTCATCAACATACAAACACAAGATCATAAAGCTTTTGTCGACTCGTTTAACATATACACAATAATCTTCATCAATCATCGTAAACCCATCAACAATGATGGCTCGATGAAATCTAAAGTACCATTGTTTAGATGATTAATTTAAGCCATAAATGGAACGTTTGAGCTTGAACACTTTGCGCTCTTGTCCCTTAACCTCAAAGCCAACTGGTTGATTCATATAAATCTCCTCATCTAGTTCTCCATATAGAAATGCAATTTTAACGTCCATCTGATAAAGCTCCAAATCCAAACGTGCGACAATAGCTAGAATAAGGTGAATGGAGCCAATTCTCACAATTAGTGAGAATGTCTCATCATAGTCCATACACTCCTTTTGGGTGAACCCTTTCACCACAAGACGAGCCTTATACTTGTCGATTGATCCATCTGCCTTTCGTATAATTTTGAAAATCCATTTGTTTCCAATGGTCTTACGACCAGGCGGTAGATCAACCAACTCCAAAATGTAGTTCTTTCCCATTGAACTAATTTCATCCTTCATATCATCTATTCATTCATTACGAGCAGGTGAAGTGAGAGCTCCCTTATATGATACATGCTCATTATCATCTTTTAGAGCGCACATAAGGGCCTCTCCTTCAAGCACAAGAAGGGTTACTCTTCAATTTTGAAATTGTTTTGAGGTACTTTTGCACGTTTACTTCAACGTGGCTCAAGATTTTATGAATCAGTTGGTTCCCTGTTAGGCGGTAGATCACTCCCAACATCCTTAGCGACAAAACGATGAGAATCAAATTCCCTTCCTTCGCTAAAGGATGATGAAATGTCTCCCACTGGAAATCCTTTCTCGTGTCACCCTTGCTTGGAAACTCATTCTCTATGAATTCCACATCTCGTGATTCAATCTTAGTCATTACTCCATCAGGTTGTTCGCATATCATCACATAACTCTTCGAGCGTTTAGGATACCTGTGATAACCCAAAATTTCAAAAATTATTAAAATAAGAGTTGGTAAATAAAATTCCTATTATAAGATATGTCGGGTTCAAATATGAATGTATATATGTGTTACATATTTTGAATTTTTGATTATGTGGGAAGAAATTATATATGAGATTTTATAGTTAATTAAACTATTAAAGAAAGAAGAGTTTGAACTTGAAGTTTAATCTCTAAATTATTGAAGAATGTAGTAATTGATATTGTAAAATCAAAGAGGAGATTGATTTTGGTTAGTTGGTACAATAAGTTAGCATATAGGAAGCATGTTAAAGGATTTATGAGTTAAGTTCTATTTCTGTTGAAGTAGAACACGTCTGCGTCTGAACTTGAGGTGGCGCGACCGCGCCACTCCCAAGCCTAAGACTAGCGCGGTCGCGCTGGTCTGCAACCGGTTCAGGATGAGTTTGTATAATCTAAACTTTATGGTTTGTATATTAGTGGCTAATATGTTATCATATGGGTCGTATTTGATATTCATACTGTCCATGAATGGATTGAGATAGCAAAACATGAATTGAATAAGAATTAATTATGGAAATTAATTAACCTAGAATAAATATTGGTTAATTAAGTTATATTATGTAATATTATAATATAATGCTAAAGCCTTTTGTGGTAGTGGAGTGATAGTAAATTGAATGAAAGGATTAATTCACTTACATAAGATGGTGAATTAATATATGTGTTTTGCATAAAGAGGATGAAAAGAATATGTTAATTAAGATTAAAATTTTTAATATATTACATAGTATGATAATATATGAAAGGGTTTAATATTTGAAAGATGTTAATGAAAAATAGGTTGTGAATAAGAAAAGAAAACCAATATAGTTATAAATAAATATTGGTTAAAGATTTATAAATTGAATTAATATTTAAGATATGACTAAATGTATTGATTGAAGAAGTTGTCGTAGGACAATTTATAAAAGGAAGGGAATTGAACAATCATATTATATAATAGCTAGTGTAGTACATACTAATTATTCTAAGAGAAGTGGTTATTTTAGTTAGAGGTGTTATGATTATAATCTCATAAAGTCTAGTTAAATAGTTATACATATTATAATTGTATAATTATTCAAGGTAGCTAAAATAATTTAGTATTAAGTAAAGTGTGTCACAAAAATTTTATATTAAATAAATATTAAATGAAGTGGAATTAGGGAAAAGCCAAACATGGCCTAGACACTAATATTTTGGTAACTGCTGAGATTATATAATAAGCTTGAGTAAGTTTGAATAAATGAGCCTTGTGTGGCATGAATATTAATATCGGATCAACTGAAGGTTTTAACTGGAATTATTAAAAGAGAATTAATTTTAAGGAAATAAATGGTTGATATTAATTAATCATTGGAGTATTTATGTGTGATAAGTGTTATGAAAAATAATGGATTGTTAATACCCAACTAAATTACAGCCCAATTTAAATATTATTTGGATTAACCCAATGTACATGAGGTACATGAGTATATATATTGGTGTATATTTAAAGTAAGAATATACTTTGATATATGTGGGGGTGTAAATATGTGTATATGCCCATAACTTAACATAACATAGTAATATTAAGTCATTATAATTGATTTTAAGATCCCCAAAAGGAAATAACCTTGGTATATTAAGTGGCCTTTTGCTAGTACAGTGTAACCAAATAGTTTGTCTTAATTTTTTAGTCCCAAAGTTGAACCAGCCGTATAATGTCACTGGTCTCTCCCATTATCATGGTATTCGTAGTTGAATACCCATTTCCATTTCCTGCAGATAGCTTGAGCGACAAAACTGGAGTTGGGAGCTTTGACCCTCGTTTCAACAAGGCCAACAAAAGAGATAGCAGATTTACTAATTAAATCCCTAACACTGGCCTGCTTGGCCCTACTATTTACACCTCTAATGTTCATAGAGAAAAAATTAACCATAAAATGATTAAGGTCGAGGAAGGGCACCACCCCCTTTACTTTACTTCTTAGAAGATTACCCCTGTTCAATCGTATTCTTGGCTTTATGCTTTAGATCCTTGTATTCCTTTTCATCTAAACGTTTCAGTTTCCCAACAAGGAGGTTTGGGGGGGGGGGGAGTAACATCAGTATCAGAGAAAGGTTCAGCTAGGGCACTAGCAGGGGCTCCAGCAACAGGGGATAAAAGGTTAAAGCGGTTTGAGGACGAATCAGGTACATAAATACATGCACCTAAAGGGGGGCAGGGACAGTAATAGGTTTAGGTCCCTTAGCCACAACTGCCCAATCCTCAACCGAACCAGGCGAACACGGATCCAAACTTAAAGAAGGGGCAGGAAGGGAGGCCAGCATGGGAACACGCTTCGCATGGGCAAGACCCTTAGGAACTCACCTAAAGTTAGCATTTGGGCACCGGACAAGAGAGTGACAAAATGATTTGTAGAAGGAACAGAAGAGGGGCTTATTATGGTATTCAACTCTGACTGAAACAACCTTTTCGGTGAGGTCATCCTCATCCATAATTACCACTTCCAGGTAGTCCGAGAGATTTATAGTAGAAGAGATTTCAATACACACCCTAGCAAAGGCAATAGGCTCAAGTTTCTCAGTTACCTTATCAACAAAGAGCGGCTTGCCAGTGCCACTCGCAAGTTAACTTAACCCCGTAGGGGAAAGGTAAGATAGAGGAACATTATGGAATTTTACCCAGATAGGGGCTTTAGTGCATGTTTCGAACTTGAAATCCATTCCTTCTTTCCACTACTCGAGACATAGAAGCTTGTTGGAGATATACCAAGGACCCAAAGCAAGAACATTGTCTCTCTCCTGGGGGCTAGAGAACTTGAAAACAAAGAAACCTTTATCCTGTAAGAAAACTCTTTGCAGCCCAAATTTGTCCCAAAGCTTATGCACAGTATCCTCAACCATCTTGAATGTCAACCTGGAGTTGAGGAAACTTCCAACCAGATAAGAGTTCCATAAGGAATTACCTAGCAATAACACCTCGGAAGGAGGCCTAATTCTTAAAGTACCAATTTCCGAAACAGGGGGAGGAGGAGGAAAATAATCCATCTTGAAGTCAACTCTAGAATCACCCTTAGCGACCACCTCACTCCAAAACTGTTTAGAGGGAGGGATATGGTCCGGATTAACAGAGGGAATTGCACTAGAGGCCTTTAGGGAGACAACCCCTTCTCTTCTAAGCTCTCAATCAAGCCCAGGGTGGTTAACAGACCCATCAATGACTTTAGCCATACCACCATCCCCAACAGGGAGAAGCCCCTTGCCAAAATTTCCTATCGAGGCTGGACATGAAATTGACCTCTCCCAGGCCAAGCCCAGAGACCGGTGCTCCAACCGAGTTATCGAAGCCAAGAGCTGGTTGGGGACTAATGACAAACAGGTTATGCTTATCCACTTCTCTTACATTTTTTCCTTTACTGGCAAAGTCAGTTACGTTCTGGACAAAAAAATCCCTGGGGAATAATGAAATCCATAAGAGTTGAGCTCTTTTTGCGTTCCACAACCACATCAACTCGACCTTGGTGCGAGAGGGCCTGTGCCGCTTTGAAGATTTCAGGCATGAAGGAACATAGCTGAGCTCCGACTCCATCATCTGCAACACTATTAGCCTCAAAATTCGAGGAGGAATCAGTGTCAACCGAAACTAGAACCGGACAAGGGACAGATTTAGCCATATCTAAAGTATATATGGAAGGTGAGTTTGGTTTAGAGACCCCAAACTCCGCATAAAAGTCTCTAAAAGGGCTACTTTTCGAGTTCCCAGCCGAAAGGTGTGAGAAGTCTACCATGGCAAGTGAGAGGTAAAAATGGAAAGGAGGGGAGAGGAGAAGAGTTAGACCGGGAAACAGAAAAGGAAAGTAAGGAAATCAGAGAAAGTAGGTATGGGGTTATCCAAGGAATAAAGGGGGGAGGGAACCATACAAAAGGGGAAAGAAAAGAAAAGATCCGGACAAAAAAGGGAAAAACACGGCAATTAGGTGGAGGCAAAGGGAGGGCAGGCTAGGAAATTAAGGCTAGAGAGAAGGCAGAGCATTTTTCCTCCTCTGAGGATATCTCTCTCATTGGTTCCTTCCTTAGTGTCTCCAATACTAATCTTAAATGTTCGATGTGATCTTCTGGCATTTAGAATATACTAGAATATCATTGACAACGAACTTGTCCAAATATTGTTTGAACACTCTGTTCATCATATCCATGAATATAACTGGTGCATTTGTCAACCCAAACGACATTACCAGAAACTCATAATGGCCGTAACGAGTTCTGAACACCGTCTTAAGCATATCTTCCTTACTTTTAATTGATGATACCCCGTTGGTAAATCTATCTTAGAAAAATATTTTTCCCCTTTCAACTGATCAAAAAGAGCATTGATCCTAGGTAAAGGGTATTTATTCTTTATCGTTAGCTTGTTCAACTCTCGATAGTCGATACAAAGTCTCAACAATCCATCCTTCTTCTTTACAAATAGTACCGGTGCTTCCCATGGCGAAACACTCGATTGAATGTATTTCCTATCCAACAGTTCTTGTAATTGGACCATCAACTCCTTCATTTCCACTGGTGCCATACGATGCGATGCCCTTGAAACTGGTGTCGCACCTAACATAATATCTATTACGAATTCGATCTCCCTATCCGGTGGAAGACCTGGTAATTCACTTGGAAACACATCCGCGAATTCTCTTACTATAGGTATTTGTTCCATTGTTGCTCCCACTCTCTGTGTATCAATAACATGACATAAATAACCTACACATCCTTTCTTCAGTAGTTTTCTAGTATGTGTCATGGTAAGATAACACGAACGTCCAGTCGATTTACTACTGTAAAACACTACCTTAGGTTGCTTCAAAGTTCGAAGGTTTATACATTTCTTTTGACAATCTGTAATTGCACCATGGTTAAACAACTAATCCATCTCGAGAATTACATCGAATTCTCCCAACTTTATTGGTATTAAATTTACCAACAATTTATAACCTCTTATTTCTACACAACAACGCCTATGAATATGTTCAACATGAATTATTTCTTCATTTTCTACCTTAATATTCAAAGGTATTGGAAATCTTTTAGGAAGTAATCCTAGCCGTCTAGCAAATTCACATGTTATAAAAGAACAAGTAGCACCTGAATCAAACAACACATAAGCATTTATATCGTTGATTGGGATAATACCTGTAACTACATCTCCTGATGCAACTGCATCCTGGACCGTCATATTAAAGGTTCGGGCTGTCAGTTTACTCGATTGAGCGACACCACCAATAGCTAACTTATCACTATTAGCGCCCTTATTACCATCCATCCCCTTCTTCGGGCAGTTTTTCGCCATGTGATCAGTGGATCCACATGCGACGCATCCATTGTTCTTCTTTGAACTTGGACAGTTAGGCGAAATGTGCCCTTCTTGTCCACAGTTGTAGCACACATCTTTATCCTTGAGACAGACTCCTAAATGAGTCTTCCCACAATTCTTACATGCCTCCATCCTTTTCTTAGGATCTTCTTATTTCACTCCGGTATTCCTAGAGTTAAAAACCTTCCTCTTCTGTCCGTTTCCACTCCCGCTGGCTCCCACAGTTTTCACTCCCCCATTTACATTACTCTTATTCTTATTCTCTCAGTGGTTTTGTCTTAAAGCCTCACTACCACCCTATGAGATTATTGCTATTTCCAGAATGGTTCCAAAGGAATTACTTTAAAACATTGATATCCGACTATAGAGCCAGGGTTTCAAGCCCTGCTCGAATCTCTGCGCCTTTCTCAACTCTGTATCCATCTGATGTGGAGCAAATCTCGCCAGTTCATTGAACTTGGCAGCATATTGGGGAACAGCCATATCCCTTGTTTCAGTTCCAAGAACTTCATCTTCATCCTACCCTGCATACTCGTGGGGAAATAGTTCTCGAAGAATATTTCCTTGAACCGTGTTCATGTTACAACCTTCACTCCAGCCCTAGCCTGGTTCACCTCCCACCAGAAGTTGGCCACTTCTTTCATCATATAGGTGGCAAAAGAAGTATTTTACCCCTCTTCGACATTTGCAATAAAAAATGCCTTCTCAATCTCTTTCACCCAAGTTCGGGCTTCTATAGGGTCTATAGTTCCTTTGAACTCCGGCGGACCTACACTCTTGATATCCTTAAACGTAGTAGCACGTACTACCACAGGATTAACATGTATATTTGCACTATTTCTATTAAAGGAAGCTGTTAATAAGTTAACAAACTCTTGCATTGGGTTAACCGGTCCCCCTTTGGTTTGATTCACATTAGCTTCCTGATTTCGTTGTCTTCTTCTTGGCGGCATAATTCTGTTAAAATAAATAATAGTTTATTATTACTTACTTCTTATTAATTAGTCATTATTCACTATTAATAATAACTCAAACTCATTAAAAACATGTTTAATAAAGTGCTTATATTGATATGCTTTCTTCTTTGTAGTATAATACTTCATCGTTCACCATTACATAACCTTAGCTAATTAAATTATTTCCCCGCAATTACTTTCCAAAAATTGGGATTTACAAAAGATTACCCTTTGATTATACAAAAGAGGGTTTTACGTCACTACATATATACACAATATTTACATATCTAAATCTATTTTAGTTATTAACTAGAATACATCTGCCTAATGACATTTGTGTAATCTATATTGGCAAGACTGACCACCACATCCTGACTAATCGTATGCTGAGTCTGCTCCGCCTCCACATGATACTCAGTAACTTGTCGCTGATAATCCTCATGTGAACTCCAATGAATATAGGACATCTTCCTAAACTTCTACTTCTTGGCCTTTAGCTCCTCCCTAAGCTCGAAGGCCTCTTGTTTTAGCTCTCGGACCTTGTCCTTAGCAAAAACTTTCTTGTCGTGTACAACCTCCCAAAATGTCTCCATGTCTCTCTTGTCCACCAAGATATCATGGACCTCCTCTTTCAGCTGCTTCACTTCCTTACTCAACTGGATATTTCAATCCAACACAGTCATAAATAACGCCTTTGTTGACTCCCTCGGTGTCATCTCCTCTGTACGTATTACCGTATTAAACGATACTACTTCCACCTCCTCCTCGGATATTTCGTCAAACAAGGATGTAAACCCTACGTTCTCGAAATCCTCCAATTCATCCACCACCATAATTGGCACATTGGCTATTGATGTCGGTAAAATCTCTATCTGGTTCATTGACTCCTCGCTAACCACATGTATATCTCTATACATGACATTATCTCCTGACATCTACAATAAAACATAATATCTTGATTAGTACACAACATCAGAATATTATATACATATATCATATTTAATGCATTTTAGGGTTAACTTCATCTTTAAATTCTTCTTGTAATGAATTTCCTCAATTCACCACTTAAAAACTTAATGTAGACACTTGAAATTTCGTTTTCCTGTTACTAACTATGCAGGAGGACAAAAACATCTTTTTCACACTCCAGAGATAACCCCGGAGGACCACAACAGCAATTCCAACCCCGGAGATAACCCCGAGAAAGTCAATTCCAACCCCAGGAGATCAAGTTTAATGCTCGGAGTCAACCCCAGGAGGTCAAGCTAACCTCAGAGATAACCATAAGGACATTCAAAGTCAACAACATGACAATCTCAGAGATAACCCTTGGAAAAGATCGCTACAATTGCGCCAAAGTCAGAAACAACCCTGGGAGGGGTAAAATGGTTATTTCACCAAATCAAACTCAACTCAAATCAAATCAACTCATTTCAACTAAATTTTCTTCAAAAGAAGTCCCACAAGAACCAAATCTTAACTTCTAAGTCCAAACTACGCAAAATAGCTTAACAGACTGCCTGACGGAGACCTGGAAATGCTATTTCGGTTATGGACCCATCTTCTCTGAATAAAAAAAGGGCAAATCCTATGTCATTGCATAGCTCTCAGAAAGAGCTCTCTGTAATGGTATGGCATGCTTCCATAGGACTCTCGGATTGAAAGTTATGAAGGTTCGAGTGAACAGCGCGTTGTTCGAGTGAATGTACTTCGAGACGACGGGACCCACATGGCCTGGGGCACCCCGGGCAGCTGCAGGTAGACCTGCGGCTTCCCCCTCTATAAATAGAGGGCTTGGGGTGGCCATTTTCAAGAGAGAAAAAGGCGAGGAAGCCCTATCTATTTTGCTTTGTACACACTTTAAATTGAGTGGTTTCTCTTTTCAAACACTTGTGAGCTAGTGATGTGCTGTATTTTACCGGTGCAAATCGAGTATTCATTCATTTAAAGCTATTTGAAGTCTTCTTAGCAGCCCAGTGTAAGACTTCTCACATTTTTAAAGCCTTTCTCCACTTTCATTCACACACAGTTATTCATGTTGAGAGTCGCGTTATGTGCGTATGCCCAGACCGTCGGTCCGTGGCTTTTTATTGCTTATATATATATATATGTACATATATATATATATATATATATATATATATATATATATATATATATATATATTTACATTTTCATCCCGCCTGGAGTTTACTTTATGGTGGTTGATCGTTCATATATATATATATATATATATATATATATATATATATATATATATATATATATATATATATATATATATACTGTTTACAGCTTTCATACATACTGCATCATCATGTGAGCCTAGGAATCATGTGATCACAGATTTAGTCTCCTGAATCTAGATTTGGTTCCCGTGATAGACATTTTCAGCTGCAACTAGCTTGTAAATGTTTCACGGTGTTTGAATTTCCTTAAATGACTTTCATGCCCACAAAGGAATTCGGCATTACGATGTATCTTATTTTTTCGAAGATGCTTCGGATCTCGAAAATAATAAAAGCAACCGAGCCGAATATATAATAAAATGGAAGTATCAGAGGCCTCAATTACTATTGAGTATTAGGGTTTGAAAAACCTATTTTACAAAAACATCATTGCTATATCTTGTTAAAATTGAACTTTTATACAAAATTTAAACCCTTTGTATATAGGTACAAACGAGGCATAGCACTACTTCTAGATAATTGCACATTCACCCACACACACATATTTAGATAAAAGTTTAAATTGAAGAGTGGCGGTAAACGTGTCACCACGGAAGTCAGGGGGGGGTGCCTAACATCATCCATCCGCTTAATCAAGCCCCCAGACCCTAAAGAATCTCGGTTTCACAGACCAATTAAGCAGTGTTACATCACTAGGTCAATGTGCAAACCTTTTCTCGGTTGAGTTGGTGCAACCATTTCAAAATACCAACTGGCGACTCTTACAGTGTAATCGTCGACATATACATATCGAACCTTTTCAAACTTGTTGTTTTCAAATAAATCTCACCTAACATGAGAACACCAAAAGGCAAGAACAGAAAGGAACAAATAACAATCCCGACGCTGACAGGTAGCGACTCTGTAGGGGACATCCAGTAAGATGACTTAAGTCGCTATTCAAAAACTTTTCAAAACTTCTATCTGCTTATGTGTGGATGTTGTATTTACATTTGAATGAATGTGAACTAATGCATTTACTTACTGCACTTAGTGCTTCGCACCATATCTGCCTGTGATATTAGTGCTTCGCACATGTCATCATTTCCATACAGTGAGACACGATGTGAATGTATGTTTTGTGGTCCCTCCACCAGGAGGCTATCATGTCGGTGTTTAATTACTGGACTCGTAGGGAGACTAATTCCAATGAGACTTAGGAAAGGCACTACCCAGATTCGCTTCAGTTGAATGACCGGATTAACTTCCCGTCGAGTAAATTGCGATGATATGAGAACCTTCATGCCAAAAAGTCGAGAGAGTAGCCTAAGATAGGTCAGCTTCTGATAAACCAAATGCGGAGGGAAGTCTCTTCATACTTTCCATTTCAAAATTACTTGTAATTTCAATTACTTGTAATTTCATTTCCATGTCAATCTCAATGTAATGGAAAAATGAAGGAATATGTGTACATGCATTCCCTTTTATATCAAAACCTGACATGATATCTTGTCGTACAAACAGCTGACATCTGTTTTGCAAGATAATACTCCTAAAATGGACATATCACATAGCATGTAACATTTCCACATTCCCTAAGCCTAAACTACATAAGCCTTTTTGTAGGGAAGCAATTGATCCCGTTGCCCATTCAAAATTCAAAAAGGGACTAAGCCCACCGTCAGACATGGCTACAAGTGCACATCCTAATCCTGCTCCTGTTTCCCGTGAGGAGTTCGAAGGATTAAGAAATCAAATAGTAGAATTGGTTGTCTTTCTAAAAGAACAAAGTAAAAACACTCAGGTCCATACAATGCCTACTCAGTCAGAGTCATTCACTCGAGGAGGCAGTCAGGATATTGAGAGAAAGATGGAAACCCAGAAACCTAAACCTTATTCCACTAAAGTAACCAACAAAACTCCTGAAATCACAAAACTCAAGAATGATCGAGAAAATGGGGATATAAGAAAGAAAGTCCAACAAATGGAGGAAACCATCCGATTAATCAAAGGGACTGGAAACTATGGAAGTTTCACATATTCAGATCTTTGTATTTCCTAGGGGCTCGATATCTTGACAAATTCAGAATCCCAGAGTTTCAAAAGTATAATGGGGCAGGCGATCCCTATACACACCTAAAAGTGTACATTGGCGAATGGGGTCTTATGCTGAAGATGAAAGCCTCAGAATGCAACTTTTTCAAAAGAGTCTCACTAGAGAGGGTAAAGCCTGGTATGCCCGACTTGATAATGCCAAAATCCACAACTAGGAAGAATTGGCCCACACCTTTCTCAATCAATATAGTTTTTCAGTCACAAATGGCACCGAATCGATACCAAGTGACTAAAGTCAAAAAGTAAAGTATTGAGTCTTTCCGAGAATATGCCCAAAGGTGGAGACGTCTGGCAGCGCAAGTCATTCCATCAATGACAGAAACTGAAATGGTGATGACTTTCATAGACATTCAAGAGGCGCCTTACTATAAGAGAATTCTAGCAGGCATAAGAAAGCCATTCTCAAAAATGATCAAACACGGCGAAATGGCAGAGATGGGCCTGAAGGCAGGCAAGATTAAAGACTTCACTGCCTTGGAAGCAGTCGTCGAGCATATATAGACTGGCAAGTATGCGAGCGATCCCAAGAGGGTACTCGATAAAGGCAATGAAGATGTATCCCTTGTTTCACAAGGGAAAGCTAGGAGACCAACCTACAGTCCCCCCATTTGGAAAAAGCAAGACAATCTGCCATTTCAACAATAGGCTGCATTTAACCAATGCTAAGACAGGAAGAGAAAATTTAAAGGAACGAAAAATCGGGTGTTCACTCCACTGGGCGATTCCCTTGAAAATGTATTGGCGATATTAATGGATCACAAGAAATATACCGAACTGACTCCACCTCTAGAACCAGGGAGCAAAAGATACAATGCAAGCCAAAGATGTGCTTACCACTCAGGGTCTCCAGGACACGATACATGAGATTGTTGGTCCTTAAAGCATAAAATTCAAAATTTTATCAAAAGTGGCAGTATTGTGGTCCAACAACCTGACCAACAAAATGACAACACTAACCTTCTATTGCAGCATGATACGGAGGAAGTAAACATGATCAAGTCAGGAAGCGCTGAAATGTATCCAAATCATAAGTACATACGAAGGATGGAGGAATACCCCCAAAGGCACAAAACAAAATGTCCTAGAGTGGGAAAACTCGGAGGAGGGTATGACAGTAATGCAAAAATTAAAGACGATTTAGAATCAGGTAAATCTACTAGCTAAGCTGATAGTGCGCCAACATCAGGATACGAGGCAGTTTTTCACTCAACTATTAGAAAGCCAAGAGAAAAAGGAGGTTAACCATAATGCAAACCTATATCTCTCCATGATGAGCCAGCTAAATGAAGAAGATCAAAGCAGGCTGAAAGTAAAAGAAAAGGGGGATGATAAAATTGCTAGAAGATCTCGCTAACGGAAAAAAATCACTCGAGGGAATGCGAATTCTCAAAGAAGAAAGATCAAGCAACCTCCAAAAGTGCCTGAAAATTCACCCCTCTGAGCAAATCAAATGAAGAAATGCTACACTTTCTGATAAGCGAAGGAAGGATTACTGAGTTGCTTCCTCCTATAAATCCCAAAATAAAGAGTTATGATTCCACCAATATATGTCTCTACCATTCTAACTCATCAGGACATGCGACTGAGGAATGTTGGTCTTTGCGACATAAAATCCAGGATCTCATTAAAAATAGAGAGCTGGAGATAGAATTCCCCATGACCAAAAAAGGCGAAAAGGAAATAAAAAGCTTAAGATGTCCACTTGAGACATGCAGTTCAAAGCAGGTGAAGGCTATGAGCACCAATTCTGGCAGAACACAAGGTGGACTGATCCCAATGCAAGGAATGATAGAGGAGAAAAGGGAATCCCCAAAGCAGATTCCTTCGCCAACATCAAACATCCTATGGTTCAAAGATAGCAACCATATTCTTGATTTTATCACCTTGGATGATGAGGAGGAAATACTAATCCTTTCCAAGGAAGGAAAAGCCAAAAAGGAAAGTTCCTTGCAAGAAATGCAACAACAGTTCGAGGGAAATTTCATGGTCGAATCCTCTCAAGTCCAAGAAAAAGGTGAAGGAACATATGAAGAAAAAGATGGTCATGTTGTCGGGGAAACCAACCCTTCAAAGAATCAGGAGTTCATACCTTTTTGAGATGGGTACAGTTCAAGCGTCCCTGAGGAATGTATTGAATCAGGAAGATATCAAGTTATGGCCATAAGTGAAGATATTCAGAACCAAGAGGTAACCTCTATCGCGAGCCTTGAAGGAAACATAACCACTGACAACTGGACTATCAGGCCTCAGCTAGCCAAGAAGATGTAGATCCAGAGGATAAAGTGGGGAGTTCCATGAGATATTGGGACGGTATCACTTTCTTCACAGTATGCCTTTTATTTTCCCTGCATGTAAATATTGAAAAAAAAATCAAAATAAAAAAAACAAAAAAACAAAACAAAAACAAAACAAAAACAAAAAATAACATCTCTACACCCTCTTTGCCACATACAACTTTGAACCTTTCCACACCAAGCCTGAACTATGAAAGACCTGATCCCCCCTCATCAATGGGAGTACGTAGCCAACCATTTATGGTGCGGTCAAACTAAATAAAAACACAAAACCCCCAAACAAACACTTCTCAAACCGTTTATCTTATCAAGACGGAACTACGCAAACCTGATCTCCCACACATATAGAAGTACGTAGGCTGCCATCAGTGGTGCGATCGGACCCTCAAAAGAAATGTCCAACCCCAAACATCAATCCCAAGACAACAAGCAATAGGGATGAAATGGTCATCGTCATAAGATGTAACTCGTCAGCAACTCATCGCTCCTGAAGTGTGAGAAGACTTGATCTCTTTTGACCTCCAAAAATACATGGGCAGCCGTCGTGGAAAATTCTATCTCATACTTGATGACTTTTTCCCCGAGATCAAGACAACAAATCAAACCTTGCAGATAAAATCAAACTTGACTGAAGTCATCACCAACCAAGTTGAGATCTTTGGGGTCAATTTAGTGGAGTCTGAAGGCCTCTCGACATTAATCATGAAAGTTGTAACAATAACACAACGATATATCAAGCATGATCTGCAGCGAGGACCTTCGAAGAGCCGACACCTTCAATCACAAGTCTTCATAAAATCAGAAGAAAACCATCAAGGCCGATTGAGCGAACAAGTCAGGAACAATGATTCGGGGCATCAAAGCCCAAATCCACTACCTGTTCACCATCTAGTACAGAGGTAAAAGCCTCTTACGATCTCGCAATCTTATTGGCCTATCTGGCAAAGCAGCGATCCCAGATAATAAGCAAGGCTGGGGAAATTTCAAAATTGGTGATAAACCGATATTGGGTCTCTTACAACAAGATTGGGGCAATCTCAGAAATAGTTACAACTCAACACTGGGGCATTTATCAACCATCCTAAAGAGAAAAATGCACCAGTCAACACCCTCAGCATGGTACATCATCAGCAGAGCTTCCCTCACATCATCTCACTAGAGATTCGGTATGATCATTTGGTCTTCTCCAATCATACTGTTCTCAAAATGAATAATCCATATGTGAGGATATTATTCACTCGTGACTTGGTCAACAAAGAGAGTTTCTCATATAAGTCCCTGGCAACAACATGCGAAAGGACTGGGTCATTTTTTCGATTCCAGGAAAGGGAAGGAGTTTAAGGCAGGATCAAGCCTCTCATCAAAAGAAAGGGGAGAACTCTTAAAAGAAATCATGGCAACATAAGCGTGCCCCTACGAAAGAAGGTGAAAATTCTCAAAAAAGTTCTTAACTCAGGAGCCGAAGGCCAATGACGAAAGGTCTAGCGAATGAAATCTACACCATCAAACATGTTAATCTGGGTCAGGTCCTCACAAGTTGAGGCCTCTACACCAAAGTTCAAAGTTGGGCACTGAAAGAATGAGTCGCACTCTCCAGGGATGTCAGCGGCACTCAGGTCATCAGTCTAGCCGGGTTATAAATCAAAAACATAAAGAAATGGGGCACAAGCACCCAACAGCGAAAAGAAACTCCAAATCACCTCAGAAAGGCGTAACACCAGGCGGGGTCTGGTGAAGTAATTCGTGGAATATTACTTCAGCTGAGGTATCAGAAGATCTGGTATTCTAAACCATTGGCATCAATCCAGCGTAACATCATGACAGTTTAGGTATACCGCCATTCAAATGGGAATCAAAATAGTTTGGTGATGACAGCGTAGTCAACTACCAGCAGGATAGGATCCGTTGTCAACCTGTCATCACGGTAGGCACAATTGTAAACTATCAGCGTATGCATCGAGAAGGTCCAATGATTTCAAAACTTCATCCCCAGCAAAGACATAGAAAATATCTCAACTTATCTTCATCAAACAAGCATCAACAACACTGGTAAAAAGCCAAATCGTTGGAGTCAACACCAACATAGGCATCAGCAGCAACCGAAAATGGTAAAGTGATTTGCGATATGCGAAGTGCGATTTGCGATATGCGAAATGCGATGTGCGAGTTGCGATTGGCCAAAAGCGAAGTGCGAAGTGCAAAACGCGATGTGCAATGTGCGATTTTACGAACTGCGATTTGCAAAAAATATTTTAAAATTCATCATAACATTCATTACATTGCAATTTGCATCATTAGAAATACCTTTTCATATTTCAAGTGTCCATTTATCTTTATCATGTCCATTCCATTGCATTGCATTGTATAAACATGATAAAGAGGGGCATCTGTAGACACTCAAAATTTTGTTTTCTTGTTACTAACTATGCAGTAGGACAAAAATGACTTTTTCATACTCCAGAGATAACCCTGGAAGACCACAACATCAATTTCAACCCAGGAGATAACCCCAAAAAAGTCAATTCTAACCCCGAAGATAACCCCGAGAGATCAAGTTTAATGCCCGGAGTCAACCCCGGGAGGTCAAGCCAACCTCAGAGATAACCCTGAAGACATTTAGAGTTAACAGCATGACAATCTCAGAGATAACCCTGGGAAAAGACCGCTACAACTGCACCAAAGTCAGAAACAACCCAAGGAGGGGCAAAATAGTTATTTCACCAAATCAAACACAACTCAAATCAAACCAAATCATTTCAACTCAAATTACTTCAAAAGAAGTCCCACAAGAACCATATCTTAACTTCCAAGCTCAAACTACGCAAAACAGCTCAACGGACTGCCTGATGGAGACCCAAAAATGCTATTTCGGTCATGGAACCATCTTCCCGAAATCAAAAAAGGAAAAATCCTATGTCATTGCATAGCTCTCAGAAAGAGATTTCGAAATGGTCTGGCATGCTTCCATCGGACTCTCGGATTGAAAGTTATGAAAGTTCGAGCGAACAACGCGTTGTTCGAGTGCACGTACTTCGAGACCGCAGGACCCACATGGCCCAGGGCACTCCGGGCAGCCGCAAGTCTACCTGCGGCTTCCCCCTCTATAAATAGAGGGCTTGGGGTGGCCATTTTCAAGAGATAAAAAAGCGAGAAAGCCCTGTCTATTTTTCTTTGTACACACTTTAAACTGAGTGCTTTCTCTTTTCAAACACTCGTGAGCTAGTGCTTTGCTATATTTTACCGGTGAAAACTGAGTATTCATTCATTTAAAGCTATTTGAAATCTTCTTGGCAGCCCACTGTAAGACATCTCACATTTCTTAAAGCTTTTCTCCACTTTAATTCATGCACAGTTATTCACGTTGAGAGTCGTGTTGTGTGTGTATGCCCGGACCGTCGGTTCGTGGCTTTTTATTGCTTATATATATATATATATATATAACTGTTTACAGCTTTCATACATACTGCATCATCATGTGAGCCTAGAAATCATGGGATCACAGACTCAGTCTCTTGAATCTAGATTCGGTTCCCATGATGGACATTTTCACCTGCAACCAGCTTGTAAATTATTCACGGTGTTTGAATTTCCTTAGATAGCTTTCATGCCCATAAGGAATTCGACATTGCTATGTATCTTATTTTCTCGAAGATGCTTCGCATCTTGAAAATAATAAAATCAACCAAGCCGAACATATAATAAAATGAAAATATCAAAGGTCTCAATTACTATTGAGCATAAGGGTTTGAAAAACATGTTTTACAAAAACATCATTGCTATATCTTGTTAAAATTGATCTTTTATACAAAATTCAAACCCTTTGTATATAGGTGCAAACGAGGCATAACACAACTTCCAGATAATTGCACATTAACCTACACACACACATTTAAATAAAAGTTTAAATTAAAAAGTGGTGGTAACCGTGTCACCACGGAAGTCGGGGGGGGGGTGCTTAACACCTTCTCTCAGCTTAATCAAGCCCCCGAACCCTAACGAGTCTCGGTTTCATGGACCACTTAAGCAGTGTTACATCACTAGGTCAATGTGCAAACCTTTTCTTGATTGAGTTGGTGCAACAATTTAAAAATACCAACTGGCGACTCTTACAGTTCAATCATCGACATATAAATGTCGGACCTTTTCAAACTTATTTTTTCAAACAAATCTCACCTAACATAAGAACACCAATAGGTAAGAACAGAAAGGGACAAATAAAAATCCCGACGTCGACACTCAACATGAGTTTAATTACCTCTAACTTTCTCAACTCTTCTAAAGGTTATAGCCTAAGGTTCTTCCCCTCTTAAGTTTTATAACATACCGCTGTGATACCAACCTGTGACGCCCCCAAATCCGGGTATCTACCAACCCTATAGATGGTGATACACGGTGCTACTGTTCACACATACATTCAGTTCAAATACACCCATAGAGTGAATATGTCTACTATTTATTAAATAATAATAAGTCCCTTCCCAGGTTCTTTGTAACCATTACATATGTTCCTTGTCATAGTATCAAATTTATACAAAATAATACCATTCTATTACAAGGATAACTATTTTTCTGCCTTGGCCTTCCCTTTGACCTTACCGGATCGTTCGATCCATTCATTTTAGCAACAATCATATGTGATAAGTCTCCATAGTTTTAGTATATTTTGATGATAACAATTATAAAGTAATTAGATTAATTAAATAGGTCTGATATTTAATTAATTATTTTACTTACTTTTATCTAAACTATTTTTTTAAATTTTATTTGAATTAATTTTTATTGACCTTGATAATTTAAATATCAAGTGTTAAATAAAGTGATTCATATAAAAATATTCAAGACAAGGAGATCGTATTTTCTTTCAAAACTCAGAAAAACAAAATTAGGTAAAAAGTTTTTATTGCACACATATATATAACCGTGTGTGTGTGTGTGCAAAGTATGAAGTGACCATCTTTTTGGGACAAAGGAATTAAATGTACGAAATTGAATGTGCTTGATCATTTATTAGTAAGTTAGAAATTCAAACTCATGCCTTGACCAAATTTGATAAACTATCGGTAGAAGGTAAAATTTTTGATGGGCTGAACCATTTGTCAATCCGTGTGATTCAAAAGAGAAAATTTTCATCCGAACCATTGATTTCAAAAATTATCATTGCTAGTCATTCATTTAAAAATAGATTTCAAAATTATCATTTTGCCCCCGACCTCAAAATTCTATAAATAGGGAGTCTTTCCTTCATTTGGTTTTTACCAATTCAAGTGAAAAGAAAGGCTTATTCTCCTTGCCTACATACTCTCTATAAAGTTTTATATTTCTTCTTACCAAAGTTTTGATTATTTGAGAAGAGGAAATTGATCCAAGTAATTGAGATAAGTCGTTTGATTTAACCTAGTTGAATTATTTCTTACTTGTTTTAAATTTATAGATATACGAATATAAATTGTTATACACATTTTTATATATCTATATTTCATCTATTTATCAAATAAAAGGTTATACTTAGACGTCGAAAGGCTACGAAGATATTCTTCTACAGAGAGGAAAACGAACTGTGTGATTCCTTATAGTACTAACTAACTTTTTATTGATATTATTTATATAAATATTGTAAAATAGATATACACTTAATAGTTCAAACGACAGTGAGATATTCCTCCAAAAAGAGTGAATCATCCGAACCGGATTTGAAAATCTAAGTGATCTATTCAAAATATTTATATAAATATCAATTGTGAAAATATAAATTATGTCATAATTAAATGCTGAAAGGCTACGGAGATATTTCTCTTAAGTGAGGGAATCGAACCGTACGATTCCTTATAGTACTAAGTGACTTTATTTATAAATCACATAATAGATAAAATATTATTATATATCATCTGAGTTAAACAAGTATATCTATTATATCAAATTGTGATTAACTAATTAAATTGCTATACTTGATAAATTATCATTTCATCACAAGTATTTGAACACAGAGTCATTCATATAATACTTGTTAGAAAATATCTGAGAAATAAGTCTCTCTGATCCATAGAAAAACACTCCTTATTATAAAGAATAAATAATTCTTTATACAATTGTATTAAAATTATTTATCTGCTTATACAGACGCATCTTTGAGTAAAAACTCAAATTTACTTATTTGCTTATTCAATAAACACTTTTTACAGAAAATATAAAAGTAATTTAAACTTTTATAACGGTGCATAAATTTACATATTTGCTTACATAGAAGCATTATTTGATCTAAACACAAATTATTATCTGCTTACAAAGAAGCATATTTTCTCAACTATAAAAGTCTTTGAACTTTTATAAATATATTTGTTCTTTAATTGATATCTGCTTATTTGAGAAGCAACAATCTGTACTAAATCTTATCTGCTTAATTTTAGAAGCAAATTGTTGTCAATTTTTTGTAAAAAGGAAAAGGGTAGAGTTAGTTTATTTTATGTACTTGTGAGCAAGATAAGCAATTCTTCGACCAAGACCGGAGTTGTAGAGAGGTCAGCTGAGAGTTGGGTCTTTAGTGAACTTGTGAGGTGAGGAAGAGGCTGTTGTTTCAAGACCAGATTATAGAATAGAACTGAACTCAGAAGAAGGTAAAACTAAGCTTTAGGAGGGAGCTGGGAGCTTGCTGTCCAAGATAGATTAGTTGGAAATATTTGAAAGTTTGTCTATAAAACTTTGTAAAGGCTTCTCCGCCTGTTACAGGAGTATTTATTACTGATAGTAATAGGATCTCAAGTTCTAAATAAAAACTTGAGACTGGATGTAGCAATATACCAAGGGTGTATGTTGTGAACCAGATAAATCTATGTGCATTGTGTGATTGAATTTTTATTGTCTTGCATATTAATTTCTAACACTGCAAATTAATTATCCAAAAATTCAAAAAGGCCTAAGATAATTTTTAACCTGTAATAATCTATTCAACCCCCCTTCTAGATTATTATTGGACTTTCAATTGGTATCAAAGCAGTGCTCTTTAACTTGTTTGTTGAGTAAATACAGGCATACCTAAGAGAAGATCCATGGCTTATAATGCTACTAGCTGCGGAGAAGGACTATCAATGTCCAGACCTCTACTATTTGATGGTACCAACTTTGCCACTTGTAAATCAGATTCAAAATCTATGCCAAATCATAAGGAATCAAAATTTGGTGTGCCATAGAACGAGGTGTAAAAGTTTTAACAAAAATTCAAGGAGTAAAGACCGTCTAGAAAGATATCTATGAATTCACCACTGAAGAATAAGATACTATGAATATAGCCTCTCGAGCTGAACAAGTGTTAACAAGTGTTTTGATTAAAAAAGAGTACAAAAGAGTTAGCAATTGTAAAAATGCAAAAGAAATTTGGGAAAATTGATTGTAACCTGTGAAGGTACTAATCATATCAAATAAACCAGAAAAGTTGCCCTAATCCAAGAATATGAAAGCATTAAGCTTGAAGAATGAGAAAGGATCATTGATATGGAAACACGTTTTTTAGAATCATCGATAAGCTAGAGCAAATGGGAAAGGCATACACTACAAATGAGAAAAACAGAAGAATTCTCAAAGCCCTTCCATCCATATGGAAAATGAAGGTTACAGCAATCAAGGAAATGTAAGATCTAACCACATATCCTATGGACAATCTTATTAGAAATCTTCATGCTCATGAAGTCGATATGCTAGTCGAAAAAGTCAGATCAGTCACAGATCTCAAAAAGAAAGGAATCACTTTCAAAGCCCTTTTAGTAGATCAATAAAGTGACGATGAAGAACTAAATGAAGAAAGCCTAAGTCTAAACAATAATGAAGTTGCTCTACTATCTAGACAACTCAAAAGAGTGATTCAAAGCAAGGCAAGAAACTATGGCAAAGGCTTTATGAAGACAAACAACAACTTCAACAACTTTAAGAGAAAACAAATATTCAAGCCAAAGACACAAGGAGGGAATTTTAAAGCAAATAACAACAACTTCAGAAATACCAACTCAAATGAAAATTCAAACACGTGCTTTGAATGCAAGCAGCCTAGACATTTCAAAAAAGATTGTCCAAAACTAGTCAACAACAAAGTTCTAGTAGCTGAGGAAGAATGGGATCTAAGTAACGAGGAAGAAACTGCTGAACAAATTGAAGAAATTACAAATCTTTGTTTGATGGAAGACAATGACTCATCACCAAGATCTGAGGTAAATTCTGAACATCAATTGCCTAGCACCTCATTTTCTGCATATACTTTAGAAAATATAAATGAAGAACATTATGAATTACAAGAAACTTACAGTTACTTATATGAAAATAATGAAATAATGAAGGAAGATTTCATAAAATTAAAAGAAGAATTAGAAAAATAAACAAAAATCTTAAAATTGAAAAAGCTAACTTAATTATAACTAATGAAAGTTTAAATGAAGCAAACTTGGAAAATAATTCATTAAAAGAAGAATCAGAACAATTTAAAAGAATAAATAAAAATCTTTAAATAGAAAACTCAACACTTATCATCTCAACTGAAAATCTTGAAATTGAAAATTCAACACTTGTTGTAATAAATGAAGATACTCAAGTACAAGATCAAGTAATTATTGAAGAAATTAGAAATCCCAAAATTGAAAATTTACATCTAAAATTAGAATTAGAAAAACATAATTCTTTAATTTAAAATTTAATTAAAGAACGTGACGATCTAAATACTATAATGTATAAATTCACAAAAGAAAAAAAAATCTTGATGTCATGTTAAATCAACAAAAATGTAGTTTTAATAAAGAAGGTTTTGGATGTGACGTCCCTAAAATAGGTTCACACAACCCATTCCGAGTCGCCAAAAATAACACTACTAACGCGAACTTTCCTATTATTACAATTAAACTGTCATGTAAAATACAACAACACATAAGCTATGAGTTTTAATAAAAATAACAGTACTCACACTCCAAACCAATGATACTTTACATAAAGGTACAATTGATAACTGTTTTAGGAATTAAAATTTTTGGAAAATGCTCAAAGAAGCCTTCATACATGGGAGGCCATGCATCTAAGTTGTAATAGATATCATAGGACTTGAGAATTAACCTTAGTTGACCCAATAGACCCCAAAGAAGAATGAGAAGATTAATATCCTATTCATTCCAATGGTGTGTATCTTCTTGCCATATAATTATCTCCATTGTCTCAAACTGAGGATTATATTCCAACCATACTCCAAGATTATATAGGTAGTGCTCGTAGATATAATCAGCATGTGGATGTGCACAACTATATCTTATGATAACACGCATTTGTATGTGGTTAGACATCGCGTATGATAGTGACAATACACCCGTTAAGTTCTCAGTACAATTATGTCCTCCTCAATCTAGTGGGGTGCATTTTTTTACGCTTCCAAAGTCGGGTTCTCATCACCCTATTGTTGTTCACCAAAATTAAATATTAAATGACGTATAAAATACGACACACATATTTTAAGTTCTCAATACAATTATATATTGTCATACTATTTTATAATGTATTGAGAAACTTCAATAGTCTCGGAGCATCACACTATTCCCTTGTTATCTCCGCTCGACCCAGCTACATTGATGAGTAGGTTTTATACATATGAATCCGATATTATTAAACTTAATTATTGCTATCTTTAATTATTTTTAGTATCTTTTTATGTGTTTTGTGTTTATTTCTTGTAGGTTGGAGCTGGAGGGAGAAATTGGTCATTTGGGAGAAGAAAAAGGTAAAAAATCATTAAAATTAGAGCTGAGTGGCATTTTTATAATTTTTTGGTCCTGGTCAAGCACCTAGTCACTTGGAAATGACCTGGGTTGAGCGCCTAGGCGCTCATGTGTGGCTAAAGAGAGATTTTTCTACTGTTGAGTGGATTTTTGAAGCCAAAAAGGAATCTGAATGAGGGGGAGACCAATACAAATAAGAGAAGACTTTATAAAAGACGTATCACTCAATTTATCAAGACAATCGCAGAGAGAACAACGAAGAAAAACACGAAGGAGAATTGCAAGGGCTGAAGATCAAAGAGAGAGTATTGGAGTAAATTCAGAGTTTCTTCTTCTCTTTTCTAGTTTTATCTTTTGTAATTATCTGAGATGTTTGGATTATTAATCTGGATGATGTTTCTCTTTATTATTATTATGAACTAAATTTTCATTAAGATTGCAACGGAACTTGGTATGTAGTTTAAATTAAATCTTCCCATTGAATGGAAGCTGATTTTTACTGAATTTTTTATTATATCTTTTACTTATTGATTAATTATTTGGCCAACAATTACTGTGATAATCTATATAAAATTGGAATGTACAATATAGATTGAGATCTGGATATGAGAACGTTTATTCATATAATCTGAATAGGGTTAATATGATTAGCTTGTAGGATAGGAATATACCTATGTGTCTTTTATATCCGTAGAAAGAATTTGTGCGTAAAACCCTAATTAACTTGATTCACATAGGAATATAGTGAATTAATTAACTAGGGTGTTTCTTGTAATTCTATGTCTTAAGGATCAGATTTAGGAGGATTTGTTCACGTGTCTTTGGAAGAAGTGCGTGAGCATTATAAAACATTCTTGGATAATGATTCATAATAATTAATTGATTTAAATGGGAAGTAAATTAGTTTAAATGAAATAATAAGGAAAGTTGTAATCTTAACTTGTTAAATCTGTAGATATTCTTGTGAAATTCTGATTTTAATGATTAGTTTTGTTAAGTTTAATTTTCAAATCACAAACAATATTCCGTAGTTTAAAATAGAATTAATTGCATTGAAATTAGTAATTGATAAATATTAGTCTATTTCCTCGTGGGAACGATATCTTTGCTTGCTGAATATTACAATTGAACGCGTATGCTTGCATGTTAAAATGCTATTAAGAAATTAGGCAACAAGTTTTTGACGCCGCTGCCGGGGAAATTAGTTTAATATTTTATCATTATTGATTTTGATAGAGTTAATCTTAATTTAAACATTTTCTTTTCTATCCTATTCAGGTGTTCTTGACTAGTGTATGCAAAAACGATCAAATAAGCCAGATTTATTGCCTTACGAGGACGACATCAAAAAAAGGTTTCAGCGATTGCGTAAGTAGGTTAAAGAAACCAAAGAGGCACTTGATAAGAAAGATACTATGGCTGACGAAGAGCAAAAAGCACTGCGGGATTATGCTACGCCACGGGTTACTGAAATTCAGCCGAGTATTACGAGTCCTGCCATTACTGCTATAAGTTTTGAGATAAAACCGGGGACAATACAGATGATTCAAAATTTATGTCAGTTTGGAGGGTTACCGAATGATGATCTGAACGATCACATAGTCAGCTTTATAGAAATCTACGATACTTTCAAGTACAATAATGTGTCAGAGGATGTAATAAGGCTAAGGCTGTTTCCATTTACTCTGAGAGATGAGGCTAAGAGTTTGCTCCATTCACTAACACCAGGCTCGATTACTACATGGAACGGCCTAACCTAGAAATTTATTGCAAAGTTTTTCCCGCCTTCAAAAACAACAAAGTTGCGGACCGATATCTTCTCTTTCATTCAACATGATTCAGAATCACTATATAAAGCATGGGAGAGATTCAAAGACTCATTTCAAAAATGTCCACACCATGGGATTCCTAAATGGCTTCAGGTGTAAACTTTTTATAACGGTTTATTCAGCACAGTGAGATCGAGTATAGATGCTATAGCGGGAGGAGCTATTATGGCTAAGAATTGTGATGAGGGGTATCAGTTGCTTGAAACCATGGCAGCTAATAATTATCAGTGGCTAACAGGAAGAACGACTTAGCTGAGGACAATAGGAGTTTATGAAGTGGATGCGATGACAGCATTGTCAGCTGAAGTGACATCTCAGATTTCTGCTATTACAAAGAAGATAGATGCACTTGGGGTACAACCAGTTCAGAAAATGGAAACAATTTATGAAATATGTGCGGGTAGCCACTCCAATGATCAATGTGTAATAAATCCTGAGTCAGTCCAGTTTGTTTCTAGCTTTAACAGGCAGCAGGGAAGTTATCCAAATAGTTACAATCCAGGAGTGAGAAACTAACTGAAGTTTTCTTGGAGTAATAATCAGTCACATGCTCATGCACAAGCTCCAAGGAAATCATATCTACCTGGATTTCAGCCACATCAACAATCTCAACAACACCCACAACCTCATCAACCTGATAAGCTATCACAAATGGAAGAATTGTTGGCAAGATTGGCAACTCAGTTTGAAGCCACAACGAAAAACCAATCAGCTGCAATAAAGAACCTTGAGAACCAAATTGTGCAGATAGCTAGTGCTTTGAATACTAGAACTCCAAGTTCTTTACACAGTGATATGGAGAAAAATCCAAGGAATGATGAAAATGAACAATGTAAGGCAAGAAGATAAGAAGATAAGAAGATAAGTAAACAACAGTCGTACCACTCGTGTCGTTTCCTCAAAGATTGCAGAAGCAAAAATTAGATAGACAGTTTTTGAAATTTTTAGAAGTGTTCAAAAAGCTGCAAATCAACATTCCATTCGTAGATGCTTTAGATCAAATGCCTAGCTATGCGAAATTCATGAAAGATATTTTAGCAAGAAAGAGGAAGCTAGGGGAGTTCGAAACTGTAGCGTTGACAGAAGAATATAGCGCAATTTTGCAAAGAAAGTTACCACCGAAGTTGAAGGATCCGGGTAGCTTCACAATACCGTGCACGATTGGACCCCAGTTCTTTAACAGATGTTTGTGTGATTTGGATGCGAGTATTAACTTGATGCCGGTTTCGATCTACACTCAGTTGGGATTACCAGCACCAAAGTTAACAAATATCTCTTTACAGCTTGCAGATAGATCAATGACATACCCTAGGGGCATTGTGGAAGACATAATAGTGAAGGTGGAAAAATTCATATTTCCAGCCGACTTCATTGTGTTGGACTATGAAGAGGATAAAGACATACTCATTATCCTTGGAAGACCATTCTTAGCCACTGGAAGGAGATTAATTGATGTTCAAAAGAGATAGTTAACAATAAGAGTCCAAGATGAAGAAGTAACTTTTAATGTTTTCAAGGCTATAAAATTTTCGAAGGAAGAGGAAGAGTGCTTTAGAGTTTATCTGATTGAAGAAGCAACTAGAGAGGTATTTAGTGAATCTGTGAATGAAGACCCTCTTGAAACCGCATTTGTTAGTGAAAATTTATCTGATGATTCATTTGTGCTAGAATGGGTTCAAATGCTAGATTCAGCTCTGAAGTTCACACGATGTTTGCAAAAATTTGAACCTCTAGATTATTGGGGAAAGCCGGATGAAAATATGAAATCATCCTTAGAAGAACCGCCCACCTTGGAACTTAAGCCATTGCCTAACCATCTACGGTATGCCTACCTTGGTTCTTCTTCTACCTTTCCAGTTATTATTTTTGCATCACTTGATAAGGTTCAAGAAGAAAAGCTACTACGGGTACTTCGGCAATACAAGGCTACTCTTGGGTGGACTCTTGCAGATATCAAGGGGATAAGCCCATCAAGTTACATGCATAAGATTTTGTTGGAAGATGAAGCGAAACCGACTATTGAATAACAACGAAGACTCAATCCCATCATGAAGGAAGTTGTCAAAAAGGAAATCATTAAATGGTTGGATGCGGGAATTATCTACCCTATCTCAGATAGCTCATAGGTAAGTCCAGTTCAATGTGTGCCAAAGAAAGGGGGAATGACAGTAGTTGCAAATGAGCATAATGAATTGATCCCGACTCGAACAGTTACGGGTTGGCGAGTGTGTATGGATTATAGAAAGTTGAATAAGGCCACTCGTAAGGACCATTTTCCTCTACCATTTATAGATCAGATGTGGGACAGGCTTGCAGGGCATGAGTATTATTGTCTTTTGGATGTGTGACAACTCGATATTTTCTATATAAATAAATTTGAAATTTTGCATATAATTTTTTTTTATTTTTAAAGATGAGGATTTATACAAGATATTATGTATATGTATTTCTGTGATAAATAAAAATATATTTATTACATGAATAATTAAATATAATATTATTTCAGAATTATTGATTATTATAAATTATATTCTTATAATAATTAATTTATTGGTAGAAATGTTTTTATTATTATTTTCCATAAAAATATAATTATATATTATTTAAATAATATATGAAATGATTTTTAAAATAATTATAATAATTATTCTATTATATAAATTTTAGTACAGATTATTAAGTTAATTATTTTACCTTAAATATTAAGGTTAAATCGGGAAGAATAAATCAGATATGAAATCCAAACCCTAATTTTGGGATTTTATCAAGGAATGAGATTAATAATATAATATTAATTATATTTTGATTTTTCAGTGCTATAAATATATACTGTATGTACGTACTGAGGATGATTGGTCAATTATGGTGTTTAATGTAAAAACCCTAGTTTTACTGTGGGAAACCCTAATTTGAAAATCAATTATGAGTTTAAGATTGTTATATAACTGTGTTATATGATTTATGATTTGTAACACCCCCAGATTCGGGTCCCAAATCATCACGAATCCAGTGTACTATTTCTATGTCTATTACGAAAGATATAAACATAAACTATTTATACATTAAACATTACATACTATTCCCAATGTCGAGAACCTTCATATAATACCTAAATCAATATCCTATCAGACATACAAAGTTATTATCATACATTACTGTTACAAAATTAGAAATTTAAAAGCCTTAAGACTTGTTTGGCAAAACCATATTATTTTAAAATCAGGTTTTAATAGTTAAGGTCATGTTTGGATAAAACAGGTTTAAAACAAAAGTAAGGCCTTGTTTGGAAAAACGGTTTTAAAAACTCTTTTAAATCTTTTAATAGATCCTTTAACACATATTCTTAATATTATCCTTTAATTACTTAAATCTTAACATTAATTTAATTACTTAAAAGTTTAACATCAATTAATCACATAAAATTGTCACATTATAATTACTCGCTAATTATAACTTCATGTAATAATTACCACATCACTACATTATCTCAATTAAATTAAAACTATAACATAAAATTATTACATATTAACTAAATATTAAATAATCATTTAATTATTATAATACATTTGATTACATTACTCAATATTAATCACATAATCTCAATAAATAATTCAATTAAAATATTTATTTACTTCAATAAATATTAAATTAACATTTAAATTCTCTTCACACCAATTCACATATTTCACAATATATAACACATATACACATACTCGTACTTAAACATCTTAAAATAAGAATTTTATTTATTAAATTCTCATTTATTAATTCTTAAAAATTCGGGATGTCACATATTTTGTATTAAATGATTAATTAGGTAAACCCTAATTAAAAAAATTAGAAACCCTAAATAATTTTTAGAAAACCCTAAGTTATTAAAAATCCTAATTTTAATTGCTAAACCCTAATTTAAAACTCAAATTAGAGTTCAAGATTGATTGGTACTTGTGATAATGTGATTAATTAATAAGTATTAGAATTACAATTGTTTATTATGGACACCCTAAATTTTTAAACCCTAATTACTAAACTAGAACCCTAATTTGGTAATTAGAAACCCTAATTTACTAGTTTGGTAACCATAATTTGTTAATTGTAAGCTAAATGCTAATTAGTGGACACTAAAACACTAATGTTCATGTATAGTGTAATTAGAAAATCAATTTAATTAAAGAAACCCTAATTTCAAATTTTTAGAACTAAAATTCTAATTATTTATTAATTTTGCTTAATTAGAAATCCTACAAAATTTATTATGCAAGACCTTAGGATTAAACCCTAAGGGTAAAACCCTAAGGGTTTGGGACGAGATTACACAAATGCCATTAAAATTGTATGACAAATGACTATTATGCCCTTTTTGCATTATTGAGGTTTACTTGTAGAACTTGGTCTAGTTGGAGTGGTTGGCCAACCCTAGGGTAGCCATGTGACTAGAATTGAAAATCTCAGCCTTTTAGCTAGCCAAATTCATTGTATTCAAGTAGTATAAATGGATCAAAGATAGAAAAAATTCATTTGTTACCTCATTTGGCACAAGTACACAATCTAGACTCGCTCTCTCTCTTAAACCAACAAAATCATAAGACAAATCAGTCTCATATTCAAGCCCCACTAACATCTACAACAAATCAGTAGCCTAAGATCAAGATTGATCAAAGTAAAGGTATAAACCCTACTTGAAAATATGTCCATTTATCCCATGTTAGATGTTTTTTTGTGTTAAATATGTTGTATGTAGTGTATAATGATGATCTGGGTTGCTAGACGTTAGATCCATAACATCTAGAGGCTCGGATTTGAAGATTTACAAAATCTAGAAATTTCATTTTTTGATGTTTGACAACCAAATGTCAAGCCTTGTAGATCTCTATCTGTGTTTAGTTTTTGTGTTCTAAGTGTTTAATCTTGAAATATGTCATGATATCTATACTCTATAAGTTGAATCAAGGTCATAGTCTGAATAGATTGCAAGGTATTCTTGGTCAAAGGTCGTTGACCGACCATGACCAGACCATTTCTGGGTAACCCAGAAATGGGTTTTCAGTGTCTGACAAGTTCTTTAAGGCTCTAGATATGTCAGGTTTTTGGTGTTTTAAGTTCTTAGTTGAAATCATGTTGCAGTATATTATTTACACTTTCGATATATGCTTATAGTACATCTAGATATCAAATACACTGGATTTAGTGACCGGTCAAACTAGCAGGGTCAAGCACAAAAATGGTTTTCTGGGTAACCCAGAAAACCTAAGAGCCCAGTTTCTGACACGCATTGACAGGTCCAGATCTATTGATTCTATTGATGTTTTGTTGATATTTTCGTGTTAGATCTCTTCATTTACATACAGACTACACACTGCAGCTTTTAGATCACTAAAACATCAACCGAAATACAAGTTGTGGAAGCCCAAAATGGACAGGTCGAACTGTTCTTCATTTCTGGGTAACCCAGAAAATGAAGAACAGTTCTGACATCTACTTTGAAGGCTTAGATCTCGCTTGTGTTGTGCTTGTTGATTATGTTTGTTTTTTGATCTTGTAATATTACATTAGTACTACAACCTCTAACCTTTATCTTTCCCAGAAACTTCATGATCTGTCATTAAAGGTTCGTCAAAGTTGCTCACTCGAAACTGTGTATGAGAATCTGGGTTTGTATAAAGAATATGAAGAACAGCTATAGCGACAGTTCTGTCACTATAGGTGGTCTTTAGCGACAGTTTCAATATAAAAACTATATTTTTATTAAATAATTATAGAAAATTAGTTTTTTACTGTTAAAAATACAAAATAAATTATTAAAAAATATTTTCAAATCTGAAAATCAGTTTTTAATTATTTTTAATATATTTCATAAATATTTAATATTTTTGAAATATTAAAAGTATATAATTTATTTAATTATTATATTAAATAAATTATTTAAAAATAATTTTAATACATGAAAAATCATTTAAAAATATATTATGATATTAGAAAATATTTTAAGTTATTTTTAATAACTTTTAATATTATGCGATGAATTTCATTAATAAATTAATATTAATGATAATTATTTTATTTAATAAATACATTAAATAAATTATGGAAAAATAGAATTAATGATTTAAAAATAGTATAAAAATTGTTTATGTGTTATAAAAATATTTTAAGTTATAAAATATAACTTTTAATATTTAAAGGTAGATTTTATTAATAATTTAATATTAATGATTATTAACTTATTATTAATAATATTAAATTTATTTAATAATTATATTAAATAAATAGTTTAAAAATAGTTTTATTAATTTAAAAATTATTTAAAAAGGATATAAGTGAATTAAAAATATTATTAAGTTATACTTAATGACTTTTAATATTTTGATAAATAGTACATTAATAATTAAATATTAATGGAAATTATTTAAAAATTATTTTAAATGTTTCAAAAATCATTTAAGGGTAATATAAATGTTTTAAAAGTATTTTGAGTTATTATAAATAACTTTAATATTTTGGCAATGGTTTCATTAATAGTTTAATATTAATTAAGTATTAATGATAATAGAATTGTTTAATATTTAAATCATTTAATAATGATTCCGATGTTTAAAAATTCATGATAAATTATAATAAATGTTTAAAAATTATTATAAGGTCATGAAAAATAATATAACTGATATATAAGTTATCTAAATGGATATTGAACTGCTATATAGAGTCTTAGACTCGATAAATACCCGATAAAGTTGTCGGTACACTAACATATTTCAGAAATTGATCTAGACTTAGATAGATTGACTTGATAAATGTTATTTGTGATTCAATGGTTGTTAAACTTACATGACAATGTGATTAGGTTATGTGTTGATTGTAAATAGCAGTACAATATGACATGATATATTATTCTAATCGAAAGAATAATTTATTTAATGATAGGGCTTGGTATAAAAGATAAATCTAAGTTGTGTAAGAAGCAGACAAGGCAAGTATCAAACCCTTTGCATTTACTATATGCAACGGACATGCGTAAGATAATATCTAAACTATTCATTTCAATTGTTCAAATATTTTAACCTTTGTATACACTTATGCAATGATTCTGTATAAGTAAGTTATTAAATTATAATTGTTGTACAAGTTCCTTTTATTCTGTTATTGTAAATCAAGATATATATTATGTTTGTTAATTTCTAAACATGGTTATACAAGTGTCCTCACTTGGATAATCATTATATTTTATCACATGTTGATACATTCATATCGGTGTCCAGTATATACACGTTGAATTAAAAGCTGTCTAAGCTATTTGATCTGGCTAGACACAAACTTAAAAGTGTTGTTGAACAAGATAAGAACTTTATTATTATCCAATCGAATTATTTTGGTTTGGATTCTAGACTAGTATAAATATCCCAAATATGGGAAACTTTTATGCGCCTAAGGCGGATATGCTGGACGAAAATATCGTCCTTGAATGTAGTATTGATCAATACAGGGCATAACGGGTTGATCACCCCCGAGCCCGTAAGTTATGACGGTTTACAAATGAAGTTCTATTTAACCTTTACGAAAATAAAAATTAATATTCATAGTCTGTCAACTGATCCTCATTTATAGTCAGTACGTAGTTTCAAAAATTTAAAATCAAAATAATATGTTGTTTATTATTGATTCAGCTTACTGCACAACTGTTGATTCATTGTAGAAGTATCGTTCAAAGAAAATATTTAATTCGTTCAACTAACTGTTTTTGTTGCTATTACTTGCTGGGCACTCTAATGCTCATCTTTGCTTAATTTAAATATTTTCAACTAAGTGTGAACAACCTGAAGGCTCTGCAAAGAACAAAGGGAAAGTGAAGGTCGCTGAATGAATGATAATGCTATCTTTTATAATAACTAGACTTTCTAAGGATAAGAATGATATATATTAATTATCATGTAATGTAACGAATGTTTAAAGGTTTTGTACTTGGGATTAAAAACTCTGATAATATGTAAATTATATTTGATAATCTATATTATTGTTATTATTATTATTAGTAATATTTCGCTCATAGAAATGGTATTGTGAAGCACCGAGTTTGGGTTTTAAGTACATAAATTTGGGGGGCGTCACAGGATGGTATCAGAGCTATAGGGTTAGAAACCTTAGGTGGGATAAACCTTAGGCTATAACCTTAGAACAGAGGGAAACGTTGAAAATTTAAATAACTCATATAGAGTTTAAAAAGTGATGAATCGAATAAATTCATCGTCAAACAAAAAAAACCTATATAAAACTATTGTTTGTTAAGTGTATATATTATATGCTAATAAGGATAACTTATGTGTGTAGATGTCAGGTGAAAAAAGATTAGGATACCCTCAGATCGTAAAGAAGGAGCCAATGTCAAAGCCAATAGCTGAGATAAAGGCTCAAAGTGAAAGCAACCTCGATGAGGTGGTTATTGTGAAAAATATAATACCAGATCCGGAAATGGTAGAACTGACATACAGTGTGTGATGCCCCTAAAACATGTATACATCACCCATTCTGAGTCGCCAAAACATGGTACAGAAACAACTACAACTTTATTAATATAATTGTCGTGTAAAATACGACAACACTTAAACTGTAAGTTTAAATACAAATATTTTCTTTTAGACAATATCCACACTCAAATAATAAAATATAATAATATATCACACACTCATTGTAAAAATATCATCATTATTATATTATTAAAAAATAATAATATATTTTATCAGAAAAGATAAAATATTAATTTTTAACAATTGTCACATAAAAAAATAATTTTCTCCATCTATATCCACATAGAATGAGTATAATTTTTTATCATATAAATCAATAATTAATTATTCACAAATAATATTACAGAATCACAATACTAACAACCAGGCCGTTCCCAGGAAAGAGGGGGCTTTCCAATAAGAATTTCTCCTTACTGGTGCGCAATTAGGTGACCAAATCTCTCCTTACACAGAACTTTCTAGACATTGCCAATAATGCTATCTAATAATATTATTCAAATAATATGAATTATTACTCCGATAATGGAAAATACTATGTAGTGACAATTATTGAAACAACAATAATATAAAATATCAACGTAGCAATTATTGAATCAATAAAATAAAATATTAAACAGTAAATACTGTAACAATTATTGAGTAGTGCCTTCTTATGTAAGAATCAATAATTAGTGCAATACCGTGTGCTACTGTACAACAACGCGTATTACAGTGTTTTAACCACCGGGTATTCTAACAGTGTTAACAGTAACAACTACGTCGTTATTTATAAACAACTTATACTTATCGTTTTCTTCATCCAATCGCTTTTCGTTATGGGGCCCACACAAGGCTGCGCCGTCGTACGAATATTCTCCGACAGTAAGAATATTCCACGACCAAACGAATATTCTTCGACAATAATGAATATTTTATAACCACTTGCTTATTTAAAAATATTTGCGCATTTGTACCTATAACTAATCACATTAATCAAATCAACCCTTACTATTTTAAAATAATAAATAGAGGAAATTAAATTTTATTTATAATAAGTTGGGGTCTTACCACCTGCCCTCCTTATAAAATTTTGTCCTCGAAATTGACGTACGTACCTGGTGTTTCGAAAAGGTGAGGATACCTTGCTTTTATTTCTGTTTCTAATTCCCAGGTCATTTTCTCAATAGCATGGTTCCTCCACAAAACTTTGACTTGTGGTATGACCATTATTCGTAGGATATGCTCCTTTTTATCCAAGATCTTGACAGGTGCCTCCTCATACGTTAAGTCTTCGGCTATTTCGTCCGGTTCTAACTCAATAACGTCGTTCGGGTCTTTTACATATTTACGAAGCACAAATATGTGAAAAATATTATGAACACGAGACATGATTGGAGGTAACGCGAGTCTATAGGCCACATTTCCTACTCGGTCAAGAATTTGAAATGGACCAATAAATCGTGGATTGAGCTTTCCTCTATTTTCAAATCTTGTAACTCCCTTCCATGGAGCAACACGCAACAATACATGATCCCCAATACTAAATTTTACGTCCTTTCGATGAAGATCTGTATAATTCTTTTGTCGATCCTATGCCGTTTGTATACGTTATCGAATTATTTAGATCTTTTCTATAGTAATACGTACCAACTCGGGTCCCAACAATGTTGCTTCACCCACCTCATCCCAACATATTGGAGAGCGACACTTTCGTCCATACAATGCTTTGAATGGAGCCACCCCTATACTTGCCTGATAACTATTGTTATAGGAGAATTCCACCAATGGTAAATACTTATCCCAACTCCCTTTGAAGTCTAGGACATAAAGTCTTAATAGATCTTCAAGAGTTTAAATAGTCCTCTCTGATTGTCCGTCCGTTTGAGGATGGTATGCTGAACTAAATCGTAAATCCGTGCCCATAATTTTTTGCAAGCTAACCCAAAATTGTGAAGTGAATCTTGGGTCACGATCCAAAACTATGGACACTGGCATGCCATACAATCTCACAATCTCATTTACGTACATACGAGCAAGACGTTCAAGGGAATAAGTCTCCCGTATCGGCAAGAATGAGTAGACTTAGTTAATCTATCAGCAATAACCCAAATATCATTTATGCCTTGAGAAACCGTGGGAAGACATGTAACGAAATCCATGGTAATGTGTTTCCACTTCCATTTCAGAATCTCAAGTGGTTTCAATAGACCCTTAGGCACTTGATGCTCTGCCTTTACACGTTGACAAGTCAAACACCTCGAGATAAATTTCGTGATCTCTCTCTTCATATTGTTCCACCAAAATGTATGTCGAAGATCATGATACATTTTGGTACTTCCAGGATGGATTTCAAACGGTATATTGTGTGCTTCAATCATGATCTTATATTTCAAATCAGAGTCATTAGGAACACAAAGTCTGGAGTGGACTCGAAGCATTCCTTCTTCATCGATTCTTGCTTCTGGAATAGCACCTTCTTGTACTTTCTTCTTCATACGTATCAGCTCTGAGTCTGTGGCTTGAGCAACTTTAACTTTTTCGATTAAAGTCGGTTCTATGGGTATACTTGACATCATCACATGGGTCCCCGGAGTCTTGAATTCTATCTTCATCTTTTGTAAATCACATAAAATAGGCCTTTGTGTTGACACATCGCACTTATTCCTGCATATGATCTTCTACTTAATGCGTCAGCTACCACGTTCGCTTTTCCAGGATGGTATTGAATAGTGTGGTCATAATCTTTCAATAGCTCGAGCCAACGTCATTGTCGCATATTGAGTTCTTTCTGGGTGATGAAATATTTGAGGCTTTTATGGTCTGAATATATCTCCACTTTCTCCCCATATAGATAGTGCCTCCAAATTTTCAATGTAAAAACGATTGCTGCCAGCTCTAGATCATGAGTAGGGTAATTCCTCTCATATTCTTTAAGTTGTCGCGAGGCACAAGCTATGACTTTCCCATGTTGCATGAGAACACATCCTAACCCTTTGCCTGAAGTATGGCTGTAGATAACAAATTCATCCGAACCAGATGGTATTATCAGAACAGGTGCCGAAATGAGTTTCCTCTTAAGCTCTTGAAAACACTTCTCGCATTCCTTGCTCCATACGAATTCTGTATCTTTACGAGTCAGCTGAGTTAACGAAGTAGCGATTTGAGAAAATCCGTCCACGAATCTCTGATAATAACCAGCTAAGCCCAGAAAGCTACGTACTTCGGTCACCGACTTCGGTTGCTCCCAACTTTGTATTGCTTCAATCTTCGTCGGGTCAATAGATACTCCATGTTTTGACAGCACGTGCCCAAGGAATGCTACTTCCTCAAGCTAGAACTCGCATTTCTTCAGCTTGGCATATAGCTTGTTTTCACGAAGCCTTTAGAGTACCAGCTTTAAATGGTGCTCATGATCTTCACGACTTTTAGAATATATGAGGATGTCATCAATAAAGACAACAACGAACTGATCCAAATATTGCTTGAATACTCCGTTCATCATATCAATGAAAGTCGCAGGAGCATTAGTCAATCCGAAAGATATGACTAAGAATTCATAATGCCCGTGCCGAGTTCTGAAGACAGTCTTTGGAATATTCTCAGTTCTAATCTTCAGCAGATGATATCCCAAACGAAGATCGATCTTTGAAAAGAATTATGCTTCTTGCAACTGGTCAAACAGGTCATCAATACGAGGTAGCGGATACCTATTATTGATGGTGACATGGTTCAATTCTCGATAGTCAATACAAAGTCGCATACTCCCGTCTTTCTTCTTTACAAATAAAATAGGAGCACCCCAAGGAGATGTACTAGGACAAATGAAACCGATGTCTAACAACTCCTGTAGTTGGACCTTTAACTCCTGAAGTTCAATTGGAGCCATTCGATATGGGGTTTTAGAAATGGGCTTTGTACCAGGTTCAAGATCAATAAAGAATTTAACTTCACGTTCTGGGGGTAGACCGGGAAGTTCTTCAGGAAATACGTCAGGAAAGTCACTAACAACAGGAATATTATTCAAATCTGACGTGTCTTTATTCAAATTCATAACATGGGCTAAGAAAGCTTGACATCTATTTTTTAATAAACGAATAGCTTTATGACTTGATATGACAGTGATTGATTTTAGTGGTTTAGTTGCTTGAATCTGTACAACAGGTTGGTTAGGAATATGAAAACTTACAACCTTACGAAAATAATCAATTTTGGCATGATGAGTAGTTAACCAATCAATCCCTAAAATCACATCAAAAGCAAGTATCTTTAAAGAGATAAGGTCAACAGGTAATGTGATAGTGCCAACTTGGATCAAACAAGATTTATAAACAGTGGATGTAATGAAAGTTTCTCCTAACGGAGTCTCCACAGATAAATCAAAGTCTAATTTCTCCGGAGTCAAGTTTAAATGTTGAGCACAACAGGAGAGATAAATGAATGGGTAGCACTGGTATCTAGTAAGGTATAAACTTCACAAGAATTTATGATTAGCTTACCCTTGATCACCTCGTTTGGGTTCCTTGCATTTTTACCAGTCACGACAAACGCTCTTCTAGGAACCGTTGACTTCGACTTCTCTGGTACATCCTTTTGAGTCACCATCCCCACTGGACTTGGTTTCGCTACAGTATAATCTCGAGCGATATGTCATTCCCTTCCACAATTATAGCATACCTTGAATTGTTGTGGACAGTTTGGGCTGATATGTCCCTCTTTTCCACATTTATAGCATACGACCGGTGATCGTTCTCCTACCTTAGAACTAGTTATTGCTGGTGCTGACGTCTTCACATTGTCATTATTAAATATCCTCTTTTTAAAATCTCCCTCCGACTCGCTTCTTCTATTTTCATGGCCACGATTACCACCAGAGTGGTTACCACTTTTGTCTGAATTTTTCTTTCCCTGCTGTTTATCGTTGCTCCGATGACTGCTGTCACCGGTATGATCCTGGTTGTGGTCCCTCGGTTGAACATACTCGTTATCTCGCTCTAATAATTAAGCCATATTGACAACATCTGAATATAGAGAAAATTTATGAGAAATGAGATACTGACGTATGTCGGGTTTCAAACCTCTCAGAAACATCCGCGTCATACGTTCCTCATTCTCCACCAAATGAGGTGCAAACCTGGATAACTCTGCAAACTTCGCCTCGTATTGGGACACCGTCATGTTGTTCTGCTCCAGTCTAATAAATTCCACCTCCTTCATATGGCAAATACTTTCAGGAAAGTACTTGTCATTGAAAAGTTTTTAAAATGTCTCCCAAGACATATTGAGTGCGGTTGGATGGGTACGCTTCACAGATTCCCACCAGTAATCTATCTCATTACGGAACATAAAGGTGGCAAATGGAACCTTATGTTCCTCCGTGCATCCCAAGAAATCGAATATCTTGGTAATTTGCTTGACCCACGTCTCTGCCTTAATTGGATCCGGCTTTCCCCAGAATTCTGGTGGTCCCAACTCTTTTAATTGCCGTGACAAATCGCACGTTGCTATCATTTCCACCTGTATTTTGTACACGAGTCTCCTTCGTCTGATTTTGCATGAATTGCAAAAAGCTTCTAAACATTCCATCGTTCATCATATGCTCAGTGGTATTGTTTACAGGAGGAACATTACCGGCCTATTGCATGTTCTCCTCGTTGGTGATTAATGGTGTCTCCATGGTCTCATTTACTCCATCGTTAATATTCTCAGCTGCCATTCTTAAATACTGCTACAAAACAAGGGTTATTTAAAGAAATTGACATGCAATATAATAACCCTATACTTTGATCAACCAACAAATAAGCTTACACAAGACACACTAGCGAATGATTTACTCGTCTCTCCCCACTAGTTCTATTCCCCGATCTCCGCCAGAGACCATATCCCTAAGCTCTAATACCAACTATAACGCCCCCCAAAATAGGTATACATCACCCATTCTGAGTCACCAAAACATGGTACAGAAATAACTACAACTTTATTAATACAATTGTCATGCAAAATTCGACAACACTTAAACTGTAAGTTTAAATACAAATATTGTCTTCTAGACAATATCCACACTCAAATAAGTCATCATTACAATTATTGATACATTATTTTACAAAAAATGGTGAGGACTACTAAACAACTTTCTAGAACCATCATTCTATACCACGACTAGTACTTGCTACATTCTCGCCTCCTTAGAAGAAAAATAGAACAAAAAGGAAAAGGGTGAGCTCAACTAGCCCAGTAAAGAACATTATGACCAAAATAATATAGAACAAATTATCGTTAGTCCTCAACAGGGAAAAATTTAATTGAATACAATAGACAATAAGTTTTAAATCAATATTCACAATGGAAATAATAATTCATTAGAAGAGTTAAGTAGAGAATAAAATCTACTATCTTCTATTTATGAATTTAAAAGTTCATCGTCAATATTTTATCCCTATAACATCAATCAACATATATATCTGGAATCAAATATTCATCTTTGCACTACAGGTCAAGGATATTCATCAGTTGGTCATGTTCATCTAAACACCTATTCATCTTTGCACTACTGGCCAAAGATATTCATCAGAACATCATTCATCTTTGCACTACATGCCAAAGATATTCAGTTATATCATCATTTAGGACTAAGAATGCTGAAAAATATTTTAAAGAAAATGAATCCAGTGAAACAAAAAAGCAAATATTAAGGATTCGTACTTTAAACAATCCGAGTTCAAAAATACTTCATAAATAATCATAGTGAAGTAAAATTCAAGAATGATCAAAACATGGATACAATCAAAGCTAGTATCCATAATAGATATCTTGGACAAAAAAAATATAATTTTTAGGTGAATAGTGTCGTATACTGAATAGTGCCGTATATGTGAATAGTAATCCAGACACAAAAAGTTCTAAATTTGATAAAAAGTTCAGACCAATATTTCGGTATAATGATATTGAAAGAAATAATATCATTTATAAAAAAAATAACATCCCTTACCTCGAAAAGATAGTACTTCTGACTGGAATACTGGATATAGTGCTGAAGAAACTTGCACCGTATAGCAACACTCAAAGTATCAAAATACTCACAAGAATACGCTCGATAATATAGAGAGAGAAGGAGAGAGAACTTATTTCTGGTGTGATTTTCAATTCTATCCTAAGCACCCTATTTATAAAAAAATGCTTAGAACACCAAAGCAGAAAATTTAATAAAATATTAATATATTTATATAATTTTCCTTAGCCCACCTTTTAACCAAAAGATCAGCCACACATGTGCCAAAAACAACAAAAATGTTTTTCAAAATAAAAACATTTAAAACTCCAAAAATCAATTCAGACCCGATATACCAGAACTTCAATAATTCACAATAAATAGCCCTTTATCAGAAAAATTCGAATCTTATGTCCATTCCATAGAAAATTCAATTCTTTACAACTTTGTAAGTTTAAGTTTTTCCAAATTCCAAACAGAAATTGACCGAAATCCACATATAGACGATTTTACAAGCTATAATCAAATTTCAGTCAAGAAATAGGGTCCACAAACATGACAAACATATTTTAAATATTTTTAGTAACAAAAATACTCTTCCTCCTCATTTATTCATATATCACATATTTATTGTAAAAATATCATCATTATTATATTATTAAAATATAATAATATATTTTATCATAAAAGATAAAATATCAATTTTCAACAATTGTCACATAAAAAAAAATTCTCCATCTATATCTACATAAAATGAGTATAATTTTTTTTATCATATAAATAAATAATTAATTATTCACAAATAATATTACAGAATAACAATAATGACAACCAGGCCGTTCCCAGTAAAGAGGGGGCTTTTCAATAAGGATTTGTCCTTACTGACGCGCAATTAGGTGACCAAACCTCTCCTTAGACGTAACTTTCTAGACATTGCCAATAATGCCATCTAATAATATTATTCAAATAATATGAATTATTAATCCGATAGTGGAAAATACTATGCAGTGATGATTATTGAAACAACAATAATATAAAATATCAACGTAGCAATTATTGAATCAATAAAATTAAATATTGAACAGTAATTACTGTAATAATTTTTGATTAGTGCCTTCTTACGTAAGAATCAATAATTGGTGCAATACCGTGTGCTACTGTGCAATAATGCGTATTACTGTATTTTAACCACCGGGTATTCTAACAGTGTTAACGGTAACAACTACGCCGTTATTTATAAACAACTTATACTTGTCGTTTTCTTCATCCAATCACTTTCCGTTATGGGGCCCACACAAGGCTGCGCCGTCGTACAAATATTCCCCGACAGTAAGAATATTCCACGACCAAACGAATATTCTTCGACAACAATAAATATTTTATAACCACTTGCTTGTTTAAAAATATTTGCGCATTTGTACCCATAACTAATCATATTAATCAAATCAACCCTTACTATTTTAAAATAATAAATAGAGAAAATTCATTTTTATTTTATAATAAGTTGGGGTCTTACATAGTGATTCAGACACTGAAGTTGGAGCTGATCAAGTATCAACCGAAGTACAGAATCTTCTGGACCAGGTTTCCTCTTTGGAAAAGCTGTGGGCAATAGAAAAACTATTAAATAGCAAACTGCGAAAAGCATTATTTGAAACAATGGAAGAATAAGATAAGCTTAAAATCCAAATTGACCAAATTGGA
Organism: Panax notoginseng; assembly: GCA_016801055.1. NCBI lineage: Eukaryota > Viridiplantae > Streptophyta > Magnoliopsida > Apiales > Araliaceae > Panax > Panax notoginseng. The sequence continues at coordinate 143,893,552 of CM029020.1, forward strand.
GCTAAAAGCAACAAAGCATGCGCAGCTCCGAGCTAGAAGGGGAAAAGAAAGATGAAGGACCGTGATATATGAAATCCTAATAACAACCAAGGAAAAATTAATCGAATAGAACGGTGTGCAAATTGTGACAAGAAACATGAAGGTGTATGCAGGAAAGGGGAAAATATTTGCTACAATTGCGGACATGAGGGACATTTCTCTCCTCATTGTCCCAATCCAAAGCAATGTGTCTGTTTTATTTATGGGATAGAAGGTCATCAGGCAAAAAGCTGTCCGAGATCAAGAAAAAGGCGTAGTGAATAGTTAGTATAGGTTCTGTGGTGTAGGTGTGTTGAATGTAATATTTGTGATATGTATGTTTGTGTAATGTAATATTCTCAACTTTTGTATAAGTTAAGGTTGTAAATCCTGACTTTTGTGGTCACAAAGGGATAGCAATATGGGCTATGTTATGTAAATTATTATGACTTAATGAAAATGAACTTATGTTTGAGTAATGAAACAAGTTTAAGGTTTAGAATGTAAGTTAAATTATGTTTTATTTAATCAGATAATGCCGCCAAGACGTCAAACTAGAAATCAAAGGGTAGAAGAATCTGTCAAAAATGCTGGGGGACAACAACCAGATCCAATGCAGCAATTTGCAAACATGGTAGCTCAGGCAATGCAACAAGGAATTCCAGCCACAGGGAACCAGACAGACAACCGCTTGGTAAACTTTAAGGACTTCAAGGCTGTGGGACTGCCAAAATTTAAAGGTACAACTGACCCTGTTGAAGCCCAGACTTGGGTTAAGGAAATCGAAAAGGCATTCGTTATAGCTAGGGTAGCGAATCAGACGAGGGCTAGAGCAAGTGTAGTTGCTTGGGAAAGGTTAAAAACTTTATTTTTCGAAAACTATTTTTCATCTAGTATGCAGGCTAGGATGGAGGTTAAATTTTTAGAATTGAAGCAAGAGAATATGACGGTGTTAGAATACGTCGCAAAATTCAATGAATTGGCTAGGTTTGCTCTGCATCAAGTCGATACGGAGGCTAGGAAAGCTAGAAGGTTTGAGCTGGGATTAAAACCCTGGCTCTACAATAAGGTGGCAGTGTTGCAGATCCCTACATTTGTAGCACTCGTGGAGAAAGCTATTATTGCTGAGGAGGGGAGTGAGGCCATGAGCCTCTACAACAAGGAAAGAAGGAACAATGGTAAGGTTGGGGAGCTGGGAAGGTAGGAACAAAAAGTGGGAATAGGAATGAAAAGAGGAAGGGAAATAACTTTGGGGGTATACAGGTGAAGCAGGAAGGTACAAAGAAGAAGCAGGTGGTGCAATGTGGGAACTGTGGAAAGAACCATTTGGGGGAATGTTTGAAAGGTAAATTTACATGTTTTAAGTGCGGGAAGGAGAGTCATATCTCTCCCAACTGCCCCAATCCTAGAACTATTAGTGGGTGTTTTCTGTGCGGATCAAAGGAGCATAAGGTGAAGGACTGCCTGAAAAGGAAGACGGAGGCAGAAAGCGTTAACATGGGGAAAAGTGGCGGAACTTTGGCAATCACAGGACCAACATCATCTAGGAAGCCGACAAAATCTATTGTAAGGGTCTTCAACATGACAGTCCAGGATACGGCGGCAACTGGCAATGGAAGTCCAGGTATTATTCGTATAATTTTTATTTTATTATACATGATTTTCATAGATATAGTAAATTATCTTATAAAGAAAATTTTGAAGGAGGAATTTGAGTTCTTTTAGAAATCAAATTTCCGTTAATCAGAAAGATAAGCTCTATGTGAATAGTTAACGATCAGTTTGATCAAATTATGATCGAGATCTACTTATAATAATTGAATATGCTATGTACACTGGTATGTATAGGTTTTTAAAACGGTGATTCCGGGGACAGAATCTTTATAAGGGAGGGTGAATGTGACAACCCGATATTTTCTATATAAATAAATTTGAAATTTTGCATATAATTTTTTTTTATTTTTAAAGATGAGGATTTGTACAAGATATTGTGTATATGTATTTCTGTGATAAATAAAAATACATTTATTACATGAATAATTAAAAATAATTTTATTTCAGAATTATTGATTATTATAAATTATATTCTTATAATAATTAATTTATTGGCAGAAATGTTTTTATTATTATTTTCCATGAAAATATAATTATATATTATTTAAATAATATATGAAATGATTTTTAGAATAATTATAATAATTATTCTATTATATGAATTTTAGTACAGATTATTAAGTTAATTATTTTACCTTAATTATTAAGCTTAAATCGGGAAGAATAAATCAAATATGGAATCCAAACCCTAATTTTGGAATTTAATCAAGGAATGAGAATAATAATATAATATTAATTATATTTTGATTTTTCAGTGCTATAAATATGTACTGTATGTACGTACTGAGGATGGTTGGTCAATTATGGTTTTTAATGTAAAAACCCTGGTTTTACTGTAGGAAACCCTAATTTTAAAATCAATTGTGAGTTTAAGACAGTTATATAACTGTGTTATATGATTTATGTTGTGTATTAAATGATTAATTAGGTAAACCCTAATTAAAAAAATTAGAAACCCTAAATAATTTTCAGAAAATCCTAAGTTATTAAAAACCCTAATTTTAATTGCTAAACCCTAATTCGAAACTCAAATTAGAGTTCAATATTGATTGGTAATTATATTAATGTGATTAATTAACAAGTATTAGAATTAGAATTGTTTATTATGGAAACCCTAAATTTTTAAACCCTAATTACTAAATTAGAACCCAAATTTGGTAATTAAAAACCCTAATTTGCTAATTTGGCAACCCTAATTTGTTAATTGTAAGCTAAATGCTAATTAGTGGACACTAAAACACAAATGTTCATGTATAGTGTAATTAAAAAACCAATTTAATTAAGGAAACCCTAATTTCAAATTTTTAGAAACTAAAATTCTAATTATTTATTTATTTTGCTTAATTAGAAATCCTACAAAATTTATTGTGCAAGACCTTAGGGTTAAAACCTAAGGGTTTGGGACGAGATTACACAAATGCCATTAAAATTATATGACAAATGACTATTATGCCCTTATTGCATTATTGAGGTTTACTTGTAGAACTTGGTCTAGTTGGAGTGGTTGGCCCCTAGGGTAGCCATGTGACTAGAATTGAAAATCTCAACCTTTTAGCTAGCCAAATTCATTGTATTCAAGTAGTATAAATGGATCAAAGAGAGAGAAAAATTCATTTGTTACCTTATTTGGCACAAGTACACAACCTAGACTCTCAGTAGACAAATCAGTCTCATATTCAAGCCCCACTAACATCTACAACAAATCAGTAGCCTAAGATCAAGATTGATCAAAGTAAAGGTATAAACCTTACTTGAAAATCTGTCCATTGATCCTATGTTAGATGTTATTTTTTTCGTGTTAAACATGTTGTATGTAGTGTATAATGATGATCTGGGTTGCTAGACGTTAGATCCATAACATATCGAGTCTCAGATTTGAAGATTTATGTTTTGCCCCCAAAATTAGGTATACATCACCCATTCTGAGTCGCCAGATACATGGTACAAAATTCAAATACAATTTCATTTATACAACTGTTGAGCTGTCGTATAGAATACGACCACAGTTAACTATGAGTTTTAATACAAATGTATGTAACTCTCATGGTACCTCGACCACAACCTTACAATGCTACTATACATAAAAGTATAGTCAAAACTGTTTTAGAAATTAAAATATTTGGGAAGTGCTCAAGGAAACCTTCGTACATGGGAGGCCATGCGTCTAGGTTATGATAGATATCATATGTCCATTGAATTATCCTTGGTTAACCCAAAAGTCCCTAAATAAAAATAAAAAGATTACTATCATCTTCTTTCCAATGGTAGGTCTTCTCTTGACATATAAATATTTCCGTTGTCTCCAAGTGAAAATTATACTTCAAATAAACTCCAAGATTATATGGATAGTGCTCATAGATATATTAAGCAAGTGGATGTCCACAACCATGTCTTATGAGTATACGAGGTTGTATGTCATTAGACATCTTGTATGATAGTGGCAAAACACCCTTCCAAAGTTGGGTTCGCCTCACCCTATTTGATTCACCAAATATAACTACTAAATGATGTATAGAATACAACACACTTTTCTATACTGTTTAGGGAGAATCTCCACGGCTATCACACTATTTCATAGAATAGTGAGGACTACTAATGATATCATCTGGATCGTCACTCCGTTCCCTGACTAGTCCCTACTGCGTTCTCACTTCCTGAATAGAACAATGAAAGCAAAAGGGTGAGCTCAACTAGCCCAGTAAAGAATATCATAATTAAAGCTAATTTACATCATCAATAGCCTTCATCATTAAAAAATCAGAGATTTAGAATATATGGTAGCTGATAAAACTTTTCAACCATAGTTGCAGCGGAACGAGCAATCCATTAGAAGAGTCAAATAGACCATTAGGTCTATTATCTTCTCCATATTAAAAGTCCACCAACAATGTTTTATTCCTGTAACATCAATCAACCATTCCTGTGCACAATCATATGAATAACTCATAATCATAATTGTGATTCTAAATTCCTCTTTGCACCTAGGACGAAGATAATTTTCATCACCTATATTTACCTGAAACATCAAAAAGCATGGTTATACCAAATCACAATTCTTGTTCATAATCATACTAATAAATTCATATTTACACTACGACCAAAGACATACAACTGTATTTTAGAAGAGTCAAGTAGAGCATGATATCTACTATCTTCTACAAATTAAAAGTGTATAACCAATATTTTATCGCTGAGACTCAGCTTAATAAATAATCCACACCTTTGAATTTTTCATGCACTACGGCCAATGATATTCGTTAGTATCACATCCATGAATTATCCATGCACTACGGCCAAAGATATTTATTATTATCACATCCATGAATTAATATTTTATCGCTGAGACTCAGCTCAATAATTAATCCACATCATCGAATCATCCCTGCACTACAGGCCAAGGATATTCATTAGTATCACGACCACGAATTATCCATTCACTACAGGCCAAAGATAATTGTGTTTTCATCAACGGTCCTGATCATGCCATAAAATAATTCATCTTTGTACCCTTGGCTGAAGAGAATCCATAGCCATAATCATACCAAAAACTGTCCATCAATACAATACGGGCCAATGAGGACTTTTCCACATCATTTGTAACATTACGGTCATGATTACACCGAATAATCCCTGGTTATAATCATACCAAATCCATCTATATACTACATGCCACATATGACTTTCAACAAAATATAAACATGAGGATGATGACAATGATATAAGAATTCAATAAAATAAGTTCAAGAATTAATTAATCCAGGAACCAATAACGTCCAAATTGTCAACATGATACTGCTTTGTGCAGTAAAATTCAAGAATACTCAGAAGAATATTTCCATGAAAATATATTGGATGAAGCGCAAATATCAAGGATATTTCACAAATTTCATGGAGTATAAAAGCCAAAACTTTAGCCAACTGAGTATAATAAAGAATGGAATAAAAAAAGAAATCACCAGGCATGCGATAGACCGCACAGACAGGTTATTCCAATAGAAAAATAAATAGTGGAACCAGGTTATGCGTAAATGCACCGGTAGGATATTCTAACAGAATAATAAATAATGGAACCAGGTCCGGCGTAAAGCACAGACATGATGTTCCGACAGAATAATAAAGAATGGAATAACAGAAGAATTTCACGAAGTATAGGGTAGCCCGCGTATACAGGTTATTCCAACAGAATAATAAAGAATGGAATAACAGAAGTTCTCTTCATGAATACAAAAAAAATAGTACTCCTTACAAGGACAACAAATAATATCCCTTACCGTAAAAGAAACTTGATATCGGAGTAGTGAAGTAGCTGTGACGCCCCCAAAATAGGTATACATCACCTATTTTGAGTCGCCAAATACATGGTACAGAATACAAATACAATCGTTAATATACGACAAGAGAGCTGTGAGTTTTAATACAAATATTGTCTTCTAGACAATATCCACTCTCAAAATAAGTCCTCATTACATTTATTATCACAATATTTAATAGAATAGTGAGGACTACTAATACTATCATCTGGTCCATCACTCCGTTCCCCGACTCGTCCCAGTTATATTCTCATTTCCTGAAGAGAACAATGAAAGAAAGGGTGAGCTCAACTAGCCCAGTAAGAAATATTATGACTAAGATAATGCAGAATAAATTATCATTAGCCTTAAACAGTGTTAAACTGATTCAATATAATAAACATCAAGTTTAACTGCAGCGAAACAAGCAACCCATTAGAAGAGTCAAGTAGAGAATAAAATCTACTATCTCCTACAATTTAAAAGGTTTTTCATGACTTTTATCGCTGGGACTCAGCTTAATAAATAATCCACATCATCGAATCACCCCTGCACTACGGCCAAGGATATTCTTTAGTATCACGACCACAATTATCCATGCACTACGGGCCAAGAATATTTGTGTATTCATTAATGGTCATGATCATGCCAACTACTGTCCATCAATGGTCTACGGGCCAATGAGGACTTTTACCACATCATTTATAACATTACGGTCATGATTATACCGAATAATCCCTGGTCATAATCATACCAAGTCCATTTATTCGCTACAGACCACAGATGACTTTCAACAGAATATAAACATGAGGATGATGACAATGATATAAAAATTCAATAAAATAAGTTCAAGAATTAATTTATCCAGGAACCAATAACGTCCAAATTGTCAACATGATACTTCTTTGTGGAGTAAAATTCAAGAATGCCCGGAAGAATATTTTTATGAAAAGATACTTGATGAAGCGCAAATATCAAGGATATTCCACTAATTTCATGGAGTATAAAAGTCAAAACTTTGACCAACTAAATATAATAAATATTGGAATAACAAAAGAAATCACCATGCATGCGATAGACTGCACAGACAGGTTATTCGAACAGAAAAATAAATAATGAAACCAGGTCATGCGTAAACGCACCGACAGGATATTCCGACAAAATAATAAATAATGGAACCAGGTCCGGTGTAAACGCACAGACAGGATATTCTGACAGAATAATAAATAATAGAACCAGGTTCGGCGTAAACGCACAGACAGGATATTCTGACAGAATAATAAATAATGTAACCAGGTCCGGCGTAAAACGCACGGACATGATATTCCAATAGAATAATAGTAAAGACGGAATAATAGAAGAATGTCACCGAGTATAGGGTAGTCCGCGTATACTGGTTATTCCAGCAGAATAATAAAGAATGGAATAACAGAAGTTCTCTTCATGAATACAAAAGAAAATAATACTCCTTACGAGTACAACAAATAATATCCCTTACCGTAAAAGAAACTTGATATCGAAGTAGTGAAGTAGGAGAATACTTTTCTTCTTTCTCTCTATAGTTTCTCTCTCTAGAGTTTTAGTGAATTCGTAAGAAAATAATGAAGGAATGAGCTTCTATTTATAGAAAAATGGACTGCATAGTAATTAACTCATGAACGGTCTAGATTGATTTATTTTAATCTGACGGTCCATATTTAAAGCAAAATCTTTTAAATAAAATATAATATATTCTATTTATAATCTAATAAAACGAATAACTTTATAAAAGATTTTACTATGCAAATACTATGCATAATAAAATATAATATATTATAATTATTGTCTAATAAAATAGATAACTTTATAAAAGTATTTTGTTTTATATAAAAAGATTTTACTATTAGCCTAATAAAACGAATAACTTTATAAAAGTATTCTGTTTTATATAAAAAGCTTTTCTGTTTTATTACATTAATAATACCAATAAAACAAAACTGAGTGACTTATCAGGTAAGCATCAATAATCAATACCGTGTGCTACTATGCAACCATGCATATTACTGTACTTTTACTAACGAGTAGTTCAACAATATTAATGGTAAAACTTCCGCTGTTATTTTCATAAAGTATTTTTGTCGTTTTCTCAATTCGACAATAATTCCGTTGTAGGGTCCACCAATGATTGTGTCGTCGTACGAATATTTTCTGTTAAAACGAATATTCCCCGACCAATCGAATATTATATAGCAATGTGCATACTTTGTAAAATTTATAAATATTACCCACAACTATAACATTATATCAATTTCACTCCATAATATTCAAAAATGATATCTATAAAAAATTCATCTTTATTTATAAAAGTTGGGGTCTTACAACCTCCCCTTCTTATGAAATTTCGCCCTCGAAATTAGGGTACGTACCTGGTATATCAAAGAGGTAAGGATACCTTGACTTCATTTCAGATTCTAACTCCCAGGTCATTTCCTCAACATCGTGGTTTCTCCACAAAACATTAACTTGAGGTATAACCTTGGAGCGTAGAATACGTTAAATCTTCCGCTATTTCATCCGGTTCTAACTCAATAATGTGGTTCGGGTCTTCCATATATTTTCGTAACATAGATATGTGAAAAATATTATGAACACGAGACATACTTGGCGGTAAAGCGAATCTATAGGCCACAGTTCTTACTCGATCGAGGATTAAAAATGGGCCAATGAATCGAGGATTGAGCTTTCCTTTCTTTCCAAATCTCGTAACTCCTTTCCACGGAGCAACTCGTAATAACACATGATCTCCTATATCAAATTCCACGTCATGTCGATGAAGATCAGCATAACTCTTTTGTCGATCTTGTGAGATTTTTATACGTTGCCGGATCGTTTGAATCTTTTCCGTAATCATACGTACCAACTCCGATCCCAACAGCGTTGCTTCACCCACCTCATCCCAGTATATTGGAGAACGACACTTTCTTCCATACAACGCCTCGAATGGAGCCATGCCAATACTTGCTTGATAACTGTTGTTGTAGGAAAACTCCACCAATGGTAAGAACTTATCCCAACTTCCCTTGAAGTCAAGAACACAGAGTCTTAACAAATCTTCAAGAGTTTGAATAGTCCTCTCTGATTATCCGTCTGTCTGGGGATGATATGCCGAACTAAATTGTAAATCCGTGCCCATAGCTTTTTACAAACTAACCCAAAATCGTGAAGTGAACTTTGTGTCTCGATCAAAAATTATGGATACTGGCATACCATGCAGTCTTACAATCTCGTTTATGTACATATGAGCAAGACGTTCAAGTGTATAAGTTTCTCGTATTGGTAAGAAATGAGCAGACTTGGTCAATCTATCAACAATGACCCAAATTGCATCAATGCCTAGAGAAACCTTGGGAAGACCAGTAACGAAATCCATGGTAATGTGCTTCCACTTCCATTCTGGAATTTCAATTGGTTACAATGGACCTTTTGGTACTTGATACTCCGCATTGACTCGTTGACAAGTTAGACACCTTGAGATAAACATCACTATCTCTCTCTTCATATTGCTCCACCAAAATGTATGACGAAGATCACGATATATTTTAGTACTCCCAGGATGGATTGCAAACGGTGTGTTGTGTGCCTCCATCATGATTTTATACTTTAAATCAGGGTCGTTAGGAACACAAAGGCTGGAGTTGACTCGAAGTATTCCTTCTTCATCGATTCTTGCTTTTGGCATAACACTTTCTTGCACTTTCTTCCTCATACGCATCAGCTCCAGGTCTGTAGCTTGAGCAGCTTTAACTTTATCAATTAAAGTCGGTTCTACTCGTATATTCGTCATCATCACATGGGTTCCTGGAGTCTTTAACTCTATCTCTATCCTTTGTAAGTCACAAAAAATGGGCCTTTGCGTTGACAATATCGCACCCGTACTTGTATATGATCTTCTACTCAATGCATCAGCTACCACATTCATTTTTCTATGATGGTATTGGATGGTATGATCATAATCTTTCAACAGTTCCAGCCAACGTCATTGTTACATGTTGAGTTCCTTTTGAGTGAAGAAATATTTGAGGCTTTTATGATCCGTAAAGATCTCCACTCTCTCTCCATACAAGTAATGCCTCCAAATTTTAAGTGCGAAGACAACAGCTGGCAACTCTAGATCATGAGTAAGATAATTTCTCTCATATTCTTTGAGTTGTCTTGAGGCATAGGCTATAACTTTCCCATGTTGCATGAGAACACATCCCAGCCCGTTGCCCGAAGCATCACTGTAGATGACAAATCCCTCCGAGCCAGATGGTATTGTCAGAACAGGTGCTGAAATGAGTATCGTCTTGAGTTCTTAAAAACTCTTCTCTCATTCTTCGCTCCAACCGAACTTTGTATCTTTCCGAGTCAGCTGAGTTAATGGAGTAGCGATTCGAGAAAATCGTTCCATGAATCTCCGATAATAACCAGCTAAATCGAGAAAGCTACGTACTTCGGTCACTGATTTAGGTTGCTCCCAGCTTTGAATTGCTTCAATCTTTGCCGGGTCAACAAATATTCCATGACTTGATACTACGTGCCCAAGGAATGCTACTTCCTCAAGCCAGAACTCGCATTTCTTCAACTTGTCATAAAGCTTGTATTCACGAAGCTTTTGGAGTGTCAGCCTCAAGTGTTGCTCATGATCTTCACGGCTTTTGGAATAAATAAGGATGTCATCAATAAAGACGACCACAAAGTGATCCAAATATTCATTGAATACTCGGTTCATCATATCCATAAAGGCAGCAGGAGCATTAGTCAATCCAAAAGACATGACTAAGAATTCATAATGCCCATACCGAGTTCTGAAGGTAGTCTTTGGAATATCCTCAGTTCTAACCTTCAGCTGATGATATCTAGAACGAAGATCGATTGTTGAAAAGAATTATGCTCCTTGCAACTGGTCAAATAGGTCATCAATACGTGGCAATGGGTACCTATTTTTGACGGTGACATGATTCAACTCTCAATAATCAATACAAAGTCACACACTCCCATCTTTCTTCTTCACTATTAGAACAGGAGCACCCCAAGGAGAAGTACTAGGATGAATAAAGCCAATGTCTAACAATTCCTGTAGTTGGGTCTTTAACTCCTGAAGTTCAATAGGAGCCATTCGATATGGCGCTTTGAAAATGGGTTTTATACCGTGTTCAAGGTCGATATAAAATTTAATTTCACGTTCTGTGGTAGGCCAGGAAGTTCTCTAGGGAATACGTCAGAAAATTCATTAACAATAGAAATATCATTCAAAACTGAAGTATTTTTGTTTAGATCCGTGACATAAGCTAAGAAAGCTTAACATCCGTTTTTCAATAAACGAATAGCTTTATGGCCTGAGATGACAGTGATTGATTTTAATGGTTTGGTTGTTTGAATTTGCATAATAGGTTGATTAGGAATATGAAAGCTAACAACCTTACGAAAACAATCAATTTTTGCATGATGAGTAGTTAACCAATCAATCCCTAGAATTACATCAAATGCAAGTATTTTCAATGAAATAAGATAGACAGGTAATGTGAGGATACCGATTTGAACCAAACAATACTTATAAATAGTGGATGTAATGAAGGTTTCTCCCAACGGAGTTTTCACAGATAAGTCAAAGTCTAATTTCTCCGGAGTCAAATTTAATCGTTGAGCGCAAATAGGAGAAATAAAAGAATGGGTAGAACCGGTATCAAATAAGGTATAGATTTCGCTAGAGTTTGTAATAAGCTTACCCGTGATGACCTCATTTGGGTTCCTTGCTTTCTGGGAGGTCACAACAAACGCTCTCCCTTGCACTACTGGTTTTGACTTTTCTTGGACATCCTTTGGTGCCTCCATCCTAGCTGAACTTGTCTTCAGTGAACGACAAAATTGGGCTAGGTGACCTTCTCTTCCACAATTATAACAATCGTTAATATACGACAACAGAGCTGTGAGTTTTAATACAAATACTGTCTTCTACACAATATCCACTCTCAGAATAAGTCCTCGTTACATTTATTATCACACTATTTAAAAGAATAGTGAGGACTACTAATACTATCATCTGGTCCATCACTCCGTTCCCCGACTCGTCCCAGCTATATTCTCATTTCCTGAAGAGAACAATGAAAGAAAGGGTGAGCTCAACTAGCCCAGTAAGAAATATTATAACTAAGATAATGCAGAATAAATTATCATTAACCATAAACAGTGTTAAACTGATACAATATAATAAACATCAAGTTTAACTTCAGCGGAACAAGCAACCCATTAGAAGAGTCAAGTAGAGAATAAAATCTACTATCTCCTATGATTAAAAAGGTTTTTCATGACTTTTATCACTGGGACTCAGCTTAATAAATAATCCACATCATCGAATCACCCCTGCACAACGGCCAAGGATATTCTTTAGTATCACGACCACAATTATCCATGCACTACGTGCCAAGAATATTTGTGTATTCATTAATGGTCATGATCATGCCAACTCTTGTCCATCAATGCACTACGGGCCAATGAGGACTTTTACCACATCATTTGTAACATTACGGTCATGATTATACCTAATAATCCCTAGTCATAATCATATCAAGTCCATCTATGCACTACAGGCCACATATAACTTTCAACGGAATATAAACATGAGGATGATGACAATGATATAAGAATTCAATAAAACAAGTTCAAGAATTAATTTATCTAGAAACCAATAACGTCCAAATTGTCAACATGATACTGCTTTGTGGAGTAAAATTTAAGAATGCTCAGAAGAATATTTTTATGAAAAGATACTGGATGAAGCGCAAATATCAAGGATATTCCACTAATTTCATGGAGTATAAAAGTCAAAACTTTAACCAACTGAATATAATAAAGATTGGAATAACAAAAGAAATCACCATGCATGCGATAGACCGCACAGACAGGTTATTCGAACAAGAAAATAAATAATGGAACCAGGTCATGCGTAAACGCACCGACAGGATATTCCGACAAAATAATAAATAATGGAACCAGGTCCGGTGTAAACGCACAGACAGGATATTCTGACAGAATAATAAATAATAGAACCAGGTTCGGCGTAAACGCACAGACAGGATATTCTGACTGAATAATAAATAATGTAACCAGGTCCGGCGTAAAACGCACGGACATGATATTCCAATAGAATAATAGTAAAGACGGAATAATAGAAGAATGTCACTAAGTATAGGGTAGTCCGCGTATACTGGTTATTCCAGCAGAATAATAAAGAATGGAATAACAGAAGTTCTCTTCATGAATACAAAAGAAAATTGTACTCCTTACGAGTACAACAAATAATATCTCTTACCGTAAAAGAAACTTGATATCGAAGTAGTGAAGTAGGAGAATACTTTTCTTCTTTCTCTCTATAGTTTCTCTCTCTAGAATTTTAGTGAATTCGTAAGAAAATAATGAAGGAATGAGCTTCTATTTATAGAAAAATGGACTGCATAGTAATTAACTCATGAACGGTCTAGATTGATTTATTTTAATCTGACGGTCCATATTTAAAGAAATTTTTTTTAAATAAAATATAATATATTCTATTTATAATCTAATAAAATGAATAACTTTATAAAAGATTTTACTATGCAAATACTATGCATAATAAAATATAATACATTCTAATTATTGTCTAATAAAATAGATAACTTTATAAAAGTATTTTGTTTTATATAAAAAGATTTTACTATTAGTCTAATAAAACGAATAACTTTATAAAAGTATTTTGTTTTATATAAAAAGCTTTTCAATTTTATTACATTAATAATACCAATAAAATAAAATTGAGTGACTTATCACGTAAGCATCAATAATCAATACCGTGTGCTACTATGAAACCATGCGTATTACTGTACTTTTACTACCGAGTAGTTCAACAGTATTAATGGTAAAACTTCCGCCGTTATTTTCATAAAGTATTTTTGTCGTTTTCTCAATTCGATAATAATTCCGTTGTAGGGTCTACCAATGATTGTGTCTTCGTACGAATATTCTCTGTTAAAATGAATATTCCCCGACCAATCGATATTATATAACAACTTGCGTACTTTGCAAAAATGTATAAATATTACCCACAACTATAACATTATATCAATTTCACTCCATAATATTCAAAAATCATATCAATAGAAAATTTATCTTTATTTATAAAAGTTGGAGTCTTACAGTAGCAGAATACTTTTCTTCTTTCTCTCTATAGTTTCTCTTTCTAGAGTTTCAGTGAATTCCTAAGAAAATAATGAAGGAATGAACTTCTATTTATAGAAAAATGGACTGCATAGTAACTAACTCATGAACGGTCTAGATTGATTTACTTTAATATGACGGTCCATATTTAAAGCAAAATTTTTTAAATAAAATATAATATATTCTATTTATAATCTAATAAAACGAATAACTTTATAAAAAATTTTACTATGCAAACACTATGCATGCACTATACAAATACTATGCATAATAAAATATAATATATTCTAATTATTGTCTAATAAAATAGATAACTTTATAAAAATATTCTGTTTTATATAAAACGATTTTACTATTAGCCTAATAAAATGAATAACTTTATAAAAGTATTCTGTTCTATATAAAAAGCTTTTATGTTTTATTACATTAATAATACTAATAAAATAAAACTGAGTGACTTATCACGTAAGCATCAATAATCAATACCGTGTACGACTATGCAACCATACGCATTACTATACTTTTACTACAGAGTAGTTCAACAGTATTAATGGTAAAACTTCCGACGTTATTTTCATTAAGTATTTTTGTCGTTTTCTCAATCCGACAATAATTTCGTTGTGGGGTCCACCAATGATTGTGTCGTCGTACGAATATTCTCCGATAAAAAGAATATTCCCCGACTAATCGAATATTCCCCGACACAACAAATATTTTATATTAACTTGCTTACTTTGAAAAAAAAAATTCACATATTACCCTTAACTTTAAACTTTTATTAATTTAACTATTTACCAAAATATAAAAATTGAATACTTTTATTTCATAAAATTCGGGATCTCACAATCACCCCTCCTTATGAAATTTTGCCCTCAAAATTTACGTACGTACCTGATATTCGAAGAGATGAGCATACCTTGCTTTCTTTTCAGATTGTACCTTCCCGTAAATTTCCTCGCTATCATGATTTTCCCATTTCTCATATTCTGTATTTCAAATATCATTCTATAATATAGCTTCAAAACAAAGGTTAATTGACATATCGTAATTTGTCAACTTATCAAGTAAACAATTTCATCTTAGGTAAGTCACACACTAGTGAAGTATATAATTCGTCTCTCCCCTCCTAGTTCTAGACTCTTATCTCCGCCAGCGACCATATCCCTAAGCTCTGATACCAACTGTGACTCTAATCCCTTTACTTGGATAGCACCTCACATTGATACCTATCAGCTTGCCACCGAAAGACGGCGTCCCCTACGGAGAGTTTGGCTTCGGTGTATTCTAGGACTTGGAAGTCACCAGCAAGAGGCTCGGGGCTCTTCACACTTATGGATCTGATACCAACTATGACGCCCCCAAAATTAGGTATACATCACCCATTCTGAGTCGCCAGATACATGGCACAAAATTCAAATACAATTTCATTTATACAACTGTTGAGCTGTCGTATAGAATACGACCACATTTAACTATGAGTTTTCATAGAAATGTATGTAAGTCTCATGGTACCTCGACCACAACCTTACAATGCTACTTTACATAAAAGTATAGTCAAAACTGTTTTAGAAATTAAAATATTTGGGAAGTACTCAAGGAAACCTTCGTACATGGGAGGCCATGCGTCTAGGTTATGATAGATATCATATGTCCACAGAATTATCCTTGGTTGACCCAAAAGTCCCAAAATAAAAATAAGAAGATTACTATCATCTTCTTTCCAATGGTGAGTCTTCTCTTGACATATAATTATCTCCGTTGTCTCCAAGTGAAAATTATACTTCAAATAAACTCCAATATCATATAGATAGTGCTCATAGATATATTCAGCAAGTGGATGTGCACAACCATGTCTTATGATAACACAAGATCGTATGTCATTAGACATCTTGTATGATAGTGCCAAAACACCCTTCCAAAATTGGGTTCGCCGCACCCTATTTGATTCACCAAATATAACTACCAAATGATGTATAGAATACAACACAATTTTCTATACTGTTTAGGGAGAACCTCCACAGCTATTACACTATTTCATAGAATAGTGAGGACTACTAATGATATCATCTGGACCGTCACTCCGTTCCCCGACTAGTCCCTGCTGCATTCTCACTTCCTAAAGAGAACAATGAAAGCAAAAGGGTGAGCTCAACTAGCCCAGTAAAGAATATCAGAATTAAAGTTAATTTACATCATCAATAGCCTTCAGCGTTAATAAATCAGAGATTTAGAACATATGGTAGCTGATAAAACTTTTCAACCATAGTCGCAGCGGAACGAGCAATCCATTAGAAGAGTCAAATAGACCATTAGGTCTATTATCTTCTCCATGTTAAAAGTCCACCAACAATGTTTTATCCCTGTAACATCAATCAACCATTCTTGTCCACAATCATATGAATAACTCATAATCATAATTGTGATTCTAAATTCCTCTTTGCACCTAGGATGAATATAATTTTCATCACCTATATTTACCTGAAACATCAAAAATTCTGGTTATACAAAATCACAATTCTTGTTCATAATCATACTAATAAATTCATCTTTGCACTACGGCCAAAGACATATAACTATATTTTAGAAGAGTTAAGTAGAGCATGATATCTACTATCTTCTACAAATTAAAAGAGTATAACCAAAATTTTATTGCTAAGACTCAGCTTAATAAATAATCCACACAGTCGAATTATCCATGCACTACGGCCAATGAAATTCTTTAGTATCACATCCACGAATTATCCATGCACTACGGCCAAAGATATTCATTATTATCACATCCATGAATTAATATTTCATCGTTGAGACTCAGCTCAATAATTAATCCACATCATCGAATCATCCCTGCACTACAAGCCAAGGATATTCATTAGTATCACGACCACGAATTATCCATACAATACGGGCCAAAGATAATTGTGTTTTCATCAACGGTCCTGATCATGCCACAAATCATTTCATCTTTGCACCCTTGGCCGAAGAAAATCCATAGCCATAATCATACCAAAAACTGTCCATCAATGCACTACGGGCCAATGAGGACTTTTTCACATCATTTGTAACATTACGGTCATGATTACACCGAATAATTCCTGGTTATAAACATACCAAGTCCATCTATGCACTACATGCCACAGATGACTTTTAACAAAATATAAACATGAGGATGATGACAATGATATAAGAATTAAATAAAACAAGTTCAAGAATTAATTAATCCAGGAACTAATAACGTCCAAATTGTCAACATGATACTGCTTTGTGCAGTAAAATTCAAGAATGCACAGAAGAATATTTCCATAAAAATATATTGGATGAAGCGCAAATATCAAGGATATTCCACTAATTTCATGGAGTATAAAAGCCAAAACTTTAGCCAACTGAGTATAATAAAGAATGGAATAACAAAAGAAATCACCAGGCATGCGATAGACCGCACAGACAAGTTATTCCAACAGAAAATTAAATAGTGGAACCAGGTCATGCATAAATGCACCGACAGGATATTCCGACAGAATAATAAAAAATGGAACCAGGTCCGGCGTAAACGCACAGACAGGATATTCTGACAGAATAATAAATAATAGAACCAGGTCCGGCATAAAGCACAGACAGGATATTTCGACAGAATAATAAATAATGGAACCAGGTCCGGCGTAAAGCACAGACAGGATATTCCGATAAAAAAATAAAAACAGAACCAGGTCCGGCGTAAAACGCACAGACATGATATTCCAACAGAATAATAAAAAATGGAATAACAGAAGAATTTCACCATGTATAGGGTAGCCCGCGTATACATGTTATTCCAATAGAATAATAAAGAATGGAATAACAGAAGTTCTCTTTATGAATACAAAAAAAATAATACCCCTTACAGGTACAACAAATAATATCCCTTATCGTAAAAGAAACTTGATATCGGAGTAGTGAAGTAGCAGAATATTTTTCTTCTTTCTCTTTAGAGTTTCAGTGAATTCGTAAGAAAATAATGAAGGAATGAGCTTTTATTTATAGAAAAATAGACTGCATAGTAACTATCTCATGAACGATCTAGATTCATTTACTTTAATCTGACGGTCCATATTTAAAGTAAAATCTTTAAAATAAAATATAATATATTCTATTTATAATCTAATAAAACGAATAACTTTATAAAAGATTTTACTGTGCAAACACTATCCAGGCACTATGCAAACACTATGCATAATAAAATATAATATATTCTAATTATTGTCTAATAAAACAGATAACTTTATAAAAGTATTCTGTTTTATATAAAAAGATTTTACTATTAGCCTAATAAAACGAATAACTTTATAAAAGTATTCTGTTTTATATAAAAAGTTTTTCTGTTTTATTACATTAATAATACTAATAAAACAAAACTAAGTGACTTATCACGTAAGAATCAATAATTAATACCGTGTGCTACTATGTAACTATACGTATTACTGTACTTTTACTACCGAGTAGTTCAACAGTATTAATGGTAAAACTTCCGACGTTATTTTCATAAAGTATTTTTGTCATTTTCTCAATCCGACAATAATTCTGTTGTGGGGTCCACCAATGATTGTGTCGTAGTACGAATATTCCGCGACTAATCGAATATTCCCCGACACAACTAATATTTTATATCAACTTGGTTACTTTGAAAAAAAAATCACATATTACCCTTAACTTTAAACTTTTATCAATTTAACTATTTACCAAAATAAAAAAATTGAATACTTTTATTTCATAAAACTCAGGGTCTCACAATCACCCCTCCTTATGAAATTTTGCCCTCGAAATTTACGTACGTACCTGATATTCGAAGAGATGAGAATACCTTGCTTTCTTTTTAGATTGTACATTCTCGGTAATTTCCTCGCTATCATGATTTTCCCATTTCTCATCTTCTGTATTTCAGATATCATTATAGAATATAGCTTCAAAAGAAAGGTTAATTGGCATATCATAATTTGTCAACTTATCAAGTAAACAATTTCAGCTTAGGTAAGTCACACACTAGCGAAGTATATAACTCGTCTCTCCCCTCCTAGTTCTAGACTCTTATCTCTGCCAGCGACCATATCCCTATGCTCTGATACCAACTAAGACTCTAATCCCTTTACTTGGATAGCACCTCACATTGATACCTATCATCTTGCCACCGAAAGACGGCGTCCCCTACGGAGAGTCTGGCTTCGGTGCATTCCAGGACTTGGAAGTCACCAGCGAGAGGCTCGGGGCTCTTCACACTTATGGCTCTAATAGCAACTGTGACGCCCCCAAAATTAGGTATACATCACCCATTCTGAGTCGCCAGATACATGGTACAAAATTCAAATATAATTTCATTTATACAACTGTTGAGCTGTCGTATAGAATACGACCACAATTAACTATGAGTTTTAATACAAATGTGTGTAACTCTCATGGTACCTCGACCACAACCTTACAATGCTACTTTACATAAAAGTATAGTCAAAACTGTTTTAGAAATTAAAATATTTGAGAAATGCTCAAGGAAACCTTCGTACATGGGAGGCCCAAAATAAAAATTCCCCGACACAACGAATATTTTATATCAACTTGCTTATTTTTAAAAAAAAATCACATATTACCCTTAACTTTAAACTTTTATCAATTTAACTATTTACCAAAATAGAAAAATTGAATACTTTTATTTCATAAAATTCGGTGTCTCACAATTTACAAAATCTAAAAATTTCATTTTTTGATGTCTAACAACCAAATGTCAGGCCTTGTAGATCTCTGTCTGTGTTTAGTTTTTGTGTTCTAAGTGTTTAATCTTGTAGTATGACATGAGATCTATACTGTGGAAGTTGAATCAAAGTCATAGCCTGAACAGATTGCAAGGTATTCTTGGTCAAAGGTCGTTGACCGACCATGACCAGACCATTTCTGGGTAACCCAGAAATGGGTTTTCAGTGTATGACAAGTTCTTTAAGGCTCTAGATCTGTCAGGTTTTTGGTGTTTTAAGTTCTTAATTGAAATCATGTTGTAGTGTGTTATGTACACTTTCGATATATACTTATAGTACATCTATATATCAAATACACTGGATTTAGTGACCGGTCAAACTAATAGGGTCAAGCACAAAAATGGTTTTTTGGGTAACACAAAAACCCTAAGAGCCCAATTTCTGACACGCATTGACCGGTCCAGATCTATTGATTATGTTGATATTTTGTTGATATTTGGTGTTAGATCTCTTTATTTACATACGGACTACACACTGCAGCTTTTAGATCACTAAAACATCAACCGAAATACAAGTTGTGGAAGCCCAAAATGGACAGCTCGAACTGTTCTTCATTTCTGGGTAACCTAAAAAATGAACAGTTTTGACATCTACTTTGAAGGCTTAGATCTCGCTTGTGTTGTGCTTGTTGATTATTTTTGTGAGACCCCAGATTTTTTAAATATTATGGTGTGAATTTGAGATAATGTTATAGTTGTGGGTAATATTTATAAATTTTGCAAAGTATACAAGTTGTTGTATTATATTCGATTGGTCGAGGAATATTATTTTTATCGAGGAATATTCGTACGACGACATAATTTTTGGTGGACCCCACAACGAAATTATTGTCGGATTGAGAAAACGACAAAAATATTTTATGAAAATAACGGCGGAAGTTTTACCATTAATACTGTTGAACTACTCGGTAGTAAAAGTATAGTAATACGTGTGGTTGCATAGTAGTATACGGTATTGATTATTGGGGCTTACATGATAAGTCACTCAGTTTTGTTTTATTAGTATTATTAACGTAATAAAATAGAAATTTTTTTTATATAAAACAGAATACTTTTATTAAGTTATTCATTTTATTAGGCTAATAGTAAAATCTTTTTATATAAAACAGAATACTTTTATAAAGTTATCTGTTTTATTAGACAATAATTAGAATATATTATATTTTATTATGCATAGTGTTTGCATAGTGCCTGTATAGTGTTTGCATAGTAAAATGTTTTATAAAGTTATTCATTTTATTAGATTATAAATAGAATATATTATATTTTATTTAAAAGATTTTGCTTTAAATATGAATCGTTAGATTAAAGTAAATCAATCTAGACCGTTCATGAGTTAGTTATTATGCAGTCCATTTTTCTATAAGTAGAAGCTCATTCCTTCATTATTTTCTTACGAATTCACTGAAACTCTAGAGAGAGAAATTATAGAGAGAGAGAAAAGAAAAGTATTCTGCTACTTAACTACTCCGATATCAAGTTTTTTTTATGTTAAGGGATATTATTTGTTATACTCGTAAAGGTTATTATTTCTTTTGTATTCATGAAGAGAACTTTTGTTATTCCATTATTTATTATTCTGTTGAAATAACCTGTATACGCGGGCTACCCTATACTTGGTGAAATTCTTCTATTATTCAATTCTTTATTATTCTGTTGGAATATCATGTCTATTCGTTTTACGCCGGACCTGGTTCCATTATTTATTATTCTGTCAGAATATCCTGTCTGTGCGTTTTACGCCGGACCTGGTTCCATTATTTCTTATTCTGTCAGAATATCCTGTCTGTGTGCTTTACGCCGGACCTGGTTCCATTATTTATTATTCTGTCGGAATATCCTGTCTGTGCATTTACGCTGGACCTGGTTCCATTATTTATTATTCTGTTGGAATATCCTGTCGGTGCGAATTTCGCCTGACTTGGTTCCGTTACTTATTATTCTGTTAGAATAACCTGTTTATGCGAAGTACCATATGCATGGTGAATTCTTTTGTTATTCCATTCGTTATTATACTCAGTTAGTTAAATTTTGACTTCTATACTCTATAAAATTAGTGGAATATCCTTGATATTTGCGCTTCATCCAGTATCTTTTCATGGAAATATTCTTCTGAGCATTCTTGAATTTTACTCTACAAAGCAGTATCATGTTGACAATTTGGACGTTATTAGTTCCTAGATAAATTAATTCTTGAACTTATTTTATTGAATTCTTATATCATTGTCATCATCCTCATGTTTATATTATGTTGAAAGTCATCTGTGGCTTGTAGTGCATAAATGGACTTGGTATGATTATGACCAGTGATTATTCGGTATAATCATGACCATAATGTTACGAATGATATGGTAAAAGTCTTCATTGGCCCGTAGTGCATTGATGGACAGTTGTTGGCATGATCATGATCATTGATGAATACACGAATATCCTTGGCTGTGATGCATGGATAATTTGTGGTTGTGATACTAATGAATATCATTGGCCGTAGTGCAGGGATAATGTGGATTATTTATTAAGCTGAGTCTCAGCGATAAAAGTCATGAAAAACCTTTTAAATCATAAAAGATAGTAGATTTTATTTTCTACTTAACTCTTTTAATGGATTGCTTGATCCGCTGCAGTTAAACTTGATGTCTATTCTATTTTATCAGTTTAACATTGTTGAAGACTAATGATAATTTATTTTGCATTATCTTAGGTATAATATTTCTTACTAGACTAGTTGAGCTCACCCTTTCTTTCACCGTTCTCTTCAGGAAATGAGAATATAGCTGGGGCGAGTCGGAGAACGGAGTGATGGATCAGATGATAGTATTAGTAGTCCTCACTATTCTGTTAAATAGTGTGACAATAAATGTAATGAGAATTTATTTTGAGAGTGGATATTGTCTAGAAGACAGTATTTGTGTTGAAACTCACAGCTTTCTTGTGGTATATTAAAGATTGTATTTGTATTCTGTACCATGTATTTGGCGACTCAGAATAGGTGATGTATACCTATTTTGGGGGCGTCACAGTTGGTATCAGAGCTTAGGGATATGATCCCTGATTGAGATGTGAGATAAGAACTAGGAGGGGAGAGACGGAAAATTCCTTCGCTAGTATGACCTACCTAAGTTTACTTGTTATTTAATTGGTCGGTCAGAGTATAGAGATAATATGTGGTATGTTAATTAACCCTTGTTTTGTGGCAATATTTAAAAATGGCATCTAAAAATGTTGAGATAAGCAATGGAGCACAGGAGACCGTTGAGTCTCCACAGATCAATAATCAGGACAATGTGCAACAGGAAGACAATAATCCTCATGTAAACAACACTGATCAATTGATGAACAACGATACATTTCGGAGTTTTTTAGAATTCATGCAACATCAGGCGAAGGCGGCTCCTGTTCATAATGCAGGAAGAAATAATGGTAACCCATGGTTGGTCACCGCCAAGCGATTCAAGGAGCTGGGACCACCGGAGTTTTTGGGAAAGCCAGAACCACTTAAGGCGGAGACGTGGTTAAAGCAGATCACCAAGATATTTGATGTCTTGGGATGCTCCGAGGAGCAAAAGGTTCCCTTTGCCACCTTTATGTTGAGTGAAGAGGCAGATCACTGGTGGGAATCTATAAAACGTACCCAGCCTGACGCACTCAAGATGTCTTGGGAGAAGTTCCAAGAGCTGTTCAATGACAAGTACTTTCCTGAAAGCATTCGTCACATAAAGGAGGTGGAATTTATCAAGTTGGAGCAAAACAACATGACCGTGTCGCAGTACGAAGCCAAGTTTGTCGAGTTATCCCGATGTGCGTCCCACTTGGTTGATAATGAAGAGAGAATAACACGGATGTTTTTAAGAGGTTTGAAACCGAAGATACGTTAATATCTTATTTCTCATAAACTGTGTTTGTATTCAGATATTGTAAATAGGGCTCAGTTAGTGGAGCGCGATAACGAGTCAACGCAACCAAAAGAGAACAGCCGGCAAAATGATAATATCGGTGATAACAGTCATCAAAGAGGTGACAATAAACACGGAAGGAATCAACATGCCAGAAATGGTAACCACTTCGGTGGTAATCATGGTCAAAAAAATAAGAATGGACATTTCAAGAAGAGGAGATTCAACAATGATGGAAAGACGTCAGCACCAGCACCTGTTGTTAAGGAAGGAGAACGACCACCTATCATATGCTTCAAATGCGGAGGGGAGGGACACATTAGTCCAAACTGCGCGATGCGGTCCAAAGCATGTTATAATTGTGAAAGAGAAGGTCACTTAGCCGGATTCTGTCATTCACCGAAGACAAGTTCAGCTAAGATGGAGGCACCAAAGGCCGTCTCAGAAAAGTCAAAGCCGGTAGTTTAAGTGTGACGAACGAGAATTTTATAATTTAATTTTAATATTTATTAAATTAAATAAATATTTTTCGATGATTTAATTATTGGATTAAATAATTATTTGATGCAATTGTGGTAGATTAATTTAATTATATGTGCTACATTTATTAAATTAATGTAGAGAATAATTATTATTCGAAGTAGGTCATTATGTGAGCTTATTGTATTAAAAGAAATATTTAATAAGCCTAATGTTATTTAAATTAATTTAATTATTAATTAGAGAATTAATAATTTGACATTATTTATTTATGAGAACATTAAATATATGACTATGTGAATTTATGAGAAGTTAATATATTTTATTTTTATTAAATAAGATATGTGAATTATTGTGCAATTGGGTATGACATTTATTAAACTATATGATAAAGCTTTATTAAATTAAATGGTTTTGTACTATGTTAATCTAGCCAAACATGGCACTAAAGGAAGTTGGGGACCCATGACTGGGTAACTGACCACCAACGCATCAGTTGGTTTAATTATTATACGTCTTCTCTTTATTCTTCATTATTTGTCTAAGTCTGAAAATAGAGAATGAGAGCATTTGAGAGTCAGAGAGAATTTGTGAGATTGATAAAAGATTGTGAGTGTGTAATCAATCAAATACTTGTGAAAGGATCATCATTAATCATCTTTTTATACTCTACAGGGTAATCTCTTCTTTCCCAAATTATATTTTTACGTCTTTGAGTTTTCATAGAAATATGGCTTTCAAACCTTTTGTAAAACCTCTGTAATTGAGAAAGGAGTAATGTTATGGTTTATGTATGTATTAATATGTATCACATAGTATTTAATTATATATATTGCATGATTCCATATCCTAAGTTTCGTAATCTGATGACTTGCTATTTCAAAAAAATTACAGAGTTTGGGTTTTAGCCATATGGCCTTATACGTAACTTTAAGGTGTCAAACATAAATATTTTCGTAAAATTTACACTCTTATTTGATTATGCATGTTGATACAAAGAGACTAAGCCTTAAACGAACGGATTCGGTGCTATAACGAATCCGAAGCGTTAAATTATATGTTTTTGTTCTAAATCTTCAAGAACATCAAGAACAGTACAATTTGCATTATTTAATTCTGTGATTATGTGTTTTAAAAGGTTAAAATCAATTTATAAATGTTGGGTTATGTTTATGCATGAATTATAACATGTGTATATGATTAAATTCGTGTAGTAGTAATTTAATTGGAATATTTGGGTTGTGTTCTGCAATCTTCGTGAATTGCAGAACAGTTTCTGGCTCGCCACGCCGCGGCGCCAGTCCAGCGCCTAAAGTCCCGTGCCACAGTGCCACCGCACTGCAGCGCCAAGTCTCGAGCCGCTGCGCCACGGCGTCGCAGCGCCAAGTGTCTGGCCGCAGCGCCATCGCGCCACAGCGCGAAGATCATGTATAACAGTGGCGCCGCAGCGCCACTCTCCAGAAAATTTAGAATGAGTTATTTTTTTAAAATGTTAAGTCTAGCAATGTGTTAGTAACTTAATGTAGTGAACGTGTAAACGTGTTAGAGGTATAATGTGATATTAAAATAGATGTTTAACATGTAAATAACATAATTACATGTGAATTGAATTGTTGAATACATTAGTAGCTTGATAATTCATGAAGTACAAATTATGTTACAAAGTGGTAATTTGACTAAATATAGTCAATAATCAAAGTAGACAAAGAGAATGAGTTTATGTTGATTAGTTAAGTTATAATTAACTGGTATTGTGTATGTGAATGGTATGTAGGATTAAATTCAAAGAACGAGTTTAGTTAAAGTGTAATCTACGCACGAGGCAAGTTTCCTAACCTTACTTGTCATTAATGTTCAAGTTTATCATTTACTTCGAGTAAATTATCAATACTATCATTCAAGTTCAAATGTTATATTAAAGATTTACTATCTTTCAAAGTATGATTCAATTATACAATAATTGTCCTATTGTATACTTTTGAGATTATTATTCAAATTGAATATCAATTATTGTTGAACCTTATTAGACTAGCGAACCTTAATGATTCAACTAGTCCATGGTTGATGAGCGTTCTAAATTTCAGAACCCTTGATGAATTATCCAAACCAAACTTCCTATGGTGCGAACTCGAATGTCAAACTGAGATGAACAACCCTGTAAAGGGATTTACTTATGCGTTAGCGTTAAGATATTATGCACAGTATGTTACTAAGGG
The DNA here is from genome assembly GCA_016801055.1 of Panax notoginseng. NCBI lineage: Eukaryota > Viridiplantae > Streptophyta > Magnoliopsida > Apiales > Araliaceae > Panax > Panax notoginseng. Next base: position 143,920,046 of record CM029020.1, read on the forward strand.
TTGATCCCCCTAAGTACCAGAACAAAGGTCCATAGTCTTATGACTGTTAAAGGTTTCAAGTATAACCCTTGATAACCTAGGACATAGTTCAAGGTCTTATGACCCTCAGAATTCTTTTGCTTCTTGTTATTCATTCTTAATTCAAAAGTTGAGCTTTTATTCAGATGTCTTTGATTTATTCGCATGTTATTATACTGTTATTTTATTATTATACTTGTGGGCATTTGTGCTCACTCTTGCTTAATAATAATATTGCAGTTAAGAACGAAAGAACTGATGAACCTTCCACTAGTAAAGACAAGGGCAAAGTTAGCAAGTGACGAAGACCTGTTGTTTTATTTCACGATGTATTTGTTTAAGACTTGAGTTAATGTTATTGTTTAAGACTTATTTGTTTATGATTCCGCACAGATGTTTAAGGTTAGGTTAACTTAGGATTGTATGATTATTATTCAGATGTTGTAACCCTTAAGGGGAAGATTTTATTTCTATCTATTGCATGGTTTGCATTTATTATGGGTAGATAGATAGATGATATTTGTATCGTGAACACCAAATCCTGTGAAAATGGAAGTACCAGATTTGGGGGTGTCACAGGTTGGTATCAGAGCCGTAGGTTATGAACCTTAGGTGGGAGGAACAACCTTAGGTAGTAGCCTTATAGAAGAAGATAGTAATAGAAAACTCTTATCGAGTTCTAAGAAATGAATTGTTGTAATTCATTGAAGATAATAAAAGCCTTTATATGCTTATGTGTTTAATTATGTGCTCACTAGTACGACTTAGTAACTAAAACTTAAAATTTTATTGTCAGGATATCAGTTGTTGGAGGAGCCAGTCGAGTTGGGGAGGAGGAACCCCGAGTGCCTACTGAGGAGGAGCCCCGAGACATTCATGTTGTCAGGGAGCAGTTGATTCAGAGAGAGCCGTCTCCGTTGATCACTGTTGTTGGTCAGTAGCATGAGCTTGAGACTGATCCTGAGGAGAAATTTGATGAGAAAGAGGAAGAAAAGCAGTTACCACGGTACACCGTTGATGCTGAGATGTATGACACGTTATACGACCGTAACGTTGAGTTACTGGACGAGGTTCAGGAATTGACCGAGTGAACGACTGTTCAACAGTCTACTCTAGAGGAGAAGGAGAGGGAGATTTTGACTCTTCACTCACGATTGGGAAATGTAGAATGGGATTTGGTCCATGAGAATGGTCAAACCGAGGATAAGACCGAGGAGATAGAGAAGCTGAAGAAGGAGCTGAAGGAAACCTCCGGAAGACTGAAAATAGCAGAGGAAGGATGGGTAAGAGAATCACGTCGAGCTGATCGTGCAGAAGATGATAGTCGTGCAAAGAAGGAGAAGATTGGAGAGACATACTCTACACTTAATAAGGCAATGAATGAGATCCAAGATCGAGTTTTGAGGTACCCAATCCAGTTCGAAGGACTTCCATTGTATATGACGGATCGCAGGACGATGTATCGCATCTTAGAAGAGGAGCGTAGCAAGGCTATTTAGTACCTTGACCAACATTGATATGATTTGTTTAATTATATGAAGAACTTAATTAGTTTTTTTTAGATGTAAATTCTGACGTGTGTATGAACGAAAGGATATTTTAATGTTTTAAATCCTGTGGATTCTTTATTCCAGGATAGTTGATGTAAATAGCAGTGATGCTATAGTTTGATGTTAAAACTTTTGATTTGAATGAAAATATATAAAATTGTTTGAGATGATGTGTTAAATGAGTATGTTAAATTGTTCAGTAATGCCTTAACTATTTAGAGAAATAAATAAAGTTCTAATAAGCGTGTATTTAACAAAAAAAATGCCGCCATGGAGAAGACAACAGCGTCAATCGGCTCAACAAGAGTTTACCAATAATAACAATAACGCCAATGCTAATCCCGTGCAGCAGTTGGTGAACTTACTAAATGGAGCCATGAATAATCAACCTCAAGCTCCACCAAACACAACGTTTAAAGACTTCAAGGCGGTGGGACCGCCAGAGTTCAAAGGTTCCATGAACCCAATCGAAGCTCAAACGTGGGTTATGGAGATGGAGAAGGTTTTCGATGTTGCTAGGGTTAGAGAAGACCAGAAGACCGCTTTTGCAACGTTTATGCTGAAGTCTGAGGCTAGCTACTGGTGGCAAGGAAACAAAGTACGAGGAGGTGAAGGTGTAATTACGTGGGAGAGATTTAAAGAGATGTTTTTCGAAATGTACTTCCCAACTAGTTTGCAGAATCAGATGGAGATTCAATTTCTAGAACTGAAGCAGGGAAACATGAGCGTACCTGACTACGCCGTTAAATTCAACGAGTTGGCAAGGTTCGCCTCGTACCAAGTACACACTGATGAGAGAAAAGCCAGAAGATTCGAACAAGGGCTAAAGCCTTGGGTATACAGCAAGGTATCAATGTTTCAGCTAAACATGTTTGCCGAAGTATTGGAAAAGGTCATCCTCGCTGAAGGTTGAAGCGATGCGGTGACCAAGTATAATCAAGAGCAGAAGAAGAAAAGAGTGAGAATGAAGGTAACAACAAGACTGGTGGGAGTAGCACTTGGGGTAATCATAATCAGAAGAGGAAGTGGACGGATAACTCGTCAGCTGGAAGTCAACAAGGAGGGCAGAAGAAAAAGATTGAAGCATGCCCGACCTGCGGGAAAGCTCATCTAGGAGTTTGTATGAAGGGAAAGAGAGTATGCTATAATTGTGGTCAAGAAGGCCACATATCACCTAATTGTCCTATCCCAAAGAAGGGTGCTTGTTTCACTTGTGGTTTGAAGGATCATCTAGCAAGAGACTGCCCTAAGAAGGGATCAGGAGGAGCAGTACCAGGAGGTAACCGTGGAAATAACAGTGGAAATGCCTGAACCATCACCGGACCAACCACAACAAACCGACTGACCGCCAGAACTTTTCAATATGACGGTGAAGGATGCAATCCAGTCTCGTGATGTGGTGTCAGGTATCATTCCGATCAATGAAATTAATGATTATGTTTTATTTGATTTGGGTGCTACTTGTTCCTTTATATCCGAAGACTTTGATAATAGTTTAGATTTGCTTATGGATGAGTTGGAATATCCCATGAATATAGAAATTGCGAATAGAGAGATAATTCCTGTTAAGTATGTGTTTAAGAACTGTAGGGTGGATATTAAGGGTAATATCATGAATGTAGATCTTATCCCTATTCGGCTTGGGGAATTTGACGTTATTTTGGGTATGGATTGGTTATCCAATTGTGGGGCAGTAATTGACTGCCAGAAGACACGTATTAATCTTATGACTCTGTTAAAGGTTATATTTTATGGTAGCAAGTTGCCTAGACAAGCGAGTTGTCTGACGATGATGCAGGCCATGAAGTTATTAAGACAAGGCTGTGTAGGATACTTAGCTTACATAGTCGACAGTCGAAAAGAGAATCCGAAGGTAGAAAAATACCGATTGTGAGGGACTTCGTCGACGTATTTCCAGATGATTTGTCAGGACTTCCACCAGATAGAGAGGTAGATTTTGTGATCGATTTGGCACCAGAAACTGCTCCAATATCGAAGGCACCATACCGAATGGCACCAGTAGAGATGAAAGAACTGATGGTCCAACTACAAGAATTATTGGATAAGAAGTACATTCAACCAAGCGTATCGTTGTGGGGAGCGCCAGTATTATTCGTGAAAAAGAAGGACGGATCGATGCGGCTCTGCATTGACTACAGAGAAACTGAACAAGGTCACGATTAAGAATAGATATCCATTACCAAGAATTGACGATCTGTTTGATCAATTAAAGGGAGAAGATACTTTTCCAAGATAGACTTGAGGAGTGGTTATCACCAACTGAAAGTGAGGCTAGAGGATGTACCGAAGACAACGATCATAACGCGATATAGTCACTACGAATTTTTAGTAATGTCGTTTGGTCTAACGAATGCTCCTGCAGCATTTATGGGACTAATGAATGGTGTGTTTAAGCCGTTTTTAGACAAATTCGTGGTGGTATTTATAGACGACATTCTGGTATATTCCAAAACCAAAGAAGAACACGAAGAACATTTGAGATTAACGTTAAAAGTATTGAGAAGGAGAAGTTGTACGCTAAATTTTCAAAATGCGAATTCTGGATCGAGCGAGTACAATTTCTTGGTCACGTGATCGATAAAAACAGAATTTTGGTAGATCCATCTAAAGTCGAAGCCGTGATAACTGGGATCAGCCGAGAACACCGTCAGAAGTAAGAAGTTTTCTTGGATTAGCAGGATATTATAGAAGATTCATACAAGACTTTTCCAAAATTGCAACTCTCCGTTAACGAATTTAAGTCGAAAAGCTATGAAATTTGTTTGGATGAATAAGTGTGAGGAAAGTTTTCAAGAATTGAAGAAGAGGTTGAGTACGGCACCTGTGTTATCTCTTCCGGATGATACATGCAATTTTGTTGTTTTTAGTGATGCATTGCATAAAGGACTTGGATGTGTGGTAATGCAAAACGGTAAAGTCATCGCGTATGCATCACGACAGTTGAAGGATTACGAGAAAGGATACCCGACCCATGATTTGGAGTTAGCTGCAGTTTGTTTTTGCTTTAAAAATTTGGAGGCACTATTTTACGGGGAGAAGTGTGAAATATATACAGACCACAAGAGTCTGAAATATATTTTCCACACAGAAGGACTTAAATATGCGTCAAAGAAGATGGTTGGAATTAATCAAGGATTACGACTGTGAGATTTATACACATCCGGGTAAGGCGAATGTAGTTGCCGACGCCTAAGTTAGAAAGGGTCGTGAGAAATTGATGATGTTAACTGCTCAGGAGGAGCTAATTATGGAAATGGAGAAACTAGAATTGGAAGTGAAGTATCTAATGGAGATTGATGAGAAGTTATTTCAGATACAATCTGGTACAACTCTACTAGATAAAGTGAAGGAGGCTTAGCTTCAGGATGATGAATGCAAAAAGGTGACAAAGAAGATATCTGAAGGAACTGAACAGAGATTTAAGATGGATAAGGAAGGAATACTGAGATTTGAGAGTAAAATTTGGGTACCGCCAGTACAAGAGATTAAGGAAGATATTTTAAGCGTGGCTCATAGTTCACGATATTCGATTCACCCTGGTAGTACCAAGAGGTACCAAGATCTTAGATAATATTTCTGTGGCCGAATTTGAAGCGTGATGTTGCAGAATGTGTTGCCAAGTGTCTGACCTGTCAAAAAGTGAAAGCGAAACATCAGAGACCGAGGGATTGCTACAACCGTTAGAGATCCCAAAGTGGAAATGGGAATATATTACAATGGACTTCGTGGTTGGCCTTCCGGCGACTCAAAAAGGCTACGACGCAGTATGGGTTATCGTTGACGACTGACGAAATTTGCACACTTTCTCCGATCAAAATAAGATTCAACTTAGATCAGTTGGTCAGGCTATACGTAAAAGAGATTGTTTTGAGGCACGGAGTTTCCGGTATCAATTGTTTCAGATAGGGATCCGCGCTTCACATCAAATTTTTGAAAACGTCTTCAAGAATGCATGGGTACGCAATTGCGAATGAGTACAGCTTACCACCCTCAAATAGACAGACAGAGTGAGAGAACAATTCAGACATTAGAAGATATGCTAAGAGTCTGTGTGATGGACTTTAAAGGAAATTGGGATGATCACCTACCATAGTACAGTTCGGCTACAACAACAGTTACCATGCTAGAAAGTTGGTGAGAGAAATTGCTAGGCCAGAATTGGTACAGCAGACAGCAAAAATAGTCAAAGTGATCCGAGCACGACTGGTAGCGGCTCAAGATCGATAGAAGAAATACGCTGACCCACATCGTAAAAATATCTAGTTTGAATCAGGTAGTTATGTTTTCTTGAAGGTCTCTCCCCTGAAAGGAAAGATCAGATTCGGAAAGAAAGGGAAATTGAGCCCAAGATTCA
>CM029020.1:143926088-144023386 GCA_016801055.1 Panax notoginseng
TTAACGATCAGTTTGATCAAATTATGATCGAGATCTACTTATAATAATTGAATATGCTATGTACACTGGTATGTATAGGTTTTAAAACGTTGATTCCGGGGACAGAATCTTTATAAGGAGGGTGAATGTACAACCCGATATTTTCTATATAAATAAATTTGAAATTTTGCATATAATAGTTTTTTTATTTTTAAAGATGAGGATTTGTACAAGATATTGTGTATAGATGTATTTCTGTGATAAATAAAAATACATTTATTACATGAATAATTAAAAATAATTTTATTTCAGATTATTGATTATTATAAAATTATATTCTTATAATAATTAATTTATTGGCAGAAATGTTTTTTATTATTATTTTCCATGAAAATATAATTATATATTATTAAATAATATATGAAATGATTTTTAGAATAATTATAATAATTATTCTATTATATGAATTTTAGTACAGATTATTAAGTTTAATTATTTTACCTTAATTATTAAGCTTAAATCGGGAAGAATAAATCAAATATGGAATCCAAACCCAATTTTTGGAATTTAATCAAGGAATGAGAATAATAATATAATATTAATTATATTTTGATTTTTCAGTGCTATAAATATGTACTGTATGTACGTACTGAGGAAGGTTGGTCAATTATGGTTTTAATGTAAAAACCCTGGGTTTACTGTAGGAAACCCTAATTTTAAATCAATTGTGAGTTTAAGACAGTTATATAACTGTGTTATATGATTTATGTTGTGTATTAATGATTAATTAGGTAAACCCTAATTAAAAAAATTAGAAACCCTAAATAATTTTCAGAAAATCCTAAGTTATTAAAAACCCTAATTTTAATTGCTAAACCCTAATTCGAAACTCAAATTAGAGTTCAATATTGATTGGTAATTATATTAATGTGATTAATTAACAAGTATTAGAATTAGAATTGTTTATTATGGAAACCCTAAATTTTTAAACCCTAATTACTAAATTAGAACCCAAATTTGGTAATTAAAAACCCTAATTTGCTAATTTGGCAACCCTAATTTGTTAATTGTAAGCTAAATGCTAATTAGTGGACACTAAAACACAAATGTTCATGTATAGTGTAATTAAAAAACCAATTTAATTAAGGAAACCCTAATTTCAAATTTTTAGAAACTAAAATTCTAATTATTTATTTATTTTGCTTAATTAGAAATCCTACAAAATTTATTGTGCAAGACCTTAGGGTTAAAACCTAAGGGTTTGGGACGAGATTACACAAATGCCATTAAAATTATATGACAAATGACTATTATGCCCTTATTGCATTATTGAGGTTTACTTGTAGAACTTGGTCTAGTTGGAGTGGTTGGCCCCTAGGGTAGCCATGTGACTAGAATTGAAAATCTCAACCTTTTAGCTAGCCAAATTCATTGTATTCAAGTAGTATAAATGGATCAAAGAGAGAGAAAAATTCATTTGTTACCTTATTTGGCACAAGTACACAACCTAGACTCTCAGTAGACAAATCAGTCTCATATTCAAGCCCCACTAACATCTACAACAAATCAGTAGCCTAAGATCAAGATTGATCAAAGTAAAGGTATAAACCTTACTTGAAAATCTGTCCATTGATCCTATGTTAGATGTTATTTTTTTCGTGTTAAACATGTTGTATGTAGTGTATAATGATGATCTGGGTTGCTAGACGTTAGATCCATAACATATCGAGTCTCAGATTTGAAGATTTATTTTTTGCCCCCAAAATTAGGTATACATCACCCATTCTGAGTCGCCAGATACATGGTACAAAATTCAAATACAATTTCATTTATACAACTATTGAGCTGTCGTATAGAATACGACCACAGTTAACTATGAGTTTTAATACAAATGTATGTAACTCTCATGGTACCTCGACCACAACCTTACAATGCTACTATACATAAAAGTATAGTCAAAACTGTTTTAGAAATTAAAATATTTGGGAAGTGCTCAAGGAAACCTTCGTACATGGGAGGCCATGCGTCTAGGTTATGATAGATATCATATGTCCATTGAATTATCCTTGGTTGACCCAAAAGTCCCCAAATAAAAATAAGAAGATTACTATCATCTTCTTTCCAATGGTAGGTCTTCTCTTGACATATAAATATCTCCGTTGTCTCCAAGTGAAAATTATACTTCAAATAAACTCCAAGATTATATGGATAGTGCTCATAGATATATTAAGCAAGTGGATGTCCACAACCATGTCTTATGAGTATACGAGGTTGTATGTCATTAGACATCTTGTATGATAGTGGCAAAACACCCTTCCAAAGTTGGGTTCGCCTCACCCTATTTGATTCACCAAATATAACTACTAAATGATGTATAGAATACAACACACTTTTCTATACTGTTTAGGGAGAATCTCCACGGCTATCACACTATTTCATAGAATAGTGAGGACTACTAATGATATCATCTGGATCGTCACTCCTGCTTCCCTGACTAGTCCCTACTGCGTTCTCACTTCCTGAATAGAACAATGAAAGCAAAAGGTGAGCTCAACTAGCCCAGTAAAGAATATCATAATTAAAGCTAATTTACATCATCAATAGCCTTCATCATTAAAAAATCAGAGATTTAGAATATATGGTAGCTGATAAAACTTTTCAACCATAGTTGCAGCGGAACGAGCAATCCATTAGAAGAGTCAAATAGACCATTAGGTCTATTATCTTCTCCATATTAAAAGTCCACCAACAATGTTTTATTCTGTAACATCAATCAACCATTCCTGTGCACAATCATATGAATAACTCATAATCATAATTGTGATTCTAAATTCCTCTTTGCACCTAGGACGAAGATAATTTTCATCACCTATATTTACCTGAAACATCAAAAAGCATGGTTATACCAAATCACAATTCTTGTTCATAATCATACTAATAAATTCATATTTACACTACGACCAAAGACATACAACTGTATTTTAGAAGAGTCAAGTAGAGCATGATATCTACTATCTTCTACAAATTAAAGTGTATAACCAATATTTTATCGCTGAGACTCAGCTTAATAAATAATCCACACCTTTGAATTTTTCATGCACTACGGCCAATGATATTCGTTAGTATCACATCCATGAATTATCCATGCACTACGGCCAAAGATATTTATTATTATCACATCCATGAATTAATATTTTATCGCTGAGACTCAGCTCAATAATTAATCCACATCATCGAATCATCCCTGCACTACAGGCCAAGGATATTCATTAGTATCACGACCACGAATTATCCATTCACTACAGGCCAAAGATAATTGTGTTTTCATCAACGGTCCTGATCATGCCATAAAATAATTCATCTTTGTACCCTTGGCTGAAGAGAATCCATAGCCATAATCATACCAAAAACTGTCCATCAATACAATACGGGCCAATGAGGACTTTTCCACATCATTTGTAACATTAACGGTCATGATTACACCGAATAATCCCTGGTTTAATCATACCAAATCCATCTATATACTACATGCCACATATGACTTTCAACAAAATATAAACATGAGGATGATGACAATGATATAAGAATTCAATAAAATAAGTTCAAGAATTAATTAATCCAGGAACCAATAACGTCTAAATTGTCAACATGATACTGCTTTGTGCAGTAAAATTCAAGAATACTCAGAAGAATATTTCCATGAAAATATATTGGATGAAGCGCAAATATCAAGGATATTTCACAAATTTCATGGAGTATAAAAGCCAAAACTTTAGCCAACTGAGTATAATAAAGAATGGAATAAAAAAAGAAATCACCAGGCATGCGATAGACCGCACAGACAGGTTATTCCAATAGAAAAATAAATAGTGGAACCAGGTTATGCGTAAATGCACCGGTAGGATATTCTAACAGAATAATAAATAATGGAACCAGGTCCGGCGTAAAGCACAGACAAGATATTCCGACAGAATAATAAAGAATGGAATAACAGAAGAATTTCACGAAGTATAGGGTAGCCCGCGTATACAGGTTATTCCAACAGAATAATAAAGAATGGAATAACAGAAGTTCTCTTCATGAATACAAAAAAAATAGTACTCCTTACAAGGACAACAAATAATATCCCTTACCGTAAAAGAAACTTGATATCGGAGTAGTGAAGTAGCTGTGACGCCCCCAAAATAGGTATACATCACCTATTTTGAGTCGCCAAATACATGGTACAGAATACAAATACAATCGTTAATATACGACAAGAGAGCTGTGAGTTTTAATACAAATATTGTCTTCTAGACAATATCCACTCTCAAAATAAGTCCTCATTACATTTATTATCACAATATTTAATAGAATAGTGAGGACTACTAATACTATCATCTGGTCCATCACTCCGTTCCCCGACTCGTCCCAGTTATATTCTCATTTCCTGAAGAGAACAATGAAAGAAAGGGTGAGCTCAACTAGCCCAGTAAGAAATATTATGACTAAGATAATGCAGAATAAATTATCATTAGCCTTAAACAGTGTTAAACTGATTCAATATAATAAACATCAAGTTTAACTGCAGCGAAACAAGCAACCCATTAGAAGAGTCAAGTAGAGAATAAAATCTACTATCTCCTACAATTTAAAAGGTTTTTCATGACTTTTATCGCTGGGACTCAGCTTAATAAATAATCCACATCATCGAATCACCCCTGCACTACGGCCAAGGATATTCTTTAGTATCACGACCACAATTATCCATGCACTACGGGCCAAGAATATTTGTGTATTCATTAATGGTCATGATCATGCCAACTACTGTCCATCAATGCTCTACGGGCCAATGAGGACTTTTACCACATCATTTATAACATTACGGTCATGATTATACCGAATAATCCCTGGTCATAATCATACCAAGTCCATTTATTCACTACAGACCACAGATGACTTTCAACAGAATATAACATGAGGATGATGACAATGATATAAAAATTCAATAAAATAAGTTCAAGAATTAATTTATCCAGGAACCAATAACGTCCAAATTATCAACATGATACTTCTTTGTGGAGTAAAATTCAAGAATGCCCGGAAGAATATTTTTATGAAAAGATACTTGATGAAGCGCAAATATCAAGGATATTCCACTAATTTCATGGAGTATAAAAGTCAAAACTTTGACCAACTAAATATAATAAATATTGGAATAACAAAAGAAATCACCATGCATGCGATAGACTGCACAGACAGGTTATTCGAACAGAAAAATAAATAATGAAACCAGGTCATGCGTAAACGCACCGACAGGATATTCCGACAGAATAATAAATAATGGAACCAGGTCCGGTGTAAACGCACAGACAGGATATTCTGACAGAATAATAAATAATAGAACCAGGTTCGGCGTAAACGCACAGACAGGATATTCTGACAGAATAATAAATAATGTAACCAGGTCCGGCGTAAAACGCACGGACATGATATTCCAATAGAATAATAGTAAAGACGGAATAATAGAAGAATGTCACCGAGTATAGGGTAGTCCGCGTATACTGGTTATTCCAGCAGAATAATAAAGAATGGAATAACAGAAGTTCTCTTCATGAATACAAAAGAAAATAATACTCCTTACGAGTACAACAAATAATATCCCTTACCGTAAAAGAAACTTGATATCGAAGTAGTGAAGTAGGAGAATACTTTTCTTCTTTCTCTCTATAGTTTCTCTCTCTAGAGTTTTAGTGAATTCGTAAGAAAATAATGAAGGAATGAGCTTCTATTTATAGAAAAATGGACTGCATAGTAATTAACTCATGAACGGTCTAGATTGATTTATTTTAATCTGACGGTCCATATTTAAAGCAAAATCTTTTAAATAAAATATAATATATTCTATTTATAATCTAATAAAACGAATAACTTTATAAAAGATTTTACTATGCAAATACTATGCATAATAAAATATAATATATTATAATTATTGTCTAATAAAATAGATAACTTTATAAAAGTATTTTGTTTTATATAAAAAGATTTTACTATTAGCCTAATAAAACGAATAACTTTATAAAAGTATTCTGTTTTATATAAAAAGCTTTTCTGTTTTATTACATTAATAATACCAATAAAACAAAACTGAGTGACTTATCAGGTAAGCATCAATAATCAATACCGTGTGCTACTATGCAACCATGCATATTACTGTACTTTTACTAACGAGTAGTTCAACAATATTAATGGTAAAACTTCCGCTGTTATTTTCATAAAGTATTTTTGTCGTTTTCTCAATTCGACAATAATTCCGTTGTAGGGTCCACCAATGATTGTGTCGTCGTACGAATATTTCCTGTTAAAACGAATATTCCCCGACCAATCGAATATTATATAGCAATGTGCATACTTTGTAAAATTTATAAATATTACCCACAACTATAACATTATATCAATTTCACTCCATAATATTCAAAAATGATATCTATAAAAAATTCATCTTTATTTATAAAAGTTGGGGTCTTACAACCTCCCCTTCTTATGAAATTTCGCCCTCGAAATTAGGGTACGTACCTGGTATATCAAAGAGGTAAGGATACCTTGACTTCATTTCAGATTCTAACTCCCAGGTCATTTCCTCAACATCGTGGTTTCTCCACAAAACATTAACTTGAGGTATAACCTTGGAGCGTAGAATACGTTAAATCTTCCGCTATTTCATCCGGTTCTAACTCAATAATGTGGTTCGGGTCTTCCATATATTTTCGTAACATAGATATGTGAAAAATATTATGAACACGAGACATACTTGGCGGTAAAGCGAATCTATAGGCCACAGTTCTTACTCGATCGAGGATTAAAAATGGGCCAATGAATCGAGGATTGAGCTTTCCTTTCTTTCCAAATCTCGTAACTCCTTTCCACGGAGCAACTCGTAATAACACATGATCTCCTATATCAAATTCCACGTCATGTCGATGAAGATCAGCATAACTCTTTTGTCGATCTTGTGAGATTTTTATACGTTGCCGGATCGTTTGAATCTTTTCCGTAATCATACGTACCAACTCCGATCCCAACAGCGTTGCTTCACCCACCTCATCCCAGTATATTGGAGAACGACACTTTCTTCCATACAACGCCTCGAATGGAGCCATGCCAATACTTGCTTGATAACTGTTGTTGTAGGAAAACTCCACCAATGGTAAGAACTTATCCCAACTTCCCTTGAAGTCAAGAACACAGAGTCTTAACAAATCTTCAAGAGTTTGAATAGTCCTCTCTGATTATCCGTCTGTCTGGGGATGATATGCCGAACTAAATTGTAAATCCGTGCCCATAGCTTTTTACAAACTAACCCAAAATCGTGAAGTGAACTTTGTGTCTCGATCAAAAATTATGGATACTGGCATACCATGCAGTCTTACAATCTCGTTTATGTACATATGAGCAAGACGTTCAAGTGTATAAGTTTCTCGTATTGGTAAGAAATGAGCAGACTTGGTCAATCTATCAACAATGACCCAAATTGCATCAATGCCTAGAGAAACCTTGGGAAGACCAGTAACGAAATCCATGGTAATGTGCTTCCACTTCCATTCTGGAATTTCAATTGGTTACAATGGACCTTTTGGTACTTGATACTCCGCATTGACTCGTTGACAAGTTAGACACCTTGAGATAAACATCACTATCTCTCTCTTCATATTGCTCCACCAAAATGTATGACGAAGATCACGATATATTTTAGTACTCCCAGGATGGATTGCAAACGGTGTGTTGTGTGCCTCCATCATGATTTTATACTTTAAATCAGGGTCGTTAGGAACACAAAGGCTGGAGTTGACTCGAAGTATTCCTTCTTCATCGATTCTTGCTTTTGGCATAACACTTTCTTGCACTTTCTTCCTCATACGCATCAGCTCCAGGTCTGTAGCTTGAGCAGCTTTAACTTTATCAATTAAAGTCGGTTCTACTCGTATATTCGTCATCATCACATGGGTTCCTGGAGTCTTTAACTCTATCTCTATCCTTTGTAAGTCACAAAAAATGGGCCTTTGCGTTGACAATATCGCACCCGTACTTGTATATGATCTTCTACTCAATGCATCAGCTACCACATTCATTTTTCTATGATGGTATTGGATGGTATGATCATAATCTTTCAACAGTTCCAGCCAACGTCATTGTTACATGTTGAGTTCCTTTTGAGTGAAGAAATATTTGAGGCTTTTATGATCCGTAAAGATCTCCACTCTCTCTCCATACAAGTAATGCCTCCAAATTTTAAGTGCGAAGACAACAGCTGGCAACTCTAGATCATGAGTAAGATAATTTCTCTCATATTCTTTGAGTTGTCTTGAGGCATAGGCTATAACTTTCCCATGTTGCATGAGAACACATCCCAGCCCGTTGCCCGAAGCATCACTGTAGATGACAAATCCCTCCGAGCCAGATGGTATTGTCAGAACAGGTGCTGAAATGAGTATCCTCTTGAGTTCTTAAAAACTCTTCTCTCATTCTTCGCTCCAACCGAACTTTGTATCTTTCCGAGTCAGCTGAGTTAATGGAGTAGCGATTCGAGAAAATCGTTCCATGAATCTCCGATAATAACCAGCTAAATCGAGAAAGCTACGTACTTCGGTCACTGATTTAGGTTGCTCCCAGCTTTGAATTGCTTCAATCTTTGCCGGGTCAACAAATATTCCATGACTTGATACTACGTGCCCAAGGAATGCTACTTCCTCAAGCCAGAACTCGCATTTCTTCAACTTGTCATAAAGCTTGTATTCACGAAGCTTTTGGAGTGTCAGCCTCAAGTGTTGCTCATGATCTTCACGGCTTTTGGAATAAATAAGGATGTCATCAATAAAGACGACCACAAAGTGATCCAAATATTCATTGAATACTCGGTTCATCATATCCATAAAGGCAGCAGGAGCATTAGTCAATCCAAAAGACATGACTAAGAATTTCATAATGCCCATACCGAGTTCTGAAGGTAGTCTTTGGAATATCCTCAGTTCTAACCTTCAGCTGATGATATCTAGAACGAAGATCGATTGTTGAAAAGAATTATGCTCCTTGCAACTGGTCAAATAGGTCATCAATACGTGGCAATGGGTACCTATTTTTGACGGTGACATGATTCAACTCTCAATAATCAATACAAAGTCACACACTCCCATCTTTCTTCTTCACTATTAGAACAGGAGCACCCCAAGGAGAAGTACTAGGATGAATAAAGCCAATGTCTAACAATTCCTGTAGTTGGGTCTTTAACTCCTGAAGTTCAATAGGAGCCATTCGATATGGCGCTTTGAAAATGGGTTTTATACCGTGTTCAAGGTCGATATAAAATTTAATTTCACGTTCTGTGGTAGGCCAGGAAGTTCTCTAGGGAATACGCCAGAAAATTCATTAACAATAGAAATATCATTCAAAACTGAAGTATTTTTGTTTAGATCCGTGACATAAGCTAAGAAAGCTTAACATCCGTTTTTCAATAAACGAATAGCTTTATGGCCTGAGATGACAGTGATTGATTTTAATGGTTTGGTTGTTTGAATTTGCATAATAGGTTGATTAGGAATATGAAAGCTAACAACCTTACGAAAACAATCAATTTTTGCATGATGAGTAGTTAACCAATCAATCCCTAGAATTACATCAAATGCAAGTATTTTCAATGAAATAAGATAGACAGGTAATGTGAGGATACCGATTTGAACCAAACAATACTTATAAATAGTGGATGTAATGAAGGTTTCTCCCAACGGAGTTTTCACAGATAAGTCAAAGTCTAATTTCTCCGGAGTCAAATTTAATCGTTGAGCGCAAATAGGAGAAATAAAAGAATGGGTAGAACCGGTATCAAATAAGGTATAGATTTCGCTAGAGTTTGTAATAAGCTTACCCGTGATGACCTCATTTGGGTTCCTTGCTTTCTGGGAGGTCACAACAAACGCTCTCCCTTGCACTACTGGTTTTGACTTTTCTTGGACATCCTTTGGTGCCTCCATCCTAGCTGAACTTGTCTTCAGTGAACGACAAAATTGGGCTAGGTGACCTTCTCTTCCACAATTATAACAATCGTTAATATACGACAACAGAGCTGTGAGTTTTAATACAAATACTGTCTTCTACACAATATCCACTCTCAGAATAAGTCCTCGTTACATTTATTATCACACTATTTAAAAGAATAGTGAGGACTACTAATACTATCATCTGGTCCATCACTCCGTTCCCCGACTCGTCCCAGCTATATTCTCATTTCCTGAAGAGAACAATGAAAGAAAGGGTGAGCTCAACTAGCCCAGTAAGAAATATTATAACTAAGATAATGCAGAATAAATTATCATTAACCATAAACAGTGTTAAACTGATACAATATAATAAACATCAAGTTTAACTTCAGCGGAACAAGCAACCCATTAGAAGAGTCAAGTAGAGAATAAAATCTACTATCTCCTATGATTAAAAAGGTTTTTCATGACTTTTATCACTGGGACTCAGCTTAATAAATAATCCACATCATCGAATCACCCCTGCACAACGGCCAAGGATATTCTTTAGTATCACGACCACAATTATCCATGCACTACGTGCCAAGAATATTTGTGTATTCATTAATGGTCATGATCATGCCAACTCTTGTCCATCAATGCACTACGGGCCAATGAGGACTTTTACCACATCATTTGTAACATTACGGTCATGATTATACCTAATAATCCCTAGTCATAATCATATCAAGTCCATCTATGCACTACAGGCCACATATAACTTTCAACGGAATATAAACATGAGGATGATGACAATGATATAAGAATTCAATAAAACAAGTTCAAGAATTAATTTATCTAGAAACCAATAACGTCCAAATTGTCAACATGATACTGCTTTGTGGAGTAAAATTTAAGAATGCTCAGAAGAATATTTTTATGAAAAGATACTGGATGAAGCGCAAATATCAAGGATATTCCACTAATTTCATGGAGTATAAAAGTCAAAACTTTAACCAACTGAATATAATAAAGATTGGAATAACAAAAGAAATCACCATGCATGCGATAGACCGCACAGACAGGTTATTCGAACAAGAAAATAAATAATGGAACCAGGTCATGCGTAAACGCACCGACAGGATATTCCGACAAAATAATAAATAATGGAACCAGGTCCGGTGTAAACGCACAGACAGGATATTCTGACAGAATAATAAATAATAGAACCAGGTTCGGCGTAAACGCACAGACAGGATATTCTGACTGAATAATAAATAATGTAACCAGGTCCGGCGTAAAACGCACGGACATGATATTCCAATAGAATAATAGTAAAGACGGAATAATAGAAGAATGTCACTAAGTATAGGGTAGTCCGCGTATACTGGTTATTCCAGCAGAATAATAAAGAATGGAATAACAGAAGTTCTCTTCATGAATACAAAAGAAAATTGTACTCCTTACGAGTACAACAAATAATATCTCTTACCGTAAAAGAAACTTGATATCGAAGTAGTGAAGTAGGAGAATACTTTTCTTCTTTCTCTCTATAGTTTCTCTCTCTAGAATTTTAGTGAATTCGTAAGAAAATAATGAAGGAATGAGCTTCTATTTATAGAAAAATGGACTGCATAGTAATTAACTCATGAACGGTCTAGATTGATTTATTTTAATCTGACGGTCCATATTTAAAGAAATTTTTTTTAAATAAAATATAATATATTCTATTTATAATCTAATAAAATGAATAACTTTATAAAAGATTTTACTATGCAAATACTATGCATAATAAAATATAATACATTCTAATTATTGTCTAATAAAATAGATAACTTTATAAAAGTATTTTGTTTTATATAAAAAGATTTTACTATTAGTCTAATAAAACGAATAACTTTATAAAAGTATTTTGTTTTATATAAAAAGCTTTTCAATTTTATTACATTAATAATACCAATAAAATAAAATTGAGTGACTTATCACGTAAGCATCAATAATCAATACCGTGTGCTACTATGAAACCATGCGTATTAATGTACTTTTACTACCGAGTAGTTCAACAGTATTAATGGTAAAACTTCCGCCGTTATTTTCATAAAGTATTTTTGTCGTTTTCTCAATTCGATAATAATTCCGTTGTAGGGTCTACCAATGATTGTGTCTTCGTACGAATATTCTCTGTTAAAATGAATATTCCCCGACCAATCGATATTATATAACAACTTGCGTACTTTGCAAAAATGTATAAATATTACCCACAACTATAACATTATATCAATTTCACTCCATAATATTCAAAAATCATATCAATAGAAAATTTATCTTTATTTATAAAAGTTGGAGTCTTACAGTAGCAGAATACTTTTCTTCTTTCTCTCTATAGTTTCTCTTTCTAGAGTTTCAGTGAATTCCTAAGAAAATAATGAAGGAATGAACTTCTATTTATAGAAAAATAGACTGCATAGTAACTAACTCATGAACGGTCTAGATTGATTTACTTTAATATGACGGTCCATATTTAAAGCAAAATTTTTTAAATAAAATATAATATATTCTATTTATAATCTAATAAAACGAATAACTTTATAAAAAATTTTACTATGCAAACACTATGCATGCACTATACAAATACTATGCATAATAAAATATAATATATTCTAATTATTGTCTAATAAAATAGATAACTTTATAAAAATATTCTGTTTTATATAAAACGATTTTACTATTAGCCTAATAAAATGAATAACTTTATAAAAGTATTCTGTTCTATATAAAAAGCTTTTATGTTTTATTACATTAATAATACTAATAAAATAAAACTGAGTGACTTATCACGTAAGCATCAATAATCAATACCGTGTACGACTATGCAACCATACGCATTACTATACTTTTACTACAGAGTAGTTCAACAGTATTAATGGTAAAACTTCCGACGTTATTTTCATTAAGTATTTTTGTCGTTTTCTCAATCCGACAATAATTTCGTTGTGGGGTCCACCAATGATTGTGTCGTCGTACGAATATTCTCCGATAAAAAGAATATTCCCCGACTAATCGAATATTCCCCGACACAACAAATATTTTATATTAACTTGCTTACTTTGAAAAAAAAAATTCACATATTACCCTTAACTTTAAACTTTTATTAATTTAACTATTTACCAAAATATAAAAATTGAATACTTTTATTTCATAAAATTCGGGATCTCACAATCACCCCTCCTTATGAAATTTTGCCCTCAAAATTTACGTACGTACCTGATATTCGAAGAGATGAGCATACCTTGCTTTCTTTTCAGATTGTACCTTCCCGTAAATTTCCTCGCTATCATGATTTTCCCATTTCTCATATTCTGTATTTCAAATATCATTCTATAATATAGCTTCAAAACAAAGGTTAATTGACATATCGTAATTTGTCAACTTATCAAGTAAACAATTTCATCTTAGGTAAGTCACACACTAGTGAAGTATATAATTCGTCTCTCCCCTCCTAGTTCTAGACTCTTATCTCCGCCAGCGACCATATCCCTAAGCTCTGATACCAACTGTGACTCTAATCCCTTTACTTGGATAGCACCTCACATTGATACCTATCAGCTTGCCACCGAAAGACGGCGTCCCCTACGGAGAGTTTGGCTTCGGTGTATTCTAGGACTTGGAAGTCACCAGCAAGAGGCTCGGGGCTCTTCACACTTATGGATCTGATACCAACTATGACGCCCCCAAAATTAGGTATACATCACCCATTCTGAGTCGCCAGATACATGGCACAAAATTCAAATACAATTTCATTTATACAACTGTTGAGCTGTCGTATAGAATACGACCACATTTAACTATGAGTTTTCATAGAAATGTATGTAAGTCTCATGGTACCTCGACCACAACCTTACAATGCTACTTTACATAAAAGTATAGTCAAAACTGTTTTAGAAATTAAAATATTTGGGAAGTACTCAAGGAAACCTTCGTACATGGGAGGCCATGCGTCTAGGTTATGATAGATATCATATGTCCACAGAATTATCCTTGGTTGACCCAAAAGTCCCAAAATAAAAATAAGAAGATTACTATCATCTTCTTTCCAATGGTGAGTCTTCTCTTGACATATAATTATCTCCGTTGTCTCCAAGTGAAAATTATACTTCAAATAAACTCCAATATCATATAGATAGTGCTCATAGATATATTCAGCAAGTGGATGTGCACAACCATGTCTTATGATAACACAAGGTTGTATGTCATTAGACATCTTGTATGATAGTGCCAAAACACCCTTCCAAAATTGGGTTCGCCGCACCCTATTTGATTCACCAAATATAACTACCAAATGATGTATAGAATACAACACAATTTTCTATACTGTTTAGGGAGAACCTCCACAGCTATTACACTATTTCATAGAATAGTGAGGACTACTAATGATATCATCTGGACCGTCACTCCGTTCCCCGACTAGTCCCTGCTGCATTCTCACTTCCTAAAGAGAACAATGAAAGCAAAAGGGTGAGCTCAACTAGCCCAGTAAAGAATATCAGAATTAAAGCTAATTTACATCATCAATAGCCTTCAGCGTTAATAAATCAGAGATTTAGAACATATGGTAGCTGATAAAACTTTTCAACCATAGTCGCAGCGGAACGAGCAATCCATTAGAAGAGTCAAATAGACCATTAGGTCTATTATCTTCTCCATGTTAAAAGTCCACCAACAATGTTTTATCCCTGTAACATCAATCAACCATTCTTGTCCACAATCATATGAATAACTCATAATCATAATTGTGATTCTAAATTCCTCTTTGCACCTAGGATGAATATAATTTTCATCACCTATATTTACCTGAAACATCAAAAATTCTGGTTATACAAAATCACAATTCTTGTTCATAATCATACTAATAAATTCATCTTTGCACTACGGCCAAAGACATATAACTATATTTTAGAAGAGTTAAGTAGAGCATGATATCTACTATCTTCTACAAATTAAAAGAGTATAACCAAAATTTTATTGCTAAGACTCAGCTTAATAAATAATCCACACAGTCGAATTATCCATGCACTACGGCCAATGAAATTCTTTAGTATCACATCCACGAATTATCCATGCACTACGGCCAAAGATATTCATTATTATCACATCCATGAATTAATATTTCATCGTTGAGACTCAGCTCAATAATTAATCCACATCATCGAATCATCCCTGCACTACAAGCCAAGGATATTCATTAGTATCACGACCACGAATTATCCATACAATACGGGCCAAAGATAATTGTGTTTTCATCAACGGTCCTGATCATGCCACAAATCATTTCATCTTTGCACCCTTGGCCGAAGAAAATCCATAGCCATAATCATACCAAAAACTGTCCATCAATGCACTACGGGCCAATGAGGACTTTTTCACATCATTTGTAACATTACGGTCATGATTACACCGAATAATTCCTGGTTATAAACATACCAAGTCCATCTATGCACTACATGCCACAGATGACTTTTAACAAAATATAAACATGAGGATGATGACAATGATATAAGAATTAAATAAAACAAGTTCAAGAATTAATTAATCCAGGAACTAATAACGTCCAAATTGTCAACATGATACTGCTTTGTGCAGTAAAATTCAAGAATGCACAGAAGAATATTTCCATAAAAATATATTGGATGAAGCGCAAATATCAAGGATATTCCACTAATTTCATGGAGTATAAAAGCCAAAACTTTAGCCAACTGAGTATAATAAAGAATGGAATAACAAAAGAAATCACCAGGCATGCGATAGACCGCACAGACAAGTTATTCCAACAGAAAATTAAATAGTGGAACCAGGTCATGCATAAATGCACCGACAGGATATTCCGACAGAATAATAAAAAATGGAACCAGGTCCGGCGTAAACGCACAGACAGGATATTCTGACAGAATAATAAATAATAGAACCAGGTCCGGCATAAAGCACAGACAGGATATTTCGACAGAATAATAAATAATGGAACCAGGTCCGGCGTAAAGCACAGACAGGATATTCCGATAAAAAAATAAAAACAGAACCAGGTCCGGCGTAAAACGCACAGACATGATATTCCAACAGAATAATAAAAAATGGAATAACAGAAGAATTTCACCATGTATAGGGTAGCCCGCGTATACATGTTATTCCAATAGAATAATAAAGAATGGAATAACAGAAGTTCTCTTTATGAATACAAAAAAAATAATACCCCTTACAGGTACAACAAATAATATCCCTTATCGTAAAAGAAACTTGATATCGGAGTAGTGAAGTAGCAGAATATTTTTCTTCTTTCTCTTTAGAGTTTCAGTGAATTCGTAAGAAAATAATGAAGGAATGAGCTTTTATTTATAGAAAAATAGACTGCATAGTAACTATCTCATGAACGATCTAGATTCATTTACTTTAATCTGACGGTCCATATTTAAAGTAAAATCTTTAAAATATAATATAATATATTCTATTTATAATCTAATAAAACGAATAACTTTATAAAAGATTTTACTGTGCAAACACTATCCAGGTACTATGCAAACACTATGCATAATAAAATATAATATATTCTAATTATTGTCTAATAAAACAGATAACTTTATAAAAGTATTCTGTTTTATATAAAAAGATTTTACTATTAGCCTAATAAAACGAATAACTTTATAAAAGTATTCTGTTTTATATAAAAAGTTTTTCTGTTTTATTACATTAATAATACTAATAAAACAAAACTAAGTGACTTATCACGTAAGAATCAATAATTAATACCGTGTGCTACTATGTAACTATACGTATTACTGTACTTTTACTACCGAGTAGTTCAACAGTATTAATGGTAAAACTTCCGACGTTATTTTCATAAAGTATTTTTGTCATTTTCTCAATCCGACAATAATTCTGTTGTGGGGTCCACCAATGATTGTGTCGTAGTACGAATATTCCGCGACTAATCGAATATTCCCCGACACAACTAATATTTTATATCAACTTGGTTACTTTGAAAAAAAAATCACATATTACCCTTAACTTTAAACTTTTATCAATTTAACTATTTACCAAAATAAAAAAATTGAATACTTTTATTTCATAAAACTCAGGGTCTCACAATCACCCCTCCTTATGAAATTTTGCCCTCGAAATTTACGTACTTACCTGATATTCGAAGAGATGAGAATACCTTGCTTTCTTTTTAGATTGTACATTCTCGGTAATTTCCTCGCTATCATGATTTTCCCATTTCTCATCTTCTGTATTTCAGATATCATTATAGAATATAGCTTCAAAAGAAAGGTTAATTGGCATATCATAATTTGTCAACTTATCAAGTAAACAATTTCAGCTTAGGTAAGTCACACACTAGCGAAGTATATAACTCGTCTCTCCCCTCCTAGTTCTAGACTCTTATCTCTGCCAGCGACCATATCCCTATGCTCTGATACCAACTAAGACTCTAATCCCTTTACTTGGATAGCACCTCACATTGATACCTATCATCTTGCCACCGAAAGACGGCGTCCCCTACGGAGAGTCTGGCTTCGGTGCATTCCAGGACTTGGAAGTCACCAGCGAGAGGCTCGGGGCTCTTCACACTTATGGCTCTAATAGCAACTGTGACGCCCCCAAAATTAGGTATACATCACCCATTCTGAGTCGCCAGATACATGGTACAAAATTCAAATATAATTTCATTTATACAACTGTTGAGCTGTCGTATAGAATACGACCACAATTAACTATGAGTTTTAATACAAATGTGTGTAACTCTCATGGTACCTCGACCACAACCTTACAATGCTACTTTACATAAAAGTATAGTCAAAACTGTTTTAGAAATTAAAATATTTGAGAAATGCTCAAGGAAACCTTCGTACATGGGAGGCCCAAAATAAAAATTCCCCGACACAACGAATATTTTATATCAACTTGCTTATTTTTAAAAAAAAATCACATATTACCCTTAACTTTAAACTTTTATCAATTTAACTATTTACCAAAATAGAAAAATTGAATACTTTTATTTCATAAAATTCGGTGTCTCACAATTTACAAAATCTAAAAATTTCATTTTTTGATGTCTAACAACCAAATGTCAGGCCTTGTAGATCTCTGTCTGTGTTTAGTTTTTGTGTTCTAAGTGTTTAATCTTGTAGTATGACATGAGATCTATACTGTGGAAGTTGAATCAAAGTCATAGCCTGAACAGATTGCAAGGTATTCTTGGTCAAAGGTCGTTGACCGACCATGACCAGACCATTTCTGGGTAACCCAGAAATGGGTTTTCAGTGTATGACAAGTTCTTTAAGGCTCTAGATCTGTCAGGTTTTTGGTGTTTTAAGTTCTTAATTGAAATCATGTTGTAGTGTGTTATGTACACTTTCGATATATACTTATAGTACATCTATATATCAAATACACTGGATTTAGTGACCGGTCAAACTAATAGGGTCAAGCACAAAAATGGTTTTTTGGGTAACACAAAAACCCTAAGAGCCCAATTTCTGACACGCATTGACCGGTCCAGATCTATTGATTATGTTGATATTTTGTTGATATTTGGTGTTAGATCTCTTTATTTACATACGGACTACACACTGCAGCTTTTAGATCACTAAAACATCAACCGAAATACAAGTTGTGGAAGCCCAAAATGGACAGCTCGAACTGTTCTTCATTTCTGGGTAACCTAAAAAATGAACAGTTTTGACATCTACTTTGAAGGCTTAGATCTCGCTTGTGTTGTGCTTGTTGATTATTTTTGTGAGACCCCAGATTTTTTAAATATTATGGTGTGAATTTGAGATAATGTTATAGTTGTGGGTAATATTTATAAATTTTGCAAAGTATACAAGTTGTTGTATTATATTCGATTGGTCGAGGAATATTATTTTTATCGAGGAATATTCGTACGACGACATAATTTTTGGTGGACCCCACAACGAAATTATTGTCGGATTGAGAAAACGACAAAAATATTTTATGAAAATAACGGCGGAAGTTTTACCATTAATACTGTTGAACTACTCGGTAGTAAAAGTATAGTAATACGTGTGGTTGCATAGTAGTATACGGTATTGATTATTGGGGCTTACATGATAAGTCACTCAGTTTTGTTTTATTAGTATTATTAACGTAATAAAATAGAAATTTTTTTTATATAAAACAGAATACTTTTATAAAGTTATTCATTTTATTAGGCTAATAGTAAAATCTTTTTATATAAAACAGAATACTTTTATAAAGTTATCTGTTTTATTAGACAATAATTAGAATATATTATATTTTATTATGCATAGTGTTTGCATAGTGCCTGTATAGTGTTTGCATAGTAAAATGTTTTATAAAGTTATTCATTTTATTAGATTATAAATAGAATATATTATATTTTATTTAAAAGATTTTGCTTTAAATATGAATCGTTAGATTAAAGTAAATTAATCTAGACCGTTCATGAGTTAGTTATTATGCAGTCCATTTTTCTATAAGTAGAAGCTCATTCCTTCATTATTTTCTTACGAATTCACTGAAACTCTAGAGAGAGAAATTATAGAGAGAGAGAAAAGAAAAGTATTCTGCTACTTAACTACTCCGATATCAAGTTTTTTTTATGTTAAGGGATATTATTTGTTATACTCGTAAAGGTTATTATTTCTTTTGTATTCATGAAGAGAACTTTTGTTATTCCATTATTTATTATTCTGTTGAAATAACCTGTATACGCGGGCTACCCTATACTTGGTGAAATTCTTCTATTATTCAATTCTTTATTATTCTGTTGGAATATCATGTCTATTCGTTTTACGCCGGACCTGGTTCCATTATTTATTATTCTGTCAGAATATCCTGTCTGTGCGTTTTACGCCGGACCTGGTTCCATTATTTCTTATTCTGTCAGAATATCCTGTCTGTGTGCTTTACGCCGGACCTGGTTCCATTATTTATTATTCTGTCGGAATATCCTGTCTGTGCATTTACGCTGGACCTGGTTCCATTATTTATTATTCTGTTGGAATATCCTGTCGGTGCGAATTTCGCCTGACTTGGTTCCGTTACTTATTATTCTGTTAGAATAACCTGTTTATGCGAAGTACCATATGCATGGTGAATTCTTTTGTTATTCCATTCGTTATTATACTCAGTTAGTTAAATTTTGACTTCTATACTCTATAAAATTAGTGGAATATCCTTGATATTTGCGCTTCATCCAGTATCTTTTCATGGAAATATTCTTCTGAGCATTCTTGAATTTTACTCTACAAAGCAGTATCATGTTGACAATTTGGACGTTATTAGTTCCTAGATAAATTAATTCTTGAACTTATTTTATTGAATTCTTATATCATTGTCATCATCCTCATGTTTATATTATGTTGAAAGTCATCTGTGGCTTGTAGTGCATAAATGGACTTGGTATGATTATGACCAGTGATTATTCGGTATAATCATGACCATAATGTTACGAATGATATGGTAAAAGTCTTCATTGGCCCGTAGTGCATTGATGGACAGTTGTTGGCATGATCATGATCATTGATGAATACACGAATATCCTTGGCTGTGATGCATGGATAATTTGTGGTTGTGATACTAATGAATATCATTGGCCGTAGTGCAGGGATAATGTGGATTATTTATTAAGCTGAGTCTCAGCGATAAAAGTCATGAAAAACCTTTTAAATCATAAAAGATAGTAGATTTTATTTTCTACTTAACTCTTTTAATGGATTGCTTGATCCGCTGCAGTTAAACTTGATGTCTATTCTATTTTATCAGTTTAACATTGTTGAAGACTAATGATAATTTATTTTGCATTATCTTAGGTATAATATTTCTTACTAGACTAGTTGAGCTCACCCTTTCTTTCACCGTTCTCTTCAGGAAATGAGAATATAGCTGGGGCGAGTCGGAGAACGGAGTGATGGATCAGATGATAGTATTAGTAGTCCTCACTATTCTGTTAAATAGTGTGACAATAAATGTAATGAGAATTTATTTTGAGAGTGGATATTGTCTAGAAGACAGTATTTGTGTTGAAACTCACAGCTTTCTTGTGGTATATTAAAGATTGTATTTGTATTCTGTACCATGTATTTGGCGACTCAGAATAGGTGATGTATACCTATTTTGGGGGCGTCACAGTTGGTATCAGAGCTTAGGGATATGATCCCTGATTGAGATGTGAGATAAGAACTAGGAGGGGAGAGACGGAAAATTCCTTCGCTAGTATGACCTACCTAAGTTTACTTGTTATTTAATTGGTCGGTCAGAGTATAGAGATAATATGTGGTATGTTAATTAACCCTTGTTTTGTGGCAATATTTAAAAATGGCATCTAAAAATGTTGAGATAAGCAATGGAGCACAGGAGACCGTTGAGTCTCCACAGATCAATAATCAGGACAATGTGCAACAGGAAGACAATAATCCTCATGTAAACAACACTGATCAATTGATGAACAACGATACATTTCGGAGTTTTTTAGAATTCATGCAACATCAGGCGAAGGCGGCTCCTGTTCATAATGCAGGAAGAAATAATGGTAACCCATGGTTGGTCACCGCCAAGCGATTCAAGGAGCTGGGACCACCGGAGTTTTTGGGAAAGCCAGAACCACTTAAGGCGGAGACGTGGTTAAAGCAGATCACCAAGATATTTGATGTCTTGGGATGCTCCGAGGAGCAAAAGGTTCCCTTTGCCACCTTTATGTTGAGTGAAGAGGCAGATCACTGGTGGGAATCTATAAAACGTACCCAGCCTGACGCACTCAAGATGTCTTGGGAGAAGTTCCAAGAGCTGTTCAATGACAAGTACTTTCCTGAAAGCATTCGTCACATAAAGGAGGTGGAATTTATCAAGTTGGAGCAAAACAACATGACCGTGTCGCAGTACGAAGCCAAGTTTGTCGAGTTATCCCGATGTGCGTCCCACTTGGTTGATAATGAAGAGAGAATAACACGGATGTTTTTAAGAGGTTTGAAACCGAAGATACGTTAATATCTTATTTCTCATAAACTGTGTTTGTATTCAGATATTGTAAATAGGGCTCAGTTAGTGGAGCGCGATAACGAGTCAACGCAACCA
The DNA here is from genome assembly GCA_016801055.1 of Panax notoginseng. Classification (NCBI taxonomy): domain Eukaryota; kingdom Viridiplantae; phylum Streptophyta; class Magnoliopsida; order Apiales; family Araliaceae; genus Panax; species Panax notoginseng. The sequence goes on from CM029020.1 coordinate 143,948,165, forward strand.
AAAGAGAACAGCCGGCAAAATGATAATATCGGTGATAACAGTCATCAAAGAGGTGACAATAAACACGGAGGGAATCAACATGCCAGAAATGGTAACCACTTCGGTGGTAATCATGGTCAAAAAAATAAGAATGGACATTTCAAGAAGAGGAGATTCAACAATGATGGAAAGACGTCAGCACCAGCACCTGTTGTTAAGGAAGGAGAACGACCACCTATCATATGCTTCAAATGCGGAGGGGAGGGACACATTAGTCCAAACTGCGCGATGCGGTCCAAAGCATGTTATAATTGTGAAAGAGAAGGTCACTTAGCCGGATTCTGTCATTCACCGAAGACAAGTTCAGCTAAGATGGAGGCACCAAAGGCCGTCTCAGAAAAGTCAAAGCCGGTAGTTTAAGTGTGACGAACGAGAATTTTATAATTTAATTTTAATATTTATTAAATTAAATAAATATTTTTCGATGATTTAATTATTGGATTAAATAATTATTTGATGCAATTGTGGTAGATTAATTTAATTATATGTGCTACATTTATTAAATTAATGTAGAGAATAATTATTATTCGAAGTAGGTCATTATGTGAGCTTATTGTATTAAAAGAAATATTTAATAAGCCTAATGTTATTTAAATTAATTTAATTATTAATTAGAGAATTAATAATTTGACATTATTTATTTATGAGAACATTAAATATATGACTATGTGAATTTATGAGAAGTTAATATATTTTATTTTTATTAAATAAGATATGTGAATTATTGTGCAATTGGGTATGACATTTATTAAACTATATGATAAAGCTTTATTAAATTAAATGGTTTTGTACTATGTTAATCTAGCCAAACATGGCACTAAAGGAAGTTGGGGACCCATGACTGGGTAACTGACCACCAACGCATCAGTTGGTTTAATTATTATACGTCTTCTCTTTATTCTTCATTATTTGTCTAAGTCTGAAAATAGAGAATGAGAGCATTTGAGAGTCAGAGAGAATTTGTGAGATTGATAAAAGATTGTGAGTGTGTAATCAATCAAATACTTGTGAAAGGATCATCATTAATCATCTTTTTATACTCTACAGGGTAATCTCTTCTTTCCCAAATTATATTTTTACGTCTTTGAGTTTTCATAGAAATATGGCTTTCAAACCTTTTGTAAAACCTCTGTAATTGAGAAAGGAGTAATGTTATGGTTTATGTATGTATTAATATGTATCACATAGTATTTAATTATATATATTGCATGATTCCATATCCTAAGTTTCGTAATCTGATGACTTGCTATTTCAAAAAAATTACAGAGTTTGGGTTTTAGCCATATGGCCTTATACGTAACTTTAAGGTGTCAAACATAAATATTTTCGTAAAATTTACACTCTTATTTGATTATGCATGTTGATACAAAGAGACTAAGCCTTAAACGAACGGATTCGGTGCTATAACGAATCCGAAGCGTTAAATTATATGTTTTTGTTCTAAATCTTCAAGAACATCAAGAACAGTACAATTTGCATTATTTAATTCTGTGATTATGTGTTTTAAAAGGTTAAAATCAATTTATAAATGTTGGGTTATGTTTATGCATGAATTATAACATGTGTATATGATTAAATTCGTGTAGTAGTAATTTAATTGGAATTTTTGGGTTGTGTTCTGCAATCTTCGTGAATTGCAGAACATTTTCTGGCTCGCCACGCCGCGGCGCCAGTCCAGCGCCTAAAGTCCCGTGCCACAGTGCCACCGCACTGCAGCGCCAAGTCTCGAGCCGCTGCGCCACGGCGTCGCAGCGCCAAGTGTCTGGCCGCAGCGCCATCGCGCCACAGCGCGAAGATCATGTATAACAGTGGCGCCGCAGCGCCACTCTCCAGAAAATTTAGAATGAGTTATTTTTTTAAAATGTTAAGTCTAGCAATGTGTTAGTAACTTAATGTAGTGAACGTGTAAACGTGTTAGAGGTATAATGTGATATTAAAATAGATGTTTAACATGTAAATAACATAATTACATGTGAATTGAATTGTTGAATACATTAGTAGCTTGATAATTCATGAAGTACAAATTATGTTACAAAGTGGTAATTTGACTAAATATAGTCAATAATCAAAGTAGACAAAGAGAATGAGTTTATGTTGATTAGTTAAGTTATAATTAACTGGTATTGTGTATGTGAATGGTATGTAGGATTAAATTCAAAGAACGAGTTTAGTTAAAGTGTAATCTACGCACGAGGCAAGTTTCCTAACCTTACTTGTCATTAATGTTCAAGTTTATCATTTACTTCGAGTAAATTATCAATACTATCATTCAAGTTCAAATGTTATATTAAAGATTTACTATCTTTCAAAGTATGATTCAATTATACAATAATTGTCCTATTGTATACTTTTGAGATTATTATTCAAATTGAATATCAATTATTGTTGAACCTTATTAGACTAGCGAACCTTAATGATTCAACTAGTCCATGGTTGATGAGCGTTCTAAATTTCAGAACCCTTGATGAATTATCCAAACCAAACTTCCTATGGTGCGAACTCGAATGTCAAACTGAGATGAACAACCCTGTAAAGGGATTTACTTATGCGTTAGCGTTAAGATATTATGCACAGTATGTTACTAAGGGTTGATCCCCCTAAGTACCAGAACAAAGGTCCATAGTCTTATGACTGTTAAAGGTTTCAAGTATAACCCTTGATAACCTAGGACATAGTTCAAGGTCTTATGACCCTCAGAATTCTTTTGCTTCTTGTTATTCATTCTTAATTCAAAAGTTGAGCTTTTATTCAGATGTCTTTGATTTATTCGCATGTTATTATACTGTTATTTTATTATTATACTTGTGGGCATTTGTGCTCACTCTTGCTTAATAATAATATTGCAGTTAAGAACGAAAGAACTGATGAACCTTCCACTAGTAAAGACAAGGGCAAAGTTAGCAAGTGACGAAGACCTGTTGTTTTATTTCACGATGTATTTGTTTAAGACTTGAGTTAATGTTATTGTTTAAGACTTATTTGTTTATGATTCCGCACAGATGTTTAAGGTTAGGTTAACTTAGGATTGTATGATTATTATTCAGATGTTGTAACCCTTAAGGGGAAGATTTTATTTCTATCTATTGCATGGTTTGCATTTATTATGGGTAGATAGATAGATGATATTTGTATCGTGAACACCAAATCCTGTGAAAATGGAAGTACCAGATTTGGGGGTGTCACAGGTTGGTATCAGAGCCGTAGGTTATGAACCTTAGGTGGGAGGAACAACCTTAGGTAGTAGCCTTATAGAAGAAGATAGTAATAGAAAACTCTTATCGAGTTCTAAGAAATGAATTGTTGTAATTCATTGAAGATAATAAAAGCCTTTATATGCTTATGTGTTTAATTATGTGCTCACTAGTACGACTTAGTAACTAAAACTTAAAATTTTATTGTCAGGATATCAGTTGTTGGAGGAGCCAGTCGAGTTGGGGAGGAGGAACCCCGAGTGCCTACTGAGGAGGAGCCCCGAGACATTCATGTTGTCAGGGAGCAGTTGATTCAGAGAGAGCCGTCTCCGTTGATCACTGTTGTTGGTCAGTAGCATGAGCTTGAGACTGATCCTGAGGAGAAATTTGATGAGAAAGAGGAAGAAAAGCAGTTACCACGGTACACCGTTGATGCTGAGATGTATGACACGTTATACGACCGTAACGTTGAGTTACTGGACGAGGTTCAGGAATTGACCGAGTGAACGACTGTTCAACAGTCTACTCTAGAGGAGAAGGAGAGGGAGATTTTGACTCTTCACTCACGATTGGGAAATGTAGAATGGGATTTGGTCCATGAGAATGGTCAAACCGAGGATAAGACCGAGGAGATAGAGAAGCTGAAGAAGGAGCTGAAGGAAACCTCCGGAAGACTGAAAATAGCAGAGGAAGGATGGGTAAGAGAATCACGTCGAGCTGATCGTGCAGAAGATGATAGTCGTGCAAAGAAGGAGAAGATTGGAGAGACATACTCTACACTTAATAAGGCAATGAATGAGATCCAAGATCGAGTTTTGAGGTACCCAATCCAGTTCGAAGGACTTCCATTGTATATGACGGATCGCAGGACGATGTATCGCATCTTAGAAGAGGAGCGTAGCAAGGCTATTTAGTACCTTGACCAACATTGATATGATTTGTTTAATTATATGAAGAACTTAATTAGTTTTTTTTAGATGTAAATTCTGACGTGTGTATGAACGAAAGGATATTTTAATGTTTTAAATCCTGTGGATTCTTTATTCCAGGATAGTTGATGTAAATAGCAGTGATGCTATAGTTTGATGTTAAAACTTTTGATTTGAATGAAAATATATAAAATTGTTTGAGATGATGTGTTAAATGAGTATGTTAAATTGTTCAGTAATGCCTTAACTATTTAGAGAAATAAATAAAGTTCTAATAAGCGTGTATTTAACAAAAAAATGCCGCCATGGAGAAGACAACAGCGTCAATCGGCTCAACAAGAGTTTACCAATAATAACAATAACGCCAATGCTAATCCCGTGCAGCAGTTGGTGAACTTACTAAATGGAGCCATGAATAATCAACCTCAAGCTCCACCAAACACAACGTTTAAAGACTTCAAGGCGGTGGGACCGCCAGAGTTCAAAGGTTCCATGAACCCAATCGAAGCTCAAACGTGGGTTATGGAGATGGAGAAGGTTTTCGATGTTGCTAGGGTTAGAGAAGACCAGAAGACCGCTTTTGCAACGTTTATGCTGAAGTCTGAGGCTAGCTACTGGTGGCAAGGAAACAAAGTACGAGGAGGTGAAGGTGTAATTACGTGGGAGAGATTTAAAGAGATGTTTTTCGAAATGTACTTCCCAACTAGTTTGCAGAATCAGATGGAGATTCAATTTCTAGAACTGAAGCAGGGAAACATGAGCGTACCTGACTACGCCGTTAAATTCAACGAGTTGGCAAGGTTCGCCTCGTACCAAGTACACACTGATGAGAGAAAAGCCAGAAGATTCGAACAAGGGCTAAAGCCTTGGGTATACAGCAAGGTATCAATGTTTCAGCTAAACATGTTTGCCGAAGTATTGGAAAAGGTCATCCTCGCTGAAGGTTGAAGCGATGCGGTGACCAAGTATAATCAAGAGCAGAAGAAGAAAAAGAGTGAGAATGAAGGTAACAACAAGACTGGTGGGAGTAGCACTTGGGGTAATCATAATCAGAAGAGGAAGTGGACGGATAACTCGTCAGCTGGAAGTCAACAAGGAGGGCAGAAGAAAAAGATTGAAGCATGCCCGACCTGCGGGAAAGCTCATCTAGGAGTTTGTATGAAGGGAAAGAGAGTATGCTATAATTGTGGTCAAGAAGGCCACATATCACCTAATTGTCCTATCCCAAAGAAGGGTGCTTGTTTCACTTGTGGTTTGAAGGATCATCTAGCAAGAGACTGCCCTAAGAAGGGATCAGGAGGAGCAGTACCAGGAGGTAACCGTGGAAATAACAGTGGAAATGCCTGAACCATCACCGGACCAACCACAACAAACCGACTGACCGCCAGAACTTTCAATATGACGGTGAAGGATGCAATCCAGTCTCGTGATGTGGTGTCAGGTATCATTCCGATCAATGAAATTAATGATTATGTTTTATTTGATTTGGGTGCTACTTGTTCCTTTATATCCGAAGACTTTGATAATAGTTTAGATTTGCTTATGGATGAGTTGGAATATCCCATGAATATAGAAATTGCGAATAGAGAGATAATTCCTGTTAAGTATGTGTTTAAGAACTGTAGGGTGGATATTAAGGGTAATATCATGAATGTAGATCTTATCCCTATTCGGCTTGGGGAATTTGACGTTATTTTGGGTATGGATTGGTTATCCAATTGTGGGGCGGTAATTGACTGCCAGAAGACACGTATTAATCTTATGACTCCGTTAAAGGTTATATTTTATGGTAGCAAGTTGCCTAGACAAGCGAGTTGTCTGACGATGATGCAGGCCATGAAGTTATTAAGACAAGGCTGTGTAGGATACTTAGCTTACATAGTCGACAGTCGAAAAGAGAATCCGAAGGTAGAAGAAATACCGATTGTGAGGGACTTCGTCGACGTATTTCCAGATGATTTGTCAGGACTTCCACCAGATAGAGAGGTAGATTTTGTGATCGATTTGGCACCAGAAACTGCTCCAATATCGAAGGCACCATACCGAATGGCACCAGTAGAGATGAAAGAACTGATGGTCCAACTACAAGAATTATTGGATAAGAAGTACATTCAACCAAGCGTATCGTTGTGGGGAGCGCCAGTATTATTCGTGAAAAAGAAGGACGGATCGATGCGGCTCTGCATTGACTACAGAGAACTGAACAAGGTCACGATTAAGAATAGATATCCATTACCAAGAATTGACGATCTGTTTGATCAATTAAAGGGAGCAAGATACTTTTCCAAGATAGACTTGAGGAGTGGTTATCACCAACTGAAGGTGAGGCTAGAGGATGTACCGAAGACAACGATCATAACGCGATATAGTCACTACGAATTTTTAGTAATGTCGTTTGGTCTAACGAATGCTCCTGCAGCATTTATGGGACTAATGAATGGTGTGTTTAAGCCGTTTTTAGACAAATTCGTGGTGGTATTTATAGACGACATTCTGGTATATTCCAAAACCAAAGAAGAACACGAAGAACATTTGAGATTAACGTTAAAAGTATTGAGAAGGGAGAAGTTGTACGCTAAATTTTCAAAATGCGAATTCTGGATCGAGCGAGTACAATTTCTTGGTCACGTGATCGATAAAAACAGAATTTTGGTAGATCCATCTAAAGTCGAAGCCGTGATTAACTGGGATCAGCCGAGAACACCGTCAGAAGTAAGAAGTTTTCTTGGATTAGCAGGATATTATAGAAGATTCATACAAGACTTTTCCAAAATTGCAACTCCGTTAACGAATTTAAGTCGAAAAGCTATGAAATTTGTGTTGGATGAATAAGTGTGAGGAAAGTTTTCAAGAATTGAAGAAGAGGTTGAGTACGGCACCTGTGTTATCTCTTCCGGATGATACATGCAATTTTGTTGTTTTTAGTGATGCATTGCATAAAGGACTTGGATGTGTGGTAATGCAAAACGGTAAAGTCATCGCGTATGCATCACGACAGTTGAAGGATTACGAGAAAGGATACCCGACCCATGATTTGGAGTTAGCTGCAGTTGTTTTTGCTTTAAAAATTTGGAGGCACTATCTTTACGGGGAGAAGTGTGAAATATATACAGACCACAAGAGTCTGAAATATATTTTCACACAGAAGGACTTAAATATGCGTCAAAGAAGATGGTTGGAATTAATCAAGGATTACGACTGTGAGATTTTATACCATCCGGGTAAGGCGAATGTAGTTGCCGACGCCTTAAGTAGAAAGGGTCGTGAGAAATTGATGATGTTAACTGCTCAGGAGGAGCTAATTATGGAAATGGAGAAACTAGAATTGGAAGTGAAGTATCTAATGGAGATTGATGAGAAGTTATTTCAGATACAATCTGGTACAACTCTACTAGATAAAGTGAAGGAGGCTTAGCTTCAGGATGATGAATGCAAAAAGGTGACAAAGAAGATATCTGAAGGAACCGAACAGAGATTTAAGATGGATAAGGAAGGAATACTGAGATTTAAGAGTAAAATTTGGGTACCGCCAGTACAAGAGATTAAGGAAGATATTTTAAGCGTGGCTCATAGTTCACGATATTCGATTCACCCTGGTAGTACCAAGAGGTACCAAGATCTTAGATAATATTTCTGGTGGCCGAATTTGAAGCGTGATGTTGCAGAATGTGTTGCCAAGTGTCTGACCTGTCAAAAAGTGAAAGCGAAACATCAGAGACCGAGTGGATTGCTACAACCGTTAGAGATCCCAAAGTGGAAATGGGAATATATTACAATGGACTTCGTGGTTGGCCTTCCGGCGACTCAAAAAGGCTACGACGCAGTATGGGTTATCGTTGACCGACTGACGAAATTTGCACACTTTCTTCCGATCAAAATAAGATTCAACTTAGATCAGTTGGTCAGGCTATACGTAAAAGAGATTGTTTTGAGGCACGGAGTTCCGGTATCAATTGTTTCAGATAGGGATCCGCGCTTCACATCAAATTTTTGAAAACGTCTTCAAGAATGCATGGGTACGCAATTGCGAATGAGTACAGCTTACCACCCTCAAATAGACAGACAGAGTGAGAGAACAATTCAGACATTAGAAGATATGCTAAGAGCCTGTGTGATGGACTTTAAAGGAAATTGGGATGATCACCTACCATTAGTACAGTTCGGCTACAACAACAGTTACCACGCTAGAAGTTGGTGAGAGACAATTGCTAGGGCCAGAATTGGTACAGCAGACAGCAAAAATAGTCAAAGTGATCCGAGCACGACTGGTAGCGGCTCAAGATCGATAGAAGAAATACGCTGACCCACATCGTACAAATATCTAGTTTGAATCAGGTAGTTATGTTTTCTTGAAGGTCTCTCCCTGGAAAGGAAAGATCAGATTCGGAAAGAAAGGGAAATTGAGCCCAAGATTCATTGGACCCTTTGAAGTGCTGAGAAGAATCGGTGAAGTCGCATATGAGGTAACCTTACCTCCATCACTCGAGAATGTCCACAATGTCTTCCATGTGTATGTGTTACGACCCTACAAGGCCGATTACAAGCATGTAATTTAATACGAACCCCTGCATTTTGAGAAAGATTTATCTTACGAAAAAATTCATGTCTAAATTGTCGACCGAAAAGAACAAGTTCTCATAAATAAAGTTATACCTTCTGTTAAGGTAATTTGGAGGAACCACAACGCTGAAGAAGCTACGTGAGAACTCGAAGAGAATATGATGAAGAATTACCCTCATTTATTTACTTAAATTATGTGTAAGCGATTCTGGGGACAGAATCTTTGTAAGGGGGGGAGAATGTAACGGGTCAAAATTTTTGAGTCGTGATTATGGGGACAAAATCCTTTTAAGGGGAGAAAGATGTGACGAATGAGAATTTTATAATTTAATTTTAATATTTATTGAATTAAATAAATATTTTTTGATGATTTAATTATTGGATTAAATAATTATTTGATGCAGTTGTGGTAGATTAATTTAATTATATGTGTTACATTTATTAAATTAATGTAAAGAATAATTATTATTCGAAGTAGGTCATTATGTGAGCTTATTGTATTAAAAGAAATATTTAATAATCTTAATGTTATTTAAATTAATTTAATTATTAATTAGAGAATTAATAATTTGACATTATTTATTTATGAGAACATTAAATATATGACTATGTGAATTTATGAGAAGTTATTATATTTTAGTTATATTAAATAAGATATATGAATTATTGTGCAATTGGGTATGACATTTATTAAACTATATGATAAAGCTTTATTAAATTAAATGGTTTTGTATTATGTTAATCTAGCCAAACATGGCACTAAAGGAAGTTGGGGCCAGTTAACCCATGACTGGGTAACTGACCACTAATGCGTCAGTCGATTTAATTATTATACGTCTTCTCTTTATTCTTCATTATTTGTCTAAGTCTGAAAATAGAGAATGAGATCATTTGAGAGTCAGAGAGAATTTGTGAGATTGATAAAAGATTGTGAGTGTGTAATCAATCAAATACTTATGAAAGGATCATCATTAATCATCTTTTTATACACTACAGGGTAATCTCTTCTTTCCTAAATTCTATTTTTACGTCTTTGAGTTTTCATAGAAATATGGCTTTCAAACCTTTTGTAAAACCTCTGTAATTGAGAAAGGAGTAATGTTATGGGTTATGTATGTATTAATATGTATCACATCATATTTATTTATATATATTGCATGATTCCATATCCTAAGTTTCGTAATCTGATGACTTGCTATTTCAAAAAAATTACAGAGTTTGGGTTTTGCCCATATGGCCTTATACGTAACTTTAAGGTGTCAAACATAAATATTTTCGTAAAATTTACACTCTTATTTGATTATGCATGTTGATACAAAGAGACTAAGCCTTAAACGAACGGATTCGGTGTTATAACGAATCCGTAGCATTAAATTATATGTTTTTGTTCAAAATCTTCAAGAACATCAAGAACAGTACATTTTGCATAATTTAATTCTGTGATTATGTGTTTTAAATGGTTAAAATCAATTTATAAATGTTGGGTTATGTTTATGCATGAATTATAACATGTGTATATGATTAAATTCGTGTAGTAGTAATTTAATTAGAATTTTTGGGCTGTGTTTTGCAATTTTTGCGAATTGTAGAACAGTTTCTGGCTCGCTGCGCCGCGGCGCCAGTCCAGCGCCTGCAGTCCCGCACCGCAGCGCCAAGTCTCGAGCCGCAGCGCCACAGCGCCGCAGCGCTAAGTGTCCGGCCGCAGCGCCATCGCGCCGCAGCGCGAAGATCATGTATAACAGTGGCGCCGCAGCGCCACTCTCCAGAAAATTCAGAAGGAGTTATTTTTTTAAAATGTTAAGTCTAGCAATGTGTTAGTAACTTAATGTAATGAACATGTAAACGTGTTAGAGGTATAATATGATATTAAAATTGATGTTTAACATGTAAATAACATAATTACATGTGAATTGAATTGTTGAATACATAAGTAGCTCTATAATTCATGAAGTACAAATTATGTGACAAAGTGGTAATTTGACTAAGTATAGTCAATAATCAAAGTAAACAAAGAGAATGAGTTTATGTTGATTAGTTAAGTTATAATTAACTGGTATTGTGTATGTGAATGGTATGTAGGATTAAATTCAAAGAACGAGTTTAGTTAAAGTGTAATCTACGCACGAGGCAAGTTTTCTAACCCTACTTGTCATTAATGTTCAAGTTTATCATTTACTTCGAGTAAATTATCAATACTATCATTCAAGTTCAAATGTTATATTATAGATTTACTATCTGTTAAAGCATGATTCAGTTATATAATAATTGTCCTATTGTATACTTTTGAGATTATTATTCAAATTGAATATCAATTATTGTTGAACCTTATTAGACTAGCGAACCTTAATGATTCAACTAGTCCATGGTTGATGAGCGTTCTAAATTTCAGAACCCTTGATGAATTATCCAAACCAAACTTCCTTTGGTGCGGACTCGAATGTTAAACTGAGATGAACAACCCTGTAAAGGGATTTACTTATGCGTTAGCGTTAAGATATTATGCACAGTATGTTACTAAGGGCTGATCCCCCTAAGTACGAGAACAAAGGTCCATAGTCTTATGACTGTTAAAGGTTTCAAGTATAACCCTTGATAACCTAGAACATAGTTCAAGGTCTTATGACCCTCAGAATTCTTTTGATTCTTGTTATTCATTCTTGATTCAAAAGTTGAGCTTTTATTCAGATGTCTTTAATTTATTCGCATGTTATTATACTATTATTTTATTATTATACTTGTGGGCATTTGTGCTCACTCTTGCTTAATAATAACATTGCAGTTAAGAACGAAAGAACTGATGAACCTTCCACTAGTAAAGGCAAGGGAAAAGTTAGCAAGTGACGAAGACCTGTTGTTTTATTTGACGATGTATTTGTTTAAGACTTGAGTTAATGTTATTGTTTAAGACTTATTTGTTTATGATTCCGCACAGATGTTTAAGGTTAGGTTAACTTGGGATTGTATGATTATTATTCAGATGTTGTAACCCTTAAGGGGAAGATTTTATTTCTATCTATTGCATGGTTTGCATTTATTATGGGTAGATAGATAGATGATATTTGTATCGTGAACACCAAATCTTGTGGAAATGGAAGTACCGGATTTTGGGGTGTCACATTAAGAGAGAGCGTTTTTTTTCGTGACAAAGAACCTGAATAAAATTATCACGGGTATGTTAGTCATAAACTCTTTTGAAGTCTATACCGTGTTAGATACTGGTTCTACTCACCCTTTTATTTAACCTAGTTGTGTTCAATGTTTGAACTTAACTCCGGAGAAGTTAGACTTTGATTTATCTGTTGAAATTCTGTTGGGAGAAACCTTCATTACCTCCACAATTTATAAATCTTGTTTGATTCAAATCAACACTTTCACGTTACCTGTCGATCTTATCTCTTTGAAAATACTTACCTTTGATGTGATTTTAGGAATCGATTGGTTAACTACTCATCATGCTTTTCGTAAGGTTGTTAGCTTTCATACTCCTAACCAACCTGTTATGCGAATTCAAGCAACCAAACCACTAAAGTCAATCATTGTCATATCAAGCCATAAGTAAAGAGCCCCAGTCCTTTCGTTGTGGACTTTCTTGTATGGAATGCACCGAAGCCAGACTTTCTGTAGGCGACATCGTGAATGACGATGTCAAGTTCATAGGTATCAATGTGACGTGCTATCCAAGTCTTGGATGAGGGTAACAGTTTTGAACGATATTTCTATTATTAATAAAGTTCCTGACGTATTCTTGAAGATTTCTTAGCCTACCCCAGAGCGTGAAATCGAATTTTGTATTGACCCCAGTACAAAACCCATTTCTTAAACCCTCAAATATTTCTTCAACTAAAACGAACGTATTATGCGCCAAAGACGTTGCCTCGAGCTGTTGAAGATTACGATCATACCATTCAATATCATCATGGAAGTGTGAAAGTGGTAGCTGACGAGTTGAGTAGAAGATCGTATGCGAGTGAGATGTTGTTAACACAAAGACCCATTTCGTATAACTTACAAATGATGAATATAGAGTTAAAGACTCTAGGGACCCACGTGAAGATAACGAATATACGATTAGAATCGACTTTAATCGATAAAGTTAAAGCCGCTCAAACTACATACTCAGAGCTGATGAATGTGAAGAAGAAGGTTCAAGAAGGTGTTATGTCAACCCTCGATTTAATTGACCCATTTGAAATTCTCGATCGAGTAGGAACTGTAGCTTATAGACTCATTTTACCACCAAGTATGTCGCTTGTTCATAACATTTTTAACGTATTGATGTTACGTAAATATGTGGAGGACCCGAACCACATTATTGATTTAGAACCAGACGAGATAGCGGATAATTTAACATATAAAGATGTACCTGTTAAAATCCTAGAATGTATTCAACACTCAAAGGTTATACCTCAAGAGTTAGAATCTGACGAAGTGTCCTCATCTGTACCAGGTACATACGTAAATTTCGAGGGCAAAATTTCATAAAGAGGGGATATTGTGAGACCCCAGATTTTATGAATAAATATTTAATTTTTTTCGAAATATTTTTTAAATATTATGGTGTGAATTTGAGAAAATGTTATAGTTATGGGTAGTATTTATAAATTTTGCAAAGTATGCAAGTTGTTGTATTATATTCGATTGGTCGGGGAATATTATTTTTGTCGGGGAATATTCGTACGACGACACAATTATTGGTGGACCCCACAACGAAATTATTGTCGGATTGAGAAAACGACAAAAATATTTTATGAAAATAACGACGGAAGTTTTACCATTAATACTATTGAACTACTCGGTAGTAAAAGTACAATAATACGTGTGGTTGCATAGTAGCATACGGTATTAATTATTGAGGCTTACGTGATAAGTCACTCAGTTTTGTCTTATTAGTATTATTAACGTAATAAAACAAAAAAAATATTTATATAAAACAGAATACTTTTATAAAGTTATTCGTTTTATTAGGCTAATAGTAAAATCTTTTTATATAAAATAGAATATTTTTATAAAGTTATCTATTTTATTAGACAATAATTAGAATATATTATATTTTATTATGCATAGTGTTTGCATAGTATTTGCATAGTGCCTGCATAGTGTTTGCATAATAAAATCTTTTATAAAGTTATTTATTTTATTAGATTATAAATAAAATATATTATATTTTATTTAAAAGATTTTACTTTAAATATGGACCGTTAGATTAAAGTAAATCAATCTAGACCGTTCATGATTTAGTTACTATGCAGTCCATTTTTCTATAAATGGAAGCTCATTCCTTCATTATTTTCTTACGAATTCACTGAAACTCTAGAGAGAGAAATTATAGAGAGAGAGAAGAAAATTATTCTGCTACTTCACTACTCCGATATCAAGTTTCTTTTACGGTAAGGGATATTATTTGTTGTACTCGTAAGGGTTATTATTTCTTTTGTATTCATGAAGAGAACTTCTGTTATTCCATTATTTATTATTTTGTTGGAATAACCTGTAGACGTAGGCTACCCTATACTTGGTGAAATTCTTCTGTTATTCCATTCTTTATTATTCTGTTAGAATATCATGTCTGTGCATTTTACGCCGAACCTGGTTCCATTATTTATTATTCTGTCGGAATATCCTGTCTGTGCATTTTACGCCGGACCTGGTTTCATTATTTCTTATTCTGTCAGAATATCCTGTCTGTGTGCTTTACGCCGGACCTGGTTCCATTATTTATTATTCTGTCGGAATATCCTGTCTGTGCATTTACGCTGGACCTGGTTCCATTATTTATTATTCTGTTGGAATATCCTGTCGGTGCGAATTTTGCCTGACTTGGTTCCGTTACTTATTATTCTGTTAGAATAACCTGTTTATGCGAAGTACCATATGCATGGTGAATTCTTTTGTTATTCCATTCGTTATTATACTCAGTTGGTTAAGTTTTGACTTCTATACTCTATAAAATTAGTGGAATATCCTTGATATTTGCGCTTCATCCAGTATCTTTTCATGGAAATATTCTTCTGAGCATTCTTGAATTTTACTCTACAAAGCAGTATCATGTTGACAATTTGGACGTTATTAGTTCCTAGATAAATTAATTCTTGAACTTGTTTTATTAAATTCTTATATCATTGTCATCATCCTCATGTTTATATTATGTTGAAAGTCATCTGTGGCCTGTAGTGCATAGATGGACTTGGTATGATTATGACCATGGATTATTCGGTATAATCATAACCGTAATGTTACAAATGATGTGGTAAAAGTCCTCATTGGCCCGTAGTGCATTGATGGACAGTTGTTGGCACGATCATGACCATTGATGAATACACGAATATCCTTGACTGTGATGCATGGATAATTTGTGGTTGTGATACTAATGAATATCCTTGGCCGTAGTGCAGGGATGATGTGGATTATTTATTAAGCTGAGTCTCAGCGATAAAAGTCATGAAAAACCTTTTAAATCATAAAAGACAATAGATTTTATTCTTTACTTGACTCTTTTAATTGATTGCTTGATTCGCTGCAGTTAAACTTGATGTCTATTGTATTTTATCAGTTTAACATTGTTGAAGACTAATGATAATTTATTTTGCATTATCTTAGTCATAATATTTCTTACTAGGCTAGTTGAGCTCACCCTTTCTTTCACTGTTCTCTTCAGGAAATTAGAATATAGCTGGGACGAGTCGGGGAACGGAGTGATGGATCAGATGATAGTATTAGTAGTCCTCACTATTTTATTAAATAGTGTGACAATAAATGTAATGACGACTTATTCTGAGAGTGGATATTGTCTAGAAGACTGTATTTGTATTGAAACTCACAGCTCTCTTGTGGTATATTAAAGATTGTATTTGTATTCTGTACCATGTATTTGGCGACTTAGAATAGGTGATGTATACCTATTTTGGGGGCGTCACATGTTTGTTCTTTGATCTTGTAATATTACATTAGTACTACTACCTCTAACCTTTATCTTTCCTAGAAACTTCATGATCTGTCATTAAAGGTTGGTCAAAGTTGCTCACTCGAAACTGTGTATGAGGATCTGAGTTTGTATGAAGAACACATATAGCGACAGTTCTGTCACTATAGGTGGTCTTTAGCGATAGTTTCAATATAAAAACTATATTTTTATTAAATAATTATAGAAAATTAGTTTTTAATTATTAAAAATATAAAATAAATTATTAAAAATTATTTTTAAATCTGAAAATTAGTTTTTAATTATTTTTAATATATTTCATAAATATTTAATATTTTTGAAATATTAAAAGTATTTAATTTATTTAATTATTATATTAAATAAATTATTTAAAAATAATTTTAATACATGAAAAATCATTTAAAAATATATTATGATATAAGAAAATATTTTAAGTTATTTTTAATAACTTTTAATATTATGTGATGAATTTTATTAATAAATTAATATTAATGATAATTATTTTATTTAATAAATACATTAAATAAATTATGAAAAAATAGAATTAATGATTTAAAAATAGTATAAAAATTGTTTAACTGTTATAAAAAATATTTTAAGTTATAAAATATAACTTTTAATATTTAAAGGTAGATTTTATTAATAATTTAATATTAATGATTATTAACTTATTATTAACAATATTAAATTTATTTAATAATTATATTAAATAAATAGTTTAAAAATAGTTTTATTAATTTAAAAATCATTTAAAAAGGATATAAATGAATTAAAAATATTATTAAGTTATACTTAATGACTTTTAATATTTTGATAAATAGTGCATTAATAATTAAATATTTATGGAAATTATTTAAAAATGATTTTAAATATTTTAAAAATCATTTAAGGGTAATATAAATGTTTTAAAAATATTTTGAGTTATTATAAATAACTTTAATATTTTGGTAATGGTTTCATTAATAGTTTAATATTAATTAAATATTAATGATAATAGAATTATTTAATATTTAAATTATTTAATAATGATTCCGATGTTTGAAAATTCATAATTAATTATAATAAATGTTTAAAAAATATTATAAGGTCATGAAAAATAATATAACTGATATATAAGTTATCTAAATGGATATTGAACTGCTATATAGAGTCTTAGACTCGATAAATACCCGGTAAATTTGTCGATACACTAACATATTTCAGAAATTGATCTGGACTTAGATAGATTGACTTGATAAATGTTATTTGTGATTCAATGGTTGTTAAACTTACATGACAATGTGATTAGCTTATGTGCTGACTGCAAATAGCACTACAATATGACATGATATATTATTCTAATCGAACGAATGACCTATTTAATGATAGGGCTTGGTATAAAAGATAAATCTAAGTTGTGTAAGCAGCAGACAAGGTAAGTATCTAACCCTTTGCATTTACTATATGCAACAGACATGCGTAAGATAATATCTGAACTATTCATTTCAATTGTTCAAATATTTCAACCTTTGTATACACTTATGCAATGATTCTGTATAAGTAAGTTATTAAATTATAATTGTTATACAAGTTCCTTTTATTCTGTTATTGTAAATCAAGATATATATTCTGTTCGTTAATTTCTAAACATGGTTATACAAGTGTCCTCACTTGGATAATCATTATATTTTATCACATGTTGATACATACATATCGATGTCCAGTATGTACACGTTGAATTAAAAGTTGTCTAATCTATTTGATCTGGCTAGACACAAACTTAAAAGTGTTATTGAACAAGATAAGAACTTTATTAGTATCCAACTGAATTGTTTTAGTTTGGATTCTAGACTGGTATGAACATCCCAAATATGGAAAACTTTTATGCACCTAAAGCAGATATACTGGACGAAAATATCATCCTTGAATGTAGTATTGATCAATACAGGGCATAACGGGCTGATCACCTCCGTGCCCGTAAGTTATGACGGTTTACAGATAAAGTTCTGTTTAACCTTTTCAAAAATAGAAAATAATGTTCATAGTCTGTCAACTGATCCTCATTTATAGTCAGTACGTAGTTTCAAAATTTTGAAATCAAAATAATATGTTGTTTATTATTGGTTCAGCTTACTTCACAACTGTTGATTCAATGTAGAAGTATCGTTCAAAGAAAATATTTAATTCGTCCAGCTAATTGTTTTTGTTGCTATTACTTGTTGGGCACTCTAATGCTCATCCTTGCTTAATTTAAATGTTTTCAGCTAAGTGTGAACAACTTGAAGGCTCTGCCAAGCACAAAGGGAAAGGAAAGGTCGCTGAATGAATGATAATGCTATCTTTTATAATAACTAGACTTTATAAGGATAAGAATGATATATATTAATTATCATGTAATGTAACGAATGTTTAAAGGTTTCATACTTGGGATTGAAAACTCTGATAATATGTAAATTAAATTTGATAATCTATATTATTGTTATTATTATTAGTAATATTCCGCTCATAGAAATGGTATCGTGAAGCATCGAGTTTAGATTTCAAGTAATTGAATTTGGGGGGGCGTCACATGATGGATACTCAGGTTATAACCAGATTGCCATTGCACCCGAGGATCAGGAGAAGACGACATTTATATGCCCATATGGTACCTTTGCTTTTCGCAGAATGTCTTTTGGATTATGTAATGCGCCGGTGACATTTTAACGGTGTATTATGGCTATTTTCTCTGATATGGTTGAACAAAATCTCGAGGTATTTAGGGATGATTTTTCAGTTTTTGGGGATTCGTTTGATTATTGTTTGGAAAATCTCACTCTCATGCTCAAACGGTGTATGAAAACGAATTTGGTTTTAAAGTGGGAGAAATGTCATTTTATGGTGCAAGAGGGGATAATCTTGGGTCATCGAGTGTCATCAAAAGGAATTGAGGTTGATAGAGCTAAGATCAAAACCATCGAGAGACTGCCACCACCTATTTCAGTAAAGGGTATTCAAAGTTTTTTGGGACACGCTGGTTTCTATAGACGATTTATAAAAGACTTCTCCAAAATCACGAAACCACTTTGCAATCTTTGGAGAAAGATGTCCCATTCAAATTTAATCAAGCATGCCTGGAAGCTTTTGATGTGTTAAAGAAGAATCTAGTTACCGAACCTGTAATCTTAGCGCCAGATTGGAGTATCCCGTTCGAATTAATGTGTGATGCTAGCGACTTTGCGATTGGCGTAGTTCTTGGCCAACGAAAGGATAAAATTTTTCATGCTGTATACTATGCTAGTAAGACGTTAACAGATGCCCAACTGAATTATACCACTACCGAGAAGGAACTATTAACAGTTGTTTATGCATTTGATAAATTTTGCTCATATTTTATTGGGACAAAAGTGATCGTGTTTACAGATCATTCGGCAATTAAGTACTTAATATCAAAGAAGGATGTGAAGCCTAGATTAATTAGATGGGTATTATTACTACAAGAGTTTGACTTGGAGATCCGGGACTGAAAAGGAACAGAAAATCAGGTTGCTGATCATTTATCACGATTAGAGAATGCAGAACTAAAAAAAGATGACACAACAGTGATCAATGAATTTTTCCCTGATGAACAACTGTTTGAGGTAAGGATGGATACACCATGGTATGCAGATTATGCAAATTTTGTTGTGAGTAATGTGTTTTCGCTAAATTTGACAAGTCAGCAGAAGAAGAAATTTCTCCATGATGTGAAACAGTATTTATGGGATGAGCCGTTTTTATTTAAATAGTGTGAAGATCAAGTAATAAGAAGGTGTGTTTCGGAAGTTGAAATGGAGAATATTCTATACCAATGTCATACATTTGACTATGGTGGACATTTTGCGGGAGAAAGAACGACAGCTAAGGTGCTTCAATATGGATTCTTCTAGCCAACACTCTTTAAGGATGCTCGTGTGTTTTCATTGAAATGCGACAGATGCAAAAGAGTTGGTAATATATAGAGATGCCACTAAACATGATCTTAGAAGTCGAATTGTTTGATGTTTGGGGCATCGACTTCATGGGACCGGTTCCATCATCTTTTAGCAACTCCTATATACTTCTAGCGGTGGACTACGTTTCGAAATGGGTTGAAGCTATATCATCGCCCACAAATGATGCTAAGGTTGTGGTTAAGTTCATCTAAAAGAATATTTTCTCTAGATTCGGCACTCCTCGTGTAATCATTAGTGATGAAGGCACACACTTTTGTAATAAGCAATTCTTAGCTATTCTCGCTAAGTACGGAGTCACTCATAAGATAGCCACTGCTTACCATCCAAAAAAAAGTGGTCAAGCCGAGGTATCCAACCGAGAAGTAAAACGAATCCTCGAGAAGATAGTGAACCCTAGTCAAAAAGATTGGGTTAACAAGTTGGATGATGCTTTATGGGCATATCGTACAGCTTACAAAACTCTGATAGGGATGTCTCTATACAGTTTAGTATATGAGAAGGTATGCCATCTTCCAGTTGAACTAGAACACAGTGCTTATTGGGCAATCCGAAAGTTAAACTTTGATATGTCTGTTGCGGGAGAGAAGTGCCTCTTACAATTGATCCAAATGGATGAATTCAGACTCCAATCGTATGAAAACGCAAAGTTATATAAAGAAAAGGTTAAGCGGCGGCATGATGAGAAAATTCTAGAAAGAAAGTTTGAAGCAGGGCAAACAGTGCTATTATACAATTCAAGGCTTAAACTGTTTCCAGGAAAGTTGAAATCTCGTTGGTCAGGGCCATTTATCATTACAAAAGTTTATCCTCACGGAGCTGTGGAGGTGGAAGACCCGGATGCCAAACGTAATTTCAAAGTCAACGGTCAGAGATTGAAGCACTACTATGGGGGTTGTGTTGATCGTGAAAAGACATCGGTCAACCTTGCTGATTAGAATAGAGAAGAAAGTCAGGCTGAAGACTATAAACCAAGCGCTAACTGGGAGGCAACCCAGGATTTTTTATTGTTATTTTTTATTTTTACTTTTATTATTTTTATTTGCTTTACTGTTAGTTTATTTAGTTGTTAAACTTTTATAGTTTAGAATTTGTTACACCCCTTATGTTCTCTAACACGATATTTAATTGATTTCAGGATAGGAAATAAGATTTCATATTTGGCAGTTCGACGAATGGCCACTACGACTACCTAGTTGGGGGTCTTGTTTTGCAAGGGGGTGGCGCCCCCTAAAAGCCAAGCACTTATGACCTCAATAGTAGAATGTCCATTTGTCAAATTCTCAGATTTCTAATCATTTCCTTCATTTTTAGTGTTATTGAATTGCTTAATAGTGTAGGGTATTGTAGCACCCCCAAATCCGGGTATCTTCCAACCCGACAGATGGTGCAATACCGTACAACATTCATACATTCATTCAATTGAAAAGTCTCAAAGAACGAATATAACTTCTATATATTAAAGTAATATTTACAATTCCCAGGTTCTATACCCATTACAAAGGTTCTTCGTCATAATATCAGTTACATTACAACAATAGACCTATACTATTACAAGACAGCTTAACAATCTGCCTTAGTTTTTCCTTTATCCCTTTTTGATGATCCTTCGGGACGTTCAGTCTTAGCTGCATTCATATGGTTCAAGCAAGAGTGAGCATGGCTACCTCAGCAAGTATAACAATTTAATAACAACATGCTTGACACATACAAATCGTATATCATCAATAACTAAACAATAGTTATGAAGTACTATTGATAATTCAAAGTAGCACTTCATCTTTTCTTTCAAAATGTTTTACAATAACAACAATATTTAGTAAAACATTCACTCCGATCAGAGACCTCGAGTATTCATTCTTTATTGAAAAAGGACAACCCGGAACGAATTCCATAAGCCCGATATTACTTACGAGCACTTCTAGGTGATCAGCCTATTGTACTCTATGTTGATCAACACTACATCCATTAAATGTATGTACGTTTAATCATTTGGCAATCTCACGTGCCTGTCGTTTTACCGACAAAACATTTGTTTAACATTTTAGTCTTCTTTTGAAAATCATATCAAGTAGTTGACAAAAGATAGCAACATTTGATAATACAAGAGTAGAATATCAAGTCTAGCCAAAGGGATTGGCTTTAACCTCAACATACCTCAATTCATGCGAAAGAATACATGAATCTTAAACTTGTTCAGATTGAACTGAAACAATAGTTAGAATACTTGCCTTTAGCGTCTGCTACTGTATATTAACTTTATGTTCAAGTCGTTCAAGTCTCTACAATACATGATCACAAAATACCTTACATTAGGTCACATATAATCAAGTATGTATATGACTATATCATACCCTTCATTTCAATCTAATTGTGTATTAGATTCAGTTACTATTCATTCCGGTTTAACATTACCATTGCATTTATATTCGACTAGGTTATCTTAACCTTTACATTACATTCCTTAAGGTTTAACAAAGTTTAAACAATGTTACATTACCTTCCTTAAGTTATGCTTATTTCCATTTCTTTTCTTTGTACTTAGAAACCTTCATTACTATCTTTGTTCTGAGACTGGCGCTGCGGCGCCAACTTTATACTTATATCTCGCGCTGCGGCGCGAGCCTTATCCTAGCATGTCCCGGACTTGGCGCTGGGGCGCGAGTCCTTACTTAATGGGTCGCGTTGCGGCGTGACTCTCCAAAAATTTTTGGTATTGTACATGGTGCTGCGGCGCGGGTCATTTTTCCTAGGGTTGGCACTGCGGCGCCAACTCTGTGCACCAGAAAAAATTCAGTTTTGAAATTTTGTGAACTTCCCGGACGCATAACTTCTTCGTTATAAGTCCAAATTGGCTCGTTCAAAAGCCTACGGTTCACAAATTACGTAATCTACATGATCATCCAAGAATTTTATCTATTTGACTTCATTTGTTAAAAATTCACCTATTGGTTTATTTTTAACGAAAACGATAAACGTTCGTGAACGTTCAACGCTCGTTTTTTCGTTCTAAGTCAGAATTCGGTCATTTTTGAGTCCGCAACTCTGAAATGCCAAATCTGACTTAACTCCATTGTAAAGCAATGATTCCGTGATCAAACACAAAATTTGACTTCCATTCCGAGAATTTTACGAATTCGACGATTGTCGTCCAATCGTGCAATTTTCGGCAAATCTTCATTCTTAAGATTTGTTCAACATTACAAATGAACTTCATTCATCATGTGAACATCTCAACATACATAATACAACAACTTATTTTCATTGTTGGACTTTGACTCCTCATGAGCTTATAACTTATCAAATTATAAATTACTTAAGATTTGATTATTCATGACTTATGACAATTAGAGTTTCTTAATCATCATACTTTACATGTGCTTCACATATAACTTTACTTAGGTATACATGATACATATGATCATATAATTTCTTTTACCTTTATATCAATTCTCTTAATAAATTCTTTATAAGTTCATATTATCTTCACATAACTTTATAACTTATGTTAGCTTAAATGACTTATTAGCAACTTATGTGGCTTAAGTCCATGACTTACATATTTTTCTTGCTTCTTATCATTCATGTTTCTTAATTCAACTTTTCTTATCATCATATCATGGTAGAGATATAAGATAATTGAGAAGAAGTCTTACTTTTGTGTAGTCTTGGTAAAGTAGCTTGCTTCTTCGTCTTACTTATGGAAATGACTTATTGCTAGCTTATTCTCTCTAATACTTAAGAACTTTAGAAGTGTTGGATTATTTGAATAACCAACAAATGGCTTGGAAGTCTTCTCTATTTATAGATTTTGCAAAGCTAGGGTAGTTCAGTCATTAAATCATTTTACAATAAGATCCGAATTTCTCAGTCGTTACATTCTTCCCCCCTTATAAAGATTCTATCCCTAAAATCTCGTCTTACTTTAATCAAATAGATGAGGAAAATTTTTCTTCATCTTTTCTTCTAGTTCCCACGTTGCTTCTTCAGCATCGTGGTTCCTCCATAATACCTTCACTGCTGGTATTACCTTGTTCCTCAGAACTTGTTCCTTTCTATCAATGATTTGCATCGGCAACTCTTCATACGTTAAGTTCTTCTCGATATGAATTGGCTCATACTCGATTACATGCTTATAGTCCGGCTTATATAGACGTAATACAGATACGTGAAACACGTTATGTATTCGTTCTAGGTCTGGAGGTAATGCTATCATATAAGCTACCTCTCCTACCCGTTTAATACCTCAAAAGTTCCTATTAACCTTGGACTTAACTTTCCTTTCTTTTCAAAACGTATCTTTCCTTTTCAGGGAGATACTTTTAGAAACACATACGAACCCACTTCAAACTCTCGACTTAGTCTATGTGAGTCCGCATACTTTTTCTGTCTATCCTGAGCTGTGACAAGACGCACCCGAATTAACTTTACCACCTCCGTTGTCTGCTGCACCAATTCTGGTCCTAGCATACGGCGTTCTCCCACCTCATCCCAACACAAAGGTGTTCTGCATTTTCTTCCATACAAAGCTTCGTACGGTGGCATGCCTATGCTTACATGATAACTGTTGTTATACGCAAACTCTACTAGTGGTAGGTTATCATCCCAACTACCCTTGAAATCCATGATGCAAGACCTCAACATGTCTTCTAACGTCTGAATTGTTCTCTCGCTCTGCCCATCAGTCTGAGGATGATAAGTCGTGCTTAGCTTTAGCTGTGTTCCCAACTGCTCTTGCAAACTCCTCCAAAAGTTCGATGTGAATCGTGGATCACGATCTGACACAATCGATATTGGTACTCCATGTCTAGAAATGATTTCCTTAACATAAAGTTTAACTAACTGGTCCAAGTTATACTTGACCCTAATTGGAAAAAAGTGAGCCGACTTCGTCAACCGGTCCACTATTACCCAAATCGCATCATATCCTTTATTCGTTGTCAGAAGTCCCACCACGAAATCCATCGTAATATGCTCCCACTTCTATTCTGGAATCTCCAATGACTGTAATAAGCCACTGGGTCGTTGTTGTTCGGCCTTAACTTTTTGACAAGTCAAGCACATACTCACATACTTTGCTATTTCTCTCTTCATGTTCAGCCACGAAAAACTCTGTCGAAGGTCTTGATACATCTTAGTGCTACCAGGATGTAATCGAGTAGCTCGAATTATGAGCATTTTATAACACTTTCTCCTTTAATTCCGTCTCATTCGGAACCCAAATTCTTCCCTCAAATCTTAATAATCCTTCATTATCAAGACTGTACTTAGCATCTTCCTTCTCGGATAACCGCTTCTTCATTTGATTACACTCGTCTGTCGTGAGTTGCACTTCCTTGACTCTTTCTACGATGGTAGACTGCATCTCCGTCGTAAACAGTCTCTGATCCGCCTCAATTGGCAACTTTCCTCTAATTCCATCCTAGTCATCTATGTTATTAACTCATTTTGAGCCGTTAACATAGACAACTTTTCCCGACCCTTCCTACTTAAGGCGTCTGCAACTACATTGACTTTTTCAGGGTGATATAGGATTTCACAATCATAATCCTTTATCAACTCTAACCTTCTTCTCTGTCTCATATTTAAATCCTTCTGAGTGAAGATATACTTTAGACTTTTATGGTCCGTATATATCTCACATTTTCTCTATAAAGATAATGTCTCCATATCTTTAGGGCAAACACTACTGCGGCCAGTTCCAGATCATGAGTAGGATAAACTTTCTCATAATCCTTCAACTGCCGTGACGCATACGCAATGACTTTGCCATGCTGTATAAGCACACAACCAAGTCCTCTATGCGAAGCATCACTGTACACTACGAAATTTCTTGTGTCATCAGGCAACGACAAAACAGGAGCTTCACTTAATCTTTTCTTCAGTTCTTGAAAACTGTCTTCACATTTATCCGTGAAACTCCGCACCCTGCTAACCCTAGGAAACTCCGCATCTCAGTCAGCATTTTTGGTTGTTCCCAATTCATCACTGCTTCCACCTTCACTGGATCTACTGAAATACCCTTCTGGTCAATGACATGACCTAAAAACTGCACCTTTTCCAGCCAAAATTCACATTTAGTGAATTTCCAATATAACTTCTCCTTCCTTAGTCTCTCCAACACTAATCTTAAGTGTTCAACATGATCTTCTGGCGTCTTAGAATAGACTAGAATATCATCGATAAACACAACGACGAACTTATCCAAATATGGTTTGAACACTCTGTTCATCATATCCATAAATGCAGCTGGTGCATTCGTCAACCCAAATGACATCACCAGAAACTCGTAATGACCATAACGAGTCCTAAATGTTGTTTTTGGTACATCTTCCTTTCTGACCTTCAACTGATGATACTTCGTCCGCAAATCTATTTTAGAAAAATACTTTGCCCCTTTCAATTAATCAAAGAGATCATCGATACTGGGCAATGGGTATTAATTCTTTATCGTTAACTTGTTTAACTCTCGATAGTCGATACAAAGTCTCAACGATCCATCTTTCTTCTTGACAAACAACACTGGTGCCCCCACGGAGAAACACTTGGTTGAATGTACTTTCTGTCCAATAGTTCCTGTAGCTGAACCATTAGTTCTTTCATTTCCACAGGCGCCATACGATACGGTGCCCTTGAGACTGGTGCCGCTCCTGGCACAACATCTATCACAAATTCGATCTCCCTATCCGGCGGTAACCCCGGTAACTCACTTGGAAATACATCCATGAACTCATTTACTATAGGTATTTGTTCCATGATTGCTCCCACTCTCTGGGTATCCACAACATGGCAAAGGTAACCCACACAACATTTCTTTAATAATTTTCTAGTTTGTGTCATCATAAGGCAACACGGACATCCCGGCAACTTACTACCGTAAAATACTACAGGAGGTTGCTTCAACGTCTTGATTCTCACACATTTCTTTTGGCAATCTATAATTGCTCCATGATTAATTAACCAATCCATTCCGAGAATTACGTCGAATTCTCCTAACTTTATCGGGATTAAATCTACCGATAACTTACAACCCCGTACCTTTACGCAACAACTCTTATGAATAGTTTCAACAGAAATTATCTCTTCATTTGCTACCTTAATGTTCAAAGGTATAGGTAATTTTTCAGAAAATAATTCTAGTCGTCTAGCAAAATCACATGTTATAAACGAATAAGTAGCACCCGAATCAAAAAACACGTATGCATTTATGTTATTGATCGAAATAATACATGTAACTACATCCCCTGATGCCACAGCATCTTGAAACGTCATATTAAAAGTGCGGGCCATTGATTTCCCTGGCTGAGCTGGACCACTAATAGCTAACTTACCGCTATTAGTTCCCTTATTCCCTTCTGTCCCCTTTTTCGGGCAATTCTTTGCTATGTGGTCAGTTGATCCACATACAAAACATCCTTTATTTTTCTTCGGATTTGGATAGTTAGGTGAAATGTGCCCTTCCTGTCCACAATTATAACATACTTCCTTTCCTTTTAGACAGACTCCTAAATGAATCTTCTCGCAGATTTTACAGGCCTCCAACCTTCTTTTAGAATCCTCCTGTTTTACTCCAGTATTCTCAGAGTTAAAGCCCTTCCTCTTTTGACCGTTTCCACTTCCACTGGCTCCCTCGGTCTTGGTTCCTCCATCAACCTTACCCTTACTCTTCTTATCCTTGTGGTACTGGCTAAGAGCCTCATTCTCACCTTCAGCAATGATTGCCTTTTCTAGTATGGTTCCAAAGGAAGTACTTTGGAACACCGAGATTCGGCTATAGAGCCAGGGTTTCAAGCCCTGCTCAAATCTCCTAGCCTTTCTCACTTCAGTGTCCACTTGATGTGGAGCGAATCGTGCCAGTTCATTAAACTTGGCAGCATACTGGGGAACTGTCATCTCCCCTTGTTTCAATTCAAGAAACCTCATTTCCATCCTCCCTTGCATACTCGTGGGAAAATAGTTCTCGAAGAAAATCTCCTTAAACGTCTCACACGTTAGATTTCCTATATCGGCCCTAGCCTGGTTTGCCTCCCACCAGAAGTTGGCTTCTCCTTTCCTCAAATAGGTTACAAAGGCAACCTTTTGACCCTCCTCAACATTTGCTATTACAAATGCTTTCTCGATTTCTTTTACCCAAGTCTGGGCTTCTATAGGGTTCGTAGTTTTTTTGAACTCCGGCGGACCTACACTTTTAAAATCCTTAAAAGTAGTGGCTCGTACTACTCCCGGAATCATAGGTACATTAGCCCCCACTCTATTAAATGCATTCGTTAAAAGATTAACGAACTCCTGCATTGGATTAACCGGACCACCCTCCGGTTGGTTAACATTTGTATCTTGATTTCGTTGTCTCCTTCTTGGTGGCATTTTGCTGTTAAGAAAACAATACATCATTATTACTTTATTCTTGTTGGTTTGTTATTATTTATAATAAAATAATAACTCATACTCATTACTCAATATATTCCATAAAAAGACTTATATTGATTCATAACTTGTAGTATAACACTACATTGTTTACATTACTCAGCCTTAGCTGATTACATTACCATCCCGCAATTACTTTTCAAAAATTGGGATTTTACAAAAGACTACCCTTTGTTATATAAAAGAGGGTTTTACGTCACTACTAGATACATAATATTTACATATCTAAGCTACTCTAGCTAGTGCTAGGTTACATTTGCCGTAAGGCATTCTCAAAATCTGCCCTGGCCAAACCGGCAACAACATCTCTACTGATGGTATGACGGGTCTGTCCTGCTTCTACCTGATATCCAGCTACCTGCTGCTGGAAATCCACATGAGAACTCCTATGTATATATGACATCCTCTCCAACTTCCGCTGTTTAGTCTTTAGCTCCTGCTTGAGCTCAAAGACTTCATATTTTAGCTCTTGGACCTTGTCCTTAGCTAGAATTCTATCATCATGCTCCTCTTCCCACATTCCCTCCATGCTAATCTTGTCCTCACGGACAGCTTGGAGTTCCTCTTTCAACTCCTTAACCTCTTGGCAGTAATGGATATTTCTATACAATACTAACATAAACAATGCCTTCATTGATTCTCCCATAGACAATTCCTCTGTAGGTGGAACCTGATCAAAGGACATCACGTCCACCTCCTCCTCTAGCATGCCATCAAATATAGACATGTAGTCTAAATCGTCTGAGTCTCCAGACTCGATTGTCACCACCTCTGGTTCTACGGCTACAGGATTTGGTAGTATCTCTACCCGATTAACGCACTGGGGACAAAATCCTTTTAAGGGGAGAAAGATGTGACAAACGAGATTTTTGTAATTTAATACTTAATATTTATTGAAGTAAATAAATATTTTCGATGATTTAATTATTAGATTAAATAATTGATTGATGAAATTGTGGTAGATTAATTTAATTATATGTGTTACATTTATTAAATTAATGTGGAGAATTTTATTATCGAAGTATGTGATTTTGTGAGCTTATTGTATTAAAAGAAATATTTAATAAGCCTAATGTTATATTAATTAATTTATTTATTAATTAGAGATTTAATATTCATATAATTAATAAATGAGAAAATTAATTATATGACTATGCAAATTTATGAGAAATTATTATATTTTATTTATATTAAATTAAATAAGATATTTAAAAAGGAGTGTGACATTAATTAAACTATATTATAAAGCTCTATTAAATTAAATGGTTTTGAATTATTTTCTTGCTAAGCCAAACATGGCACTAAGGGAGGTTATGGACAGTTAACCCATGACTGGATAACTGACCACCAGTGCGTCATTTCCTTTTCTATTTATCATACGTCTTCTTCTTTTCTATTATTATCCTAAGTTTGATAAAAATATCACAGAGAGAGAGTTTAAGAAAATTGTTAGAAAGAGTTAGAAGAAATTGTGATATTGAAGAATCAGAAGAATTGCTTGAGGGTAATCTCTTTAACCCAGTTTTTATTTACGTCATTTAAAGTTTCCATGAATATAACTCCTAAGTCTTCTGTAAAGTCTTTGTAATTGAAATTGTAAGAGTTATGTGCATATATGTGTTAAGATGTTGTTTTAATGTGTTTTAATATATATTGTATATAATTCCTTATCATCAGTTCATAATTTTACGTCGTATATGATTGCTGTAAAATTACAGAGTTTGGGTTATGGCCATATGGCCTTATACGTGATTTTAGTATGTCAAACATAAACGTTTTCATAAAATTTACACTCTTATTTTATTATGCATGTTATTACGAAGAGACAAAAGTTTAAATGGTTGGATTTGGCCTTATAAAGAATTCGTAGTATTAATTTTCATGGTTTTTGTTCAAAACCTTCAAGAACACAAAGAAAAGTGAAATTTATATATTTTAATTTTGTGATTATTTGTTTTAATGGGTTAAAATCATTTTATAATTGTTGGGTAATGATTATATATGAATTATAACATGTGGGTATGTGTAATTTGGTGAAATTAGTGTTTAAGAAGTGTTGATTTCGCAGAATTTTGTGTTCTTCGCGAACTGGAAATTCAAAATCTGGGGTTTCGCGCCGCGGCACCAACTCCCAGTTCATTTCTCGCGCCGCAGCTCCACCGCGCCAAGTACCAGGCCGCAGCGCCACCGCGCCGCAGCGCCAAGACTTAATACAAAAGTGGCACCGCAGGGCCACTTAGCAGAATGTCCAAAAAATGTTTTTTTTAATGTTAAAGTCTAACAATGTGTTAGTAACTTATAGTAATGAACATAAAAACTTGTTAGACATATAATGAGGTGTTAAAATAAGTTCTTAACACGTCCATAACACAATTACGTGTAAATTGAATGATCGAATGCATAGTTAGTTTATTGTTCGTGAAATCTAATTTTGACAATTAGTGTAGTAATTGACTAAGTATAGTCATAAATTCGAGATTAGACAAAGAATAATTTATGATGTTTAGTACGTTGTAATTGACTGATATTGTGAACGTAATTGATATGTAGGATTTAAATCAAAGAACGAGTTTATTAAATTGTAATCTACGCACGAGGCAAGTTTTCCTAACCCTACTTGTTATTGTTATATAAGTTGATTAATTCATCTTTCTACATTGAGCAAGTTCTCATTATTATCGATCATGTCTGTTTTGTATATTAAAGTTTATAAATCTTTCAAGCATGATGTTGTTATACAATACTTATTCTGTTGTATACCTTTTGAGATTCTATTCAATTAAGTTATCAATTATTGTTAAACATTGTTAGACTAGTGAACCCTTATTGATTCGACTAGTCCATAGTTGATGAGCGTTCTAAATTTCAGAACCCTTGATGAATTATCCAAACCAAACTTCCTTTGGTGCGGACTCCGATGTCAAACTGAGATGAACAACCCTGTATAGGGGATTATTTACGCCTTAGCGTTAAGATATTGTGCACATTATGGTACTAAGGGCTGATCCCCCTAAGTACGAGAAGAAAGGTCCATAGTCTTATGACTGTTAAAGGTTTCAAGTATAACCCTTGACAACCTAGGACATAGTTCAAGGTCTTATCATCCTCAGAAATTATTTTGATTCTTGTTATTCATTCTTTATTCAAAAGTTAAGCTTTTATATTCGAAGTTATTATTTTTCCTCGCATGTTATTATATTGTTATTTTCATTATTATACTTGTGGGTAATCGTGCTCACTCTTGCGTAATAATAACATTGCTGTTAAGAACGAAAGAGCAGACGAACCTTCCACTAGTAAAGGCAAGAGCAAGGTTAACAAGTGATGAAGTCTTCTTGTTTTATATGATGATGTATTTTGTTTAAGACTTAAGTTGATGATGTTGTTTAAGACTTATTTGTTTATGATTCCGCACAGATGTTTAAGGTTAGAGTAACCTGGGATTTATTTTTTATGTAGTTGATGTAACCCCATAAGGGGAGATTTATTATTATTTCTATCTATTGCATGGTTTGCATTTATTTATGGGTAGATAGATGGATGATGTTGTATCGTGAACACCAAATCCTGTGGAAATAGAAGTACCGGATTTGGGGGTGTCACAAAAATACTGATAAAACACCTCAGCATTAATTTATTCATTTATATCCACATAAAATAAATATATCCACATAAAATAATTATTTCATTATCATATAAATCAATAATTAATTATTCACAAATAATATTACAGAATCACAATTATGACAACCAGGTCGTTCCCAAGAAAGAGGGGGTTTTTCGATAAGAATTTCTCCTTACTGGCGCGCAATTAGGTGACCAAAACTCTCATTAGATAGAAATTCCTTGGACATTGCCAATAATGCTATCTAATAATATTATTCAAATAATATTAATTAATTATATGATAATGAGAAATACTGTGTAATGATAATTATTAAAACAACAATAATATAAAATATCAACGCAGCAATTATTAAACCAATAAAATAAAATATTTGAACAGTAATTACTGTAATAATTATTGAGTAGTGCCTTCTTACGTAAGAATCAATAATTCAAAAATACTGTGCAATACCGTGTGCTATTGTGCAACTACGCGTATTACTGTATTTTAACCACCAGGTAATCCAACAGTGTTAACGGTAATAATTACGCCGTTATTTATAAAAACTCAAACTTGCCATTTTTTTCATCCGATCGTTTTCAGTTATGGGGCCCACAAATGGTTGCGCCGTCGTACGAATATTCTCCGACAGCAAGAATATTCCACGACCAAACGAATATTCCCCGACAAAATGAATATTTTATAACCACTTGCTTATTTTGTAAAATTTGCACATTTCACCCATAACCAAAGCATTATATCAAATTAACACTTTATTATTCAAAATAATGAATAGAGGAAATTCGATTTTATTTAAAAAAAGTTGGGGTCTTACAACCTCCCCTCCATATGAAATTTCGTCCTCGAAATTGACGTACGTACTCGGTGTTTCGAAAAGGTGAGGGTACCTCGTTTTCATTTCTAATTCCAACTCCCAAGTCATTTCCTCAATAGAATGGTTCCTCTACAAAACATTTACTTGTGGTATAACCTTGGTGCGTAGGACATGTTCTTTCATATCCAAGATCTTAACAGGTACCTCCTCGTATGTTAAATGTAAGACCCCAACTTTTATGAATAAAGATGAATTTTCTATAAATATCATTTTTGAATATTATGGAGTGAATTTGATATAATGTTATAGTTATGGGCAATATTTATAAATTTTGCAAAATAAGTAAGTGGTTACAAAATATTCATGTTGTTGGGAAATATTCGTTTGGTCGTGGAATATTCTTTCTGTCGGGGAATATTCGTACGACGGCGCAGCCATTTGTGGGCCCCATAACATAATAACTGTCAGATGAAAAAATGATAAATTTGAGTTTTTATAAATAACGGCGTAATCGTTACCGTTAGCACTTTTGGAATACCTAATGGTTAAAATATAGTAATACGCGTTGTTGCATAGTAGCACACAGTATTGCACAGTATTGTTGAATTATTGATTCTTACGTAAGAAGGCACTACTCAATAATTGTTACAGTAATTACTGTTCAATATTTTATTCTATTGGTTCAATAATTGTTGCATTGATATTTTATATTATTGTTGTTTCAATAATTATCACTGCACGGTATCTCCATTATCAGATTAATAATTCATATTATTTGAATAATATTATTAGATAGCATTATTGGCAATGTCTAAGGAAGTTCTGTCTAAGAAGAGGTTTGGTCACCTAATTGCGCGCCAGTAAGGAGAAATCCTTATCGGAAAGCCCCATCTTTCCTGGTAACGACCTGCTTGTCATAATTGTGGTTCTATGATATTTTTTTGTGAATAATTAATTATTAATTTATATGATAAGGAAATATTTATTTTTTATGTGGATATAAATAAATGAATTAATATTGAGGTGTTTTATATGTATTTTTGTCAGAATGGAGATATTAAAAATCAAATCGGTGTTCTTAAAGCTCTATTGCATGAGTTATAATTTTGATCCGACCGTTAAATCGTTGTAATTTTTGGATATGTTATGCATATATAAGTTGAGTATATATCCACAAATTTTGAACTGTTAAAAATTAATGCATGATTTGTTATGAATTTTAAAAGGTGTTAAAAATCATCCGTTTGTGGATTTCAGATATTTTCTGTCTGGAATTTGGAAAAACTTAAAGCTACCAAGTTGTAGAGAATTCAATTTCATGTGGAATGGACATAAAATTCGTATTTTTCTGATAAAAGGGTTGTTTATTATGAATTACTGAAGTTTTGGAAAATAAAATATTTTTATTAAAATTGGGTGGGACCCGCTTTTGTTTTTCAAACTTGTTGGCTGAAATTTTGTTCCAAGTTGGTTGCTCATTTGGTGGGTAGACGTAAGATTTGAAAAAAAAATTAATAATATTATTTTACTATTTTAGTCTCCTATGGTGTTCTAGCATTTTCCTATAAATAGGCGCTTAAGTTAGAATTGAAAATCACACCAGAATCAGAGAATTCTTCTCCTATAATCTTGAGTGTATTTCTTTAGAGTTTTAGAAAGCTTTGAGCATAGAAAACAGTGAAAGTTTTCTTCAAGAATATCCATGCTATAGCAGTTGGAATAATGTTCTTTTCAAGGTAAGGGATGTTATTTTTGTTCAATATTCGCTTGAAAGAATATTTTCTTCCATACTCTGTAGTATGTAAGTAATATTATTTCGTTTCAGATTTCGAATTCTATACTCGTTTTGTTAAAATTTTGGCTTCTATACTTCATGAAATTTGTAGAATATCCTTGATATTTGCGCGTCATCCAGTATCTTTTCATGAAAATATTATTCTGAGCATTCTTGATAAGTTTTTAACTTTTTCATGCCTAAGTACTATTCACGGGATTACTATTCCTGAAGTACTATTCACGAGGTACTATTCACTCGAGTACTATTCACCCAGGGTACTATTCATGATAAAAATTGATTCGTTTTCGGTCCAAATTATTTTTAGTATAATATTATTCTTGAATTTTACTCCACAAAGTAGTATCATGTTGACAATTTGGACGTTATTGATTTCTGGATAAATTAAATTATAAATCTTTAAAAATTTATCATTGAACTTGTTTTATTGAATTCTTATATCATTATCATCATCCTCATGTTTATATTTTAGCATGTAATGCATAGATGCACTTGGTATGATTATGACCAGGTATTATTCGGTATAATCATGACCGTAATGTTACAAATGATGTGGTAAAAGTCCTCATTGGCCCGTAGTGCATTGATAGACAGTTGTTGGCTTGATCATGACTATTGATGAATACACGAATATCCTTGGCCCGTAGTGCATGGATAATTTGTGGTCGTGATACTAATGAATATCCTTGGCCGTAGTGCAGGGATGATGTGGATTATTTATTAAGCTGAGTCTTAGCGATAAAAGTGATGAAAAACCTTTTAAATCATAGAAGATAGTAGATTTTATTCTCTACTTGACTCTTCTAATGGATTGCTTATTCCGCTGTAGTTAAACTTGATGTTTGTTATATTTTATCTGTTTAACACTGTTGAAGGCTAACGGTAAATTATTCTCCATTATCTTAGTCATAATATTTCTTACTGGGCTAGTTGAGCTCACCCTTTTGCTTTCATTGTTCTCTTCAGCAAATGAGAACGTAGTCGGGACTAGTCGGGGAACGGAGTGACGGTCCAGATGATAGCATTAGTAGTCCTCACTATTCTATGAAATAGTGTGATAATAAATGTATTGAGGACTCCATTTGAGTTTGAATACTGTCTAGAATATAATATTCGTATTAAAACTCTCAGTTTATGTTTTATCGTATGTTACACGACAGTTGTATTACTAAGTTGTATTTGAATTTTATATCATATATTTGGCGACTCAAGATGGGTGATGTATACCTATTTTGGGGGTGTCACAGTTGGTATCAGAGCTTAGGGATATGATCCCTGGCTGAGATGTGAGACAAGAACTAGGAGGGGAGAGACAGGGAATTCCTTCGTTAGTATGACCTACCTAAGTTTATTTGGTATTTAATTAGTCGGTCATAGTATATGGATAATATGGGACATGTCAATTAACCCTTGTTTTGTGGTAGTATTTGAAAATGACGTCCGAGAATGTTGAGAGTAGCAATGGAGCACAGGAGACCGTTGAGTCTCCACAGATCAATAATTAGGATAATGTGCATCAGGAAGGTGACAATCCTCATGCAAACAACAACACTTACCAAATGATGAACAATGGAATGTTCAAAGGCTTTCTGCAATTCATGCAACATCAGGTAAGAGAGACTCATGTCCAAAATGCAGGTGGAAACACTGGCAACTCTCAGACGGTCACTGCTAAACAGTTCAAGGAGCTGGGACCACTTGAGTTTTTTGGAGAGCCAAAACCAGTTAAGGCGGAGATGTGGATAAAACAGATCAACAAGATATTTGATATCTTGGGATGCTCCGAGGAGCAAAATGTTCCCTTTGCCACCTTCATGTTGCGGGCAGAAGCAGATTACTGGTGGGAATCTGTAAAGCGTACTCAACCTGCCGCACTGAAGATGTCTTGGGAGAAGTTCCAAGAACTGTTCAACGACAAGTACTTTCCTGAAAGTATTCGTCATATGAAGGAGGTAGAGTTCATCAAGCTAGAGTAGAACAATATGATTGTGTCGCAGTACGAAGCAAAGTTTGTCGAGTTGTCCCGGTTTGCGTCCCACTTGGTTGATAATGAGGAGAGAATGACGCGGATATTTCTAAGAGGTTTAAAATAAGAGATACGTCAATACCTAATTTCTTATAAACTGTGTTTGTATTCAGATGTTGTACATAAGGCTCAGTTATTGGAACGTGATAATGAGTCAACCCAATCAAGAGAGAGCAGCCGGCAAAATGATAATACCAGTGGCAGCAGTCATCGAAGCGGTGACAACAAACGTGGAGGGAATCAACTTGCCAGAAATGGTAACCACTTTGGTGGTAATCATGGCCAAGACAATAAGAGTGGACATTTCATGAAGAGGAGATGCAACAATGATGGAAAGACGTCAGCACCAGCACCCGTTGTTAAGGAAGGAGAACGACCACCTATCATATGCTTCAAATGCGGAGGGGAGGGACACATCAGTCCAAACTGCGTGATGTAGTCCAAAGCGTGTTATAATTATGGAAGAGAAGGTCACCTAGCCCGATTTTGTCGTGCACCGAAGACAGGTCCAGCTGGGATGGAGGCACCAAAGGCCGTCCCAGAAAAGTCAAAATAGGTAGTTCAAGGGAGAGCGTTTGTCGTGACCTCCCAGAAAGCAAGCAACCCGAACGAGGTCATCACGGGTAAGCTTATCATAAACTCTAGCGAAGTCTATACCTCATTTGATACCGGTTCTACCCATTCTTTTATTTCTCCTGCTTGCGCTCAACATTTAAATTTGACTCCGGAGAAATTAGACTTTGACTTATCTGTTGAAACTCCGTTAGGAGAAACCCTCATTACATCCACTGTTTATAAGTCTTGTTTGGTTCAAATCGGTACCCTCACATTACCTGTAGATCTTATTTCATTAAAAATACTTGCATTTGACGTAATTCTAGGGATTGATTGGTTAACTACTCATCATGTAAAAATTGATTATTTTTGTAAGGTTGTTAGCTTTCATATTCCTAACCAACCTATTATGCGAATTCAAGCAACCAAACCATTAAAATCAATCACTGTCATCTCAAGCCATAAAGCTATTCGTTTATTGAAAAATGGATGTCAAGCTTTATTAGCTCATGTCACGGATTTAAACAAAAATACGTCAGTTTTGAATGATATTTCTATTGTTAATAAATTTCCTGACGTATTCCCTGAAGAACTTCCTGGCCTACCCCAGAGCGAGAAATTAAATTTTGTATCGACCTTGAACCTGGTACAAAACTCATTTTCAAAGCCCCATATCGAATGGCTCCTATTGAACTTCAGGAGTTAAAGACCCAATTGCAGGAATTGTTAGACATCGGTTTCATTCGTCCTTGTACATCTCCTTGGGGTGCTCCTGTTCTATTCGTGAAGAAGAAAGATGGGAGTATGTGACATTGTATTGATTATCAGTAGTTGAACCATTTCACTGTCAAAAATAGATACACGTTACCTCACATTGATGACCTGTTTGACCAATTGTAAGGTGCCAAATTCTTTTCAAAGATCGATATTCGTTCTGGATATCATCAGTTAAAGGTTAGAACCGATGACATTCCAAAGACGGCTTTCAGAACTCGGTACGGGCATTATGAATTTCTAGTCATGTCTTTTGGATTGACTAATGCTCCTACTGCCTTCATGGATATGATGAACCGAGTATTCAACGAATATTTGGATCACTTTGTGGTCGTCTTTATTGATGACATCCTCATATATTCCAAAAGCCACGAAGATCATGAGCAACACTTGAGGCTAATACTCCAAAAACTTCGTGAAAACAAGCTTTATGCCAAGTTAAAGAAATGCGAGTCCTGGCTTGAGGAAGTAGCATTCCTTAGGCACGTAGTATCAAGTCATGGAATATCTGTTGACCTGGCAAAGATTGAAGCTATTCAAAGCTGGGAGTAACCTAAATCAGTGACCGAAGTACGTAGCTTTCTCGGCTTAGCTGGTTATTATCGAAGATTCGTAGAAGGGTTTTCTCGAATCGCTACTCCATTAACTTAGCTGACTCGAAAAGATACAAAATTCGATTGGAGCATGGAATGTGAGAAAAGTTTTCAAGAACTCTAGAGGAGACTCATTTCAGCACCTATTCTGACAATACCGTCTGGCTCGGAGGGATTTGTCATCTACAGTGATGCTTCGGGCAAAGGGTTAGAATGTGTTCTCATGCAACATGGGAAAATCATAGCCTCTGCCTCTCAATAACTCAAAGAATATGAGAGGAATTATCCTACTCATGATCTAGAGTTGGCAGCTGTTGTCTTCGCACTTAAAATTTGGAGGCATTACTTGTATGGGGAGAAAGTGGAGATCTTTACGGATCATAAAAGCTTCAAATATTTCTTCACTCAAAAGGAACTCAACATGCGGCAACGACGTTGGCTCGAACTTTTGAAAGATTATGATCATACTATTCAATACCATCGTAGAAAAGCGAACGTAGTAGCTGACCCATTGAGTAGAAGATCATATGCGGGTACAAGTGCGATATTGTCAACGCAAAGGCCCATTTTGTATGACTTGCAAAGGATGGAGATAGAGTTAAAGACTCTAAGGACCCATGTGATGATAGCGAATATACGAGTAGAACCGACTTTAATCGATAAAGTTAAAGCTGCTCAAGCTGCAGACCTGGAGCTGATGCGTATGAGGAAGAAAGTGCAAGAAGGTGCTATGCCGGAAGCAAGAATCGATGAAGAAGGAATACTTCGAGTCAACTCCAGACTTTGTATTCCTAACAACCCTGATTAAAAGTATAAAATCATGATGGAGGCGCACAACACACCGTTTGCAATCCATCCTGGGACTACCAAAATGTATCATGATCTTCGACATACATTTTGGTGGAACAATATGAAGAGAAAGATAGCGAAGTTTATCTCGAGGTGTCTAACTTGTCAACGAGTCAAGGCGGAGCATTAAGTACCAAAAGGTCAATTGAAACCACTTAAAATTCCAGAATGGAAGTGGGAACACATTACCATGGTTTTCGTTACCAGTCTTCCCAAGGTTTCTCAAGGCATAGATGCGATTTGGGTCATTGTTGATAGATTGACCAAGTCAACTCATTTCTTACCTATACGAAAAACTTATACACTTGAACGACTTGCTCGTATGTACATAAATGAGATTGTAAGATTGCATGGTATGCCAGTATCCATAGTTTCTGATCGAGACTCAAGATTCACTTTAAGATTTTGGGTTAGTTTGCAAAAAGCTATGGGTACGAATTTACGATTTAGTTCGACTTATTATCCTCAAACGGACGGGCAGTCAGAGAGGACTATTCAAACTCTTGAAGATCTATTAAGACTCTGTGTCCTTGACTTCAAGGGAAGTTGGGACAAGTTCTTATCATTGGTGGAGTTTTCCTACATCAACAGTTATCAAGCAAGTATTGGCATGGCTCCATTCGAGGCGTTGTACGGAATAAAGTGTCATTCACCAGTATGCTGGGATGAGGTGGGTGAAGCAACGTTGTTGGGAATGAAATTGGTACGTATGACTACGGAAAAGATTCAAGCGATCCAACAACATATAAAAATCTCACAAGATCGATAAAAGAGTTATGATGATCTTCATCGAAAGGACGTGAAATTCGATATTGGAGATCATGTGTTGTTACGTGTTGCTCCATGGAAAGGAGTTACGAGATTTGGAAAGAGAGGAAAGCTCAATCCTCGATTCATTGGCCCATTTTTAATCCTCGATCGAGTAGGAACTGTGGCCTATTGTGACGCCCCCAAAATTAGGTATACATCACCCATCTTGGGTCGTCAGATACATAGTACAAAATACAAATACAACTTACTAATACAACTGTCGTGTACAATACGACAAAACATAAACTGTGAGTTTGAATACAAATATTATCTTCTAGAGAGTATTCATACTCAAAAGGAGTCCTCATTACATTTATTAACACACCATTACATAGAATAGTGAGGACTACTAACTAATACTATCATTCGGACCATCACTCCGTTCCCCGACTTGCCCCAGCTACGTTCTCATTTTCTGAAGAGAACAGTGAAAGAAAGGGTGAGCTCAACTAGCCCAGTAAGAAATATTATTATGACTAAGATAATGCAGAATAAATTATCATTAGCCTTCAACAATGTTAAACTGATAAAATATAATAGACATCAAGTTTAACTGCAGCGGAACAAGCAATCCATTAAAAGAGTCAAGTAGAAAATAAACTCTACTATCTTTTATGATTTAAAAGATTTTCCAACACTGTGATCGCTGAGACTCAGCTTAATAAAATAATTCACATCATCGAATCACCCCTGCACTACGGCCAAGGATATTCGTATATTCATTAATGGTCATGATCATGCCAACAACTGTCCATCAATGCACTACGGGCCAATGAGGACTTTTACCACATCATTTGTAACATTACGGTCATGATTATAACGAATAATCCCTGGTCATAATCATACCAAGTCCATCTATGCACTACAGGCCACAGATGACTTTCAACATTTTATAAACATGAGGATGATGACAATGATATAAGAATTCAATAAAACAAGTTCAAGAATTAATTTATCCAAGAATTAACAACGTCCAAATTGTCAACATGATACTGCTTTGTGGAGTAAAATTCAAGAATACTTAGAAGAATATTTTCATGAAAAGATACTGGATGAACCGCAATTATCAAGGATATTCCACAAATTTCATGGAGTATAGAAGTCAAAACTTAACCAACTGAGTACAATAAAGAATGGAATAACAAAAGAAATCACCATGCATGCGATAGACCGCACTGACAGGCTATTCCAACAGAATAATAAATAATGGAACCAGGTCCGGCGTAAACGCACAGACAGGATATCCGACAGAATAATAAATAATGGAACCAGGTCCGGTGTAAAACACACAGACAGGATGTTCCAACAGAATAATAACAAAGACGAAACCAGGTCCGGTGTAAAACACACAGACAGGATGTTCCAACAGAATAATAATAAAAACGGAACCAGGTCCGGTGTAAAACACACAGACAGGATGTTCCAACAGAATAATAATAAAAACGGAACCAGGTCCGGTGTAAAACACACAGACAGGATGTTCCAACAGAATAATAGAAGAATGTCACCAAGTATAGGGTAGACCGCGTATACTGGTTATTCCAACAGAATAATAAAGAATGGAATAACAGAAGTTCTCTTCATGAATATAAAAGAAATAATATTCCCTACCGTTTTAAAGACGAGCTGAAATAAGGAAGTAGTTAAGTAGCAGAATACTCTTCTTCTCTCTCTCTATAGTTTCTCTCTATAGTTTCTCTCTCTAGAGTTCAGTGAATTCGTAAGAAATAATGAAGGAATGAGCTGCTATTTATAGAAAAATAGAATGCATAGTAACTAATCCATGAACGGTCCAGATTGATTACTTTAATCTGACGGTCCATATTTAAAGAAAAATCTTTTAAATAAAATATAATATATTCTATTTATAGAATAACTTTAATAAAGTATTCTGTTTTATAATAAAAGATGTTTCTGTTTTATTACGTTAATAATACGAATAAAACAAAACGTCATTATCGATAAATAATTCATATTATTAACTGACAATAATTGAATCAAACTGAGTGACTTCTCACATAACATTAATAATCAATACTGTGTGCTACTATGCAACCACACATATTACTGTATTTTTACTACCGAGTAGTTCAACAGTAACAATGGTAAAATTTCCGCCGTTATTTTTAATAAAATATTTTTGTCGTTTTCTCAATCCGATAATAATTCCGTTGTGGGGTCCACCAATGATTGTGTCGTTGTACGAATATTCCCTGTTAAAACGAATATTCCCCGACCAATAGAATATTATATAACAACTTGCGTACTTTACAAAATTTATAAATATTACCCACAACTATAACATTATATCAAATTAACTCCATAATATATTTATAGAAAATTCATCTTTATTTATAAAAGTTGGGGTCTTACAACCTCCCCTTCTTATGAAATTTCGCCCTCGAAATTAGGGTACGTACCTGGTATGTCGAAGAGGTAAGGATACCTTGATTTCATTTCAGATTCTAACTCCCAAGTCATTTCCTCAACATCGTGGTTTCTCCACAAAACTTTGACTTGAGGTATAACCTTGGAGCGTAGAATATGTTCCTTCTTATCCAAGATTTGAACAGGAACTTCTTCATACGTCAAATCTTCCGCTATTTCGTCCGGTTCTAACTCAATAATGTGGTTCGGGTCTTCCACATATTTGCGTAACATGGATACGTGAAAAACGTTATGAACACGAGACATACTTGGCGGTAAAGCGAGTCTATAAGCCACAGTTCCTACTCGATCGAGGATTAAAAATGGACCGATGAATCGAGGATTGAGCTTTCCTCTCTTTCCAAATCTCGTAACTCCTTTCCATGGAGCAACACGTAAGAACACATGATCTCCTACATCAAATTCCACGTCCTTTCGATGAAGATCAGCATAACTCTTTTGTCGATCTTGTGAGGTTTTTATACGTTGTCGGATCGTTTGAATCTTTTCTGTAGTCATACGTACCAACTCCGGTCCCAACAACGTTGCTTCACCCACCTCATCCCAGCATACTGGAGAACGACATTTTCTTCCATACAATGCTTCGAATGGAGCCATGCCAATACTTGCTTGATAACTGTTGTTGTAGGAAAACTCCACCAATGGTAAGAACTTGTCCCAACTTCCCTTGAAGTCAAAGACACAGAGTCTTAATAGATCTTCAAGAGTTTGAATAGTCCTCTCTGATTGTCCGTCCGTCTGAGGATGATATGCTGAACTAAATCGTAACTCCGTGCCCATAGCTTTTTGTAAACTAACCCAAAATCGTGAAGTGAATCTTGGGTCTCGGTCAGAAACTATGGATACTGGCATACCATGCAGTCTTACAATCTCGTTTATGTACATACGAGCAAGACGTTCAAGTGTATAAGTTTCTCGTATCGGTAAGAAATGAGCAGACTTGGTCAATCTATCAACAATGACCCAAATCGCATCAATACCTTGAGAAACCCTTGGAAGACCGGTAACGAAATCCATGGTAATGTGCTCCCACTTCCATTCTGGAATTTCAAGTGGTTGCAATGGACCTTTTGGTACTTGATGCTCCGCTTTGACTCGTTGACAAGTTAGACACCTTGAGATAAACAACGCTATCTCTCTCTTCATATTGCTCCACCAAAATGTATGACGAAGATCATGATACATTTTGGTACTTCCAGGATGGATTGCAAACGGTGTGTTGTGCGCCTCCATCATGATTTCATACTTTAAATCAGGGTTGTTAGGA
The DNA here is from genome assembly GCA_016801055.1 of Panax notoginseng. Lineage (NCBI taxonomy): Eukaryota > Viridiplantae > Streptophyta > Magnoliopsida > Apiales > Araliaceae > Panax > Panax notoginseng. The sequence goes on from CM029020.1 coordinate 143,991,757, forward strand.
ACACAAAGTCTGGAGTTGACTCGAAGTATTCCTTCTTCATCGATTCTTGCTTCCGGCATAGCACCTTCTTGCACTTTCTTCCTCATACGCATCAGCTCCAGGTCTGTAGCTTGAGCAGCTTTAACTTTATCGATTAAAGTCGGTTCTACTCGTATATTCGCCATCATCACATGGGTCCCTGGAGTCTTTAACTCTATCTCCATCCTTTGCAAATCACACAAAATGGGCCTTTGTGTTGACAATATCGCACTCGTACTTGCATATGATCTTCTACTCAATGCGTCAGCTACCACGTTCGCTTTTCCAGGATGGTATTGAATGGTATGATCATAATCTTTCAACAGTTCAAGCCAACGTCGTTGTCGCATGTTGAGTTCCTTTTGAGTGAAGAAATATTTGAGGCTTTTATGATCCGTAAAGATCTCCACCTTCTCCCCATACAAGTAATGCCTCCAAATTTTAAGTGCAAAGACAACAGCTGCCAACTCTAGATCATGAGTAGGATAATTCCTCTCATATTCCTTGAGTTGTCTTGATGCATAGGCTATGACTTTTCCATGTTGCATGAGAACGCATCCCAACCCTTTGCTCGAAGCATCACTGTAGATGACAAATCCCTCCGAGCCAGATGGTATTGTTAGAACAGGTGCTGAAATGAGTCTCCTCTTGAGTTCTTGAAAACTCTGCTCACATTCTTCGCTCCAACCGAACTTTGTATCTTTTCGAGTCAGCTGAGTTAATGGAGTAGCGATTCGAGAAAATCCTTCCACGAATCTCCGATAATAACCAGCTAAACCAAGAAAGCTACGTACTTCGGTCACTGATTTAGGTTGCTCCCAGCTTTGAATAGCTTCAATCTTTGCCGGGTCAACCGATATTCCACGACTTGATACTACGTGCCCAAGGAATGCTACCTCTTCCAGCCAGAACTCGCATTTCTTCAACTTGGCATAAAGTTTGTATTCACGAAGCTTTTGGAGTACCAGCCTCAAGTGTTGCTCATGATCTTCACGGCTTTTGGAATAAACAAGGATGTCATCGATAAAGACGACCACAAAGTGATCCAAATATTCCTTGAATACCCTGTTCATCATATCCATGAAGGCAGCAGGAGCATTAGTCAATCCAAAAGACATAACTAAGAATTCATAATGCCCATACCGAGTTCTGAAAGCCGTCTTTGGAATATCCTCAGTTCTAACCTTCAGCTGATGATATCCAGAACGAAGATCGATCTTTGAAAAGAATTGTGCTCCTTGCAACTGGTCAAACAGGTCATCAATACGTGGCAATGGGTACCTATTTTTGATGGTGACATGATTCAACTCCCGATAATCAATACAAAGTCGCATACTCCCATCTTTCTTCTTCACGAACAGAACAGGAGCACCCCAAGGAGAAGTACTAGGACGAATAAAACCAATGTCTAACAATTCCTGCAGTTGGGTCTTTAACTCCTGAAGTTCAATAGGAGCCATTCGATATGGGGCTTTGGAAATGGGTTTTGTACCGGGTTCAAGGTCGATACAAAATTCAATTTCACGCTCTGGGGGTAGGCCAGGAAGTTCTTCGGGAAATACGTCAGGAAATTTATTAACAACAGAAATATCATTCAAAGCTGACGTATTTTTGTTTAGATCTGTGACATGAGCTAAGAAAGCTTGACATCCGTTTTTTAATAAACGAATAGCTTTATGGCTTGAGATGACAGCGATTGATTTTAATGGTTTGGTTGCTTGAATTCGCATAATAGGTCGATTAGGAATATGAAAGCTAACAACCTTACGAAAACAATCAATTTTTGCATGATGAGTAGTTAACCAATCAATCCCTAGAATCACGTCAAATGCAAGTATTTTTAATGAAATAAGATCGACAGGTAATGTGTGGGTACCAACTTGAACCAAACAAGACTTATAAACCGTGGATGTAATGAAGGTTTCTCCCAATGGAGTTTCAACTGCTAAGTCAAAGTCTAATTTCTCCGGAATCAAATTTAATCGATGAGCGCAAGTAGGAGAAATAAAAGAATGGGTTGAACCGGTATCAAATAAAGTATAGACTTCGTTAGAGTTTATGATAAGCTTACCCGTGATGACCTCATTCGGGTTCCTTGCTTTCTGGGAGTTCACAACAAACGCTCTCCCTTGCACAACCGGTTTTGACTTTTCTGGGACGGCCTTTGGTGCCTCCATCCTAGCTGAATTTGTCTTCGGTAAACGACAAAATCGGGCTAAATGACCTTCTCTTCCACAATTATAACATGCTTTGGACGGCATCGCGCAGTTTGGACTGATGTGCCCCTCCCCTCCGCATTTGAAACATATGATAGGTGGTCGTTCTCCTTCCTTAACGACAGGTGCTGGTGCTGACGTCTTTCCATCATTGTTGAATCTCCTCTTCTTGAAATGCCCATTCTTATTGTTTTGGCCCTGATTACCACCGAAGTGGTTACCATTTCTGGCCTGTTGATTCCCTCCACGCTTGTTGTCACCGCTTCGATGACTGCTTTCACTGGTATTATCATTTTGCCGGCTGCTCTCTTTTGGTTGCGTTGTCTCGTTATCGCGCTCCACCAACTGAGCCCTATTTACAACATCTGAATACAAACACAGTTTATGAGAAACAAGATGTTGACGTATCTCCGGCTTCAAACCTCTTAAAAACATCCGCGTCATTCTTTCTTCATTATCCACCAGGTGGGACGCAAACCGGGATAACTCCGCAAATTTTGCCTCGTACTGCGACACGGTCATATTATTCTGCTCCAATTTGATGAACTCCACCTCCTTCATGTGACGAATACTCTCGGGAAAGTATTTGTCGTTAAACAGCTCTTGGAACTTCTCCCAAGACATCTTCAGTGCGGCAGGTTGAGTACGCTTTATCGATTCCCACCAGTAATCTGCCTCTCCTCGCAACATAAAGGCGGCAAAGGGAACCTTTTGCTCCTCGGAGCAACCCAAGACATCAAATATCTTGGTGATCTGCTTTATCCATGTTTCAGCTACAAGTGGTTTGGGTTCTCCCTTAAACTCCGGTGGTCCCAGCTCCTTAAACTGTTTAGCGGTGACCGCCTGAGAGTTTCCAGTATTTCCACCTACGTTGTGGACAGGAGCCGCTTTCACCTGTTGTTGCATGAATTGCATAAAACCTCTGAACATTCCATCATTCATCATCTGGTCAGTGTTGTTGTTTGCATGAGGATTGTCACCTTCCTGATGCACATTATCCTGATTATTGATATGTGGTGAATCAACAGTCGTCTGTGCTCCATTGCTATTCTCAACATTCTCAGATGCCATTTTCAGATACTGCCACAAAATAAAAGTTAATTGATATGTCATATATTATCCTTATATTATGACCGACCAATTAAATACCATGCAAATAAACTTAGGTAGGTCATACTAGCGAAGGAATTCCCCGTCTCTCCCCTCCTAGTTCTATTCTCACATCTTAGCCAGGGATCATATCCCTAAGCTCTGATACCAACTGTGACGCCCCCAAAATTAGGTATACATCACCCATCTTGGGTCGTCAGATACATAGTACAGAATACAAATACAACTTACTAATACAACTGTCGTGTACAATACGACAAAACATAAACTGTGAGTTTGAATACAAATATTATCTTCTAGAGAGTATTCATACTCAAAAGGAGTCCTCATTACATTTATTAACACACCATTACATAGAATAGTGAGGACTACTAACTAATACTATCATTCGGACCATCACTCCGTTCCCCGACTTGCCCCAGCTACGTTCTCATTTCCTGAAGAGAACAGTGAAAGAAAGGGTGAGCTCAACTAGCCCAGTAAGAAATATTATTATGACTAAGATAATGCAGAATAAATTATCATTAGCCTTCAACAATGTTAAACTGATAAAATATAATAGACATCAAGTTTAACTGCAGCGGAACAAGCAATCCATTAAAAGAGTCAAGTAGAAAATAAACTCTACTATCTTTTATGATTTAAAAGATTTTCCAACACTGTGATCGCTGAGACTCAGCTTAATAAAATAATCCACATCATCGAATCACCCCTGCACTACGGCCAAGGATATTCGTATATTCATTAATGGTCATGATCATGCCAACAACTGTCCATCAATGCACTACGGGCCAATGAGGACTTTTACCACATCATTTGTAACATTACGGTCATGATTATACCGAATAATCCCTGGTCATAATCATACCAAGTCCATGACTATGCACTACAGGCCACAGATGACTTTCAACATTTTATAAACATGAGGATGATGACAATGATATAAGAATTCAATAAAACAAGTTCAAGAATTAATTTATCCAAGAATTAACAACGTCCAAATTGTCAACATGATACTGCTTTGTGGAGTAAAATTCAAGAATGCTTAGAAGAATATTTTCATGAAAAGATACTGGATGAAACGCAATTATCAAGGATATTCCACAAATTTCATGGAGTATAGAAGTCAAAACTTAACCAACTGAGTACAATAAAGAATGGAATAACAAAAGAAATCACCATGCATGCGATAGACCGCACAGACAGGTTATTCCAACAGAATAATAAATAATGGAACCAGGTCCGGCGTAAACGCACAGACAGGATATTCCGACAGAATAATAAATAATGGAACCAGGTCCGGTGTAAAACACACAGACAGGATGTTTCAACAGAATAATAACAAAAACGGAACCAGGTCCGGTGTAAAACACACAGACAGGATGTTCCAACAGAATAATAATAAAAACGGAACCAGGTCCGGTGTAAAACACACAGACAGGATGTTCCAACAGAATAATAATAAAAACGGAACCAGGTCCGGTGTAAAACACACAGACAGGATGTTCCAACAGAATAATAGAAGAATGTCACCAAGTATAGGGTAGACCGCGTATACTGGTTATTCCAACAGAATAATAAAGAATGGAATAACAGAAGTTCTCTTCATGAATATAAAAGAAATAATATTTCCTACCGTTTTAAAGAAGCTGAAATAAGGAAGTAGTTAAGTAGCAGAATACTCTTCTTCTCTCTCTCTATAGTTTCTCTCTATAGTTTCTCTCTCTAGAGTTCAGTGAATTCGTAAGAAATAATGAAGGAATGAGCTGCTATTTATAGAAAAATAGAATGCATAGTAACTAATCCATGAACGGTCCAGATTGATTACTTTAATCTGACGGTCCATATTTAAAGAAAAATCTTTTAAATAAAATATAATATATTCTATTTATAGAATAACTTTAATAAAGTATTCTGTTTTATAATAAAAGATGTTTCTGTTTTATTACGTTAATAATACGAATAAAACAAAACGTCATTATCGCTAAATAATTCATATTATTAACTGACAATAATTGAATCAAACTGAGTGACTTCTCACATAAGCATTAATAATCAATACCGTGTGCTACTATGCAACCACACATATTACTGTACTTTTACTACCGAGTAGTTCAACAGTAACAATGGTAAAATTTCCGTCGTTATTTTTAATAAAATATTTTTGTCGTTTTCTCAATCCGACAATAATTTCGTTGTGGGGTCCACCAATGATTGTGTCGTTGTACGAATATTTCCTGTTAAAACGAATATTCCCCGACCAATCGAATATTATATAACAACTTGCGTACTTTACAAAATTTATAAATATTACCCACAACTATAACATTATATCAAATTAACTCCATAATATTCAAAAATGATATTTATAGAAAATTCATCTTTATTTATAAAAGTTGGGGTCTTACACCTATAGACTCGCTTTACCGCCAAGTATGTCTCGTGTTCATAACGTTTTTTATATATCTATGTTACGTAAATATGTGAAAGACCCAACCCACATTATTGAGTTAGAACCGGACGAAATAGCGAAAGATTTAACGTATGAAGAGGTTCCTGTTAAAATCTTGGACAAGAAGGAACATAATTTACGCTCCAAGGTTATACCTCAAGTCAAAGTTTTATGGAAAAACCACAATGTTGAGGAAATGACCTGGAAATTAGAATCTGAAATGAATTCAAGGTATTCTTACCTCTTCGACATACCAGGTACGTACTCTAATTTCAAGGGCGAAATTTCATAAGAAGGGGAGGTTGTAAGACCCCAACTTTTATGAATAAAGATGAATTTTCTATAAATATCATTTTTGAATATTATGGAGTGAATTTGATATAATGTTATAGTTATGGGCAATATTTATAAATTTTGCAAAATAAGTAAGTGGTTATAAAATATTCATGTTGTCGGAGAATATTCGTTTGGTCGTGGAATATTCTTTCTGTCGGGGAATATTCGTACGACAGCGCAACCATTTGTGGGGCCCATAACAGAATAACTATCGGATGAAGAAAATGACAAATTTAAGTTTTTATAAATAACGGCGTAATCATTACCGTTAGCACTATTGGAATACCTGGTGGTTAAAATACAGTAATAGACGTTGTTGCACAGTAGCACACGGTATTGCACAGTATTGTTGAATTATTAATTCTTACGTAAGAAGGCACTACTTAATAATTGTTACAGTAATTACTGTTCAATATTTTATTCTATTGGTTCAATAATTGCTGCATTGATATTTTATATTATTGTTGTTTCAATAATTATCACTGCACAGTATCTCCATTATCAGATCAATAATTCATATTATTTGAATAATATTGTTAGATAACATTATTGACAATGTCTAAGGAAATTCTGTCTAAGGAGAGGTTTGATCACCTAATTGCGTGCCAGTAAGGAGAAATCCTTATCGGAAAGCCCCCTCTTTCCTAGGAACGACCTGGTTGTCATAATTGTGATTCTGTGATATTATTTGTGAATAATTAATTATTGATTTATATGATAAGGAAATATTTATTTTTTATGTGGATATAAATAAAAGAATTAATATTGAAGCGTTTTATCGGTATTTTTATCGGAATAGAGGTATTAAAAAGCAAATATGTGTTCTTAAAGCTCTATTGCGTGAGTTATAATTTTGATCCGACCGTTGGATCGTTGTGATTTTTGGATATGTTATGCATATATAAGTTGAGTATATATCCACAAATTTTGAACCGTTAAAAATTAACGCATGATTTGTTATGAATTTTAAAAGGTGTTAAAAATCATCCGTTTGTGTATTTCGGATATTTTTTGTCTAGAATTTGAAAAAACTTAAAGCTACAAAGTTGTAGAGAATTCGATTTTGTGTGGAATTAACATAAAGCTCATATTTTTCTGTTAAAAGGGCTATTTATTATGAATTACTGAAGTTTCAAAAAATAAAATATTTTTATTAAAATTGGGTGGGACCCGCTTTTGTTTTTCAAACCTGTTGGCTGAAATTTTGTTCCAAGTTGGCTGCTCATTTGGTGCGTAGACGTAAGATTTGAAAAAAAATAAAATAATAATATTATTTTATTATTTTAGTCTCCTATGACGTTCTAGCATTTTTCTATAAATAGGCGCTTAAGTTAGAATTAAAAATCACACAAAAATCAGAGAATTCTTCTTCTATAATCTTGAGCGTATTTCTTTAGAGTTTTAGAAAGTTTTGAGCGTAGAAAGCAGTGAAAGTTTTTTTCAAGAATATTCCCACTATACCAGTTGGAATACTCTTTTTTTCAAGGTAAGGGATGTTATTTTTGTTCAATATTCGCTTGAAATAATATTTTCTTCCATACTCTGTAGTATGTAAGTAATATTATTTCGTTTCAGATTTCAAATTCTATACTCGTTTTGTTAAAATTTTGACTTCTATACTCCATGAAATTAGAAGAATATCCTTGATATTTGCGCTTCATCCAGTATCTTTTCATGGAAATATTATTCTGAGCATTCTTGATAAGTTTTTAACTGTTTCGTGCATGAGTACTATTCACGAAATTACTATTCCTCAAGTACTATTCACGAGGTGCTATTCCTGAAGTACTATTTATAAGGTACTATTCACTCGAATACTATTCACCCGGGTACTATTCATGATAAAAATTAATTCATTTTTGGTCCAAATTATTTTTTGTATAATATTATTCTTGAATTTTACTCCACAAAGCAGTATCATGTTGATAATTTGGACGTTATTGATTTATGGAAAAATTAAATTATAAATCTTTAAAAATTTATCCTTGAATTTGTTTTATTGAATTCTTATATCATTGTCATCATCCTCATGTTTATATTCTGTTGAAAGTCATCTGTGGCCTGTAGTGCATAGATGGACTTGGTATGATTATGACTAGGGATTATTCTGTATAATCATGACCGTAATGTTACAAATGATGTGGTAAAAGTCCTCATTGACCCATAGTGCATTGATGGACAGTTGTTGGCTTGATCATGACTATTGATGAATACAAGAATATCCTTGGCCCGTAGTGCATGGATAATTTGTGGTTGTGATACTAATGAATATCCTTGGCCGTAGTGCAGGAATGATGTGGATTATTTATTAAGCTGAGTCTCAGCGATAAAAGTGATGAAAAACCTTTTAAATCATAGAAGATAGTAGATTTTATTCTCTACTTGACTCTTCTAATGGATTGCTTATTCTGCTGCAGTTAAACTTGATGTTTGTTATATTTTATCAGTTTAACACTGTTGAAGGCTAACGATAAATTATTCTGCATTATCTTAGTCATAATATTTCTTACTGGGCTAGTTGAGCTCACCCTTTTGCTTTCATTGTTCTCTTCAGGAAATGAGAACGTAGCTGGGACTAGTCAGGGAACGGAGTGACGGCCCAGATGATAGCATTAGTAGTCCTCACTATTCTATGAAATAGTGTGATAATAAATGTATTGAGGACTCCATTTGAGTTTGAGTATTGTCTAGAAGACAATATTCGTATTAAAACTCTCAGTTTATATTTTGTCGTATGTTACACGACAGTTGTATTACTAAGTTGTATTTGAATTTTATTCCATGTATTTGGCGACTCAAGATGGGTGATGTATACCTATTTTGGGGGCGTCACATTAAATCTTCGGCTATCTCGTCTGGTTCTAACTCAATTATGTGGTTCGGGTCTTTCACATATTTACGAAGCATAGATATGTGAAAAACATTATGAATGCGAGACATGCTTGGAGGTAATGCAAGTCTATAGGCCGCATTTTTTATTCGATCAAGAATCTCAAATGGACCAACAAATCATGGATTGAGCTTTCCTCTCTTCCCAAATCTTGTAACTCCTTTCCATGGTGCAACACGTAACAATACATGATCCCCAATATTAAATTCACGTCCTTTCGATGAAAATCCGCATAACTCCTTTGTCGATCCTGTGTCGTTTGTATACGTTGTCGAATCGTTTGGATCTTTTTCGTAGTCATACGTACCAATTCTGGTCCCAACAACGTTGCTTCACCTACCTCGTCCCAACATACTGGAGAGCGACACTTTCGTCCATATAATGCTTCGAATGGAGCCACACCTATACTTTCCTGATAACTATTGTTGTAGGAGAATTCCACCAATGGCAAGTACTTATCCCAAGTTCCTTTGAAAGCTAGGACACAGAGTCTTAATAGATGTTCAAGGGTTTGAATAGTCCTTTCTGATTGCCCGTCCATTTGAGGATGGTATGCCAAACTGAATCGTAAATCCGTGCCAATAGCTTTCTGCAAGCTAACCCAAAATTGTGAAGTGAATCTTGGGTCATGATTCGAAACTATGGATACTGGAATGCCATGCAATCTCACAATCTCATTTACGTACATACGAGCAAAACGTTCAAGGGAATAAGTCTCACGTATAGGCTAGAAATGAGCAACTTGGTTAATCTATCAATAATAATCCAAATCGCATCTATGCCTTGAGAAACTTTGGGAAGACCCGTAACAAAATCTATGGTAATGTGTTCCCACTTCCATTTTCAGAATCTCAAGTGGCTGCAATGGACCCTTTGGCACTTGATGCTCCGCCTTTACTCGTTGACAAGTTAAACACCTCCAGCTAAACTCCGCGATCTCTCTCTTCATATTGTTCCACCAAAATGTATGTCGAAGATCATGATACATTTTGGTACTCCCAAGATGGATTGCAAATGGTGTGTTGTGTGCCTCCATCATGATTCTATGCTTCAAGTCAGAATCGTTAGGAACGCAAAGTCTGGAGTTGACTTAAAGTATTCCTTCTTCATCGATTCCTACTTCTGGAATAGCGCCTTCTTGCACTTTCTTCTTCATACGCATCAGCCCCAGGTTCATAGCTTGAGCAGCTTTAACTTTATCGATTAAAATCGGTTCTACTCATATGTTTGATATCCTCACGTGGGTACTTGGAGCCTTTAACTTTATCTCCATCCTTCGTAAGTCGTACAAAATGGGTCTTTGCGTTAACAACATCGCACTCATACCCGCATACAGTCTTCTACTCAATGCATCAGCTACAACGTTTGCTTTTCCAATATTATATTGAATGCTATGGTCATAATCTTTCAATAGCTCGAGCCAACGTCGTTGCCGCATGTTGAGTTCCTTTTGGGTGAAGAAATATTTCAGGCATTATGATCCGTATAAATCTCCACTTTCTCCCAATACAGGTAGTGCCTCCAGATTTTCAACGCGAAAACGACTGCTGCCAACTCTAGATCATGAGTAGGATAATTCCTCTCATATTCTTTGAGTTATCGCGAGGCATAGGCTATGACTTTCCCATGCTGCATGAGAACACGTCCTAACCCTTTGCCTGAAGCATCGCTATAGATAACGAATCCATCTGAACCAAATGGTATTGTCAGAACATGTGCCGAAATGAGTCTCCTCTTAAGCTCTTGGAAACTCTTCTCGCATTCTTCGTTCCATACAAATTTTGTATCTTTTCGAGTCAGCTGAGTTATCGGGGTAGAGATTCGAGAAAATCCTTCCACGAATCTCCGATAATAACCAGCTAAGCCCAGAAAGCTACGCACTTCAGTCACCGACTTCGGTTGCCCCTAACTTTGTATGGCTTGGATCTTCACCGGGTCAATAGATACTGCATGCTTTGACACCACGTGCCCAAGGAATGCTACTTCCTCAAGCCAGAACTCGTATTTCTTCAACTTGGCATATAGCTTGTTGTCATGAAGCCTTTGCAGTACCAGCTTCAAATGGTGCTCATGATCTTCACGACTTTTAGAATAGATGAGGATGTCATCAATAAAGACAACAACTAACTGATCCAAATATTCCTTGAACACACGGTTCATCATATCCATGAAAGCAACAGGAGCATTAGTCAATCCAAAAGATATGACTAAGAATTCATAATGTTCGTACCAAGTGCTAAAGGCAGTCTTCGGAATATCCTCAGTTTTAATCTTCAACTGATGATATCCAGAATGACGATCGATCTTTGAAAAGAATTGTGCTCCTTGCAACTGGTTGAACAGGTCATCAATGCGAGGTAGTGGATACCAATTCTTGATGGTGACATGGTTTAATTCCCAGTAGTCAATACAAAGTCGCATACTCCCTTCTTTCTTCTTTATGAATAAAACAGGAGCACCCCAAGGAAATGTACTAGGATGAATGAAACCGATGTCTAACAACTCTTGTAGTTGGACCTTTAACTCCTAAAGTTCAATAGGAGCCATTTGATATGGGGTTTTAGAAATGGGCTTTGTTCCAAGTTCAAGGTCAATAAAGAATTCAACTTCACGTTCTGGTGGTAGATCGGGAAGTTCTTCAAGAAATACGTCAGGAAATTCACTAACAACAGAAATATTATTCAAATCTGACGTGTTTTTATTCAAGTCCATAACATGGGCTAAGAAAGCTTGACATCCGTTTTTCAATAAATGAATGGCTTTATGGCTTGATATGACAATGATTGACTTTAGTGGCTTGGTCGCTTGAATTCGCATGACAGGTTGGTTAGGAATATGAAAACTAACAACCTTACAAAAATAATCAATTTTGGCATGATGAGTAGTTAACCAATCAATCCCTAAAATCACATCAAAAGCAAGTATCTTTAAAGAGATAAGATTAACAAGTAATGTGATGGTGCCAACTTGGATCAAACAAGATTTATAAACAGTGGATGTAATGAAAGTTTCTCCTAACGGAGCCTCCATAGATAAGTCAAAGTCTAATTTCTCCGGAGTCAAGTTCAAACGTTGAGCACAAGCAGGAGAGATAAAAGAATTGGTGGAACCGGTATCTAATAAGGTATAAACTTTGCAAGAATTTATGATTAGCTTACCCGTGATCACCTCGTTCGGATTTCTCGCGTTTTGGCCAGTCACGACAAACGCCCTCCCTTGAACCACCGACTTTGTTTTGTCCGTAGTCGCCTTTGGTGCCGCCGTCCCAGTTGGACTTGACTTTGCTACCAGACAAAATCGGGCTATATGACCGTCTTTTTCATAATTGAAACACACCTTGGAAGGCTATGAACAGTTTGGACTTATATGTCCCTCCTCTCCTCATTTGTAGCATCTAATTGGCGGTCATTCTCCTCCCCTAAAATTTGTTGTTAGTGTTGGTGCTGCTGATGATGTCTTCCCGTCATTGTTGAATCTCCTCTTTTTGAAATTTTAACTTGGCTCACCTCTCCTATTATCATGGCCACGATTACCACCTGAGTGGTTACTGCTTTTGTCCGTATTTTTCCCTCCGCGCTGGTTATCATCGCTCCGATGACTGCTGTCACCAGTATGACCCAGGTTGTGGTCCCTCGGTTGAACATACTCATTATCTCGCTCTAATAATTGAGCCCTCTTTACAACATCTGAATATAAAGAAAATTTATGAGAGATAACATATTGCCGAATCTCGGGTTTTAGACCACTCAGAAACATCTGTGTCATTCGTTCCTCATTCTCTACCAAATGAGGTACAAACCTAGATAACTCTTCGAACTTCTCCTCATACTGGGACACCGTCATGTTGTTTTATTCCAGTCTAATAAACTCTACCTCCTTCATATGACGAATACTTTCAGGAAAGTACTTATCATTGAACAGTATCTGAAATCTTTCCTAAGAATTGTTGAATTCGGCTGGCTGGGTACGCTTCACAGATTCCCACCAGTAATCTACCTCACTAAGGAATATAAAGGTGGTGAATGGAACCTTCTGTTCTTCCGTGTATCCCAAGACATCGAATATCTTGGTAATTTGCTTGGCCCACGTTTTCGCCTTAATCAGATCCGGCTTTCCCCAGAATTCTGGTGGCCCCAACTCTTTAAACTGCTTGGCTGTGATAAACCGTGCGTTGCTATCATTTCCACCCGTATTTTGTACACGAGTCTCCCTTGTCTGATTTTGCATGAACTGCAAAAAGCTTCTAAACATCCCATCATTCATCGTTTGTTCGGTAGTGTTGATTACAGGAGGAATATTGCCTTCCTGTTGCATGTTCTCCTGGTTTATGGTTAAAGGTGTTTCCATTGTCTCATACACTCCATTGTTAACGTTCTCAGCTGCCATTCTTAAATACTGCCATAAAACAAGGGTTAATTTAACAAATTGACATATCACATAATATCCCTATATTATGACCGACCAATCAAATAAGCTTAGGTAGGACACACTAGCGAAGGATTTACTCATCTCTCCCCTCCTAGTTCCATTCCCCGATCTCCGCCAGATACCATATCCCTAAGCTCTGATACCAACTGTGACGCCCCAAAAATAGGTATACATCACCCATTCTGAGTCGTCAAATACATGGTACAGAAACAAATACACCTTCATTAATACAATTGTCGTGCAAAATACGACAACACATATATTGAGAGTTTAAATACAAATATTGTCTAATAGACAGTATTAAAACTCAAAAAGAGTCCTCATTATAATTATTGATACACTATTTTACAAAAAGAGTGAGGACTGCTAAAACAACTTTCTAGAACCATCACTCCATATCCCGGCTAGTTCCTGCTATATTCTCACCTCCTGAGAAGAAAAATGGAACAAAAAGGAAAAGGTGAGCTCAACTAGCCTAGTAAAGAATATTATGACTAATATAATATACAACAAATTATCAATAGTCTTCAACAGGGAAAAATTCGATAGAATATAATAGACAACAAATTTTAGATCAACAACTGCAGCGGAAACAACAATTCATTAGAAGAGTTAAGTAGAGAATGAAATCTACTATGATCTATGAATTTAAAAGTCCATCATCAATATTTTATCCCTGTAACATCAATCAATAGACATCTTGAATCAAATATTCATTTTGCACTACAGGCCAAAGATATTCATTTGTATCACCCGTTGGTCATGTTCATTTCAACACCTGTTCATCTTTGCACTACGGGCCAAATATATTCATCAGTTAATCCTTTATCTTTTCACTACAGGCCAAAGATATTCAGTAATATCATCATTTAGGACTTAGGAAGATGAAAAATATCTTAAAGAAAACGAATCTAGTGAGACAAAAGAACAAATATTAGGGATTCGTACTACAGTTTATCTAAGTTCAAAAATACTCCATAATAACCAATTATGGAGCAGAATTCAAAAATAAAGATCAAAATATAGATACAATCAAAGATAGTAACCATAATAGACATCTTAGACAAAGAAGAGAAAATTTTATTTTTCTGTGAATAGTGTTGTATTCGTGAATAGTGCCGTATACGTGAATAGTAATCCCGACACAAAAAGGTAGAAATTCCATAATAAAATTCATATCAATATTTTGGCATAATGATATTGAAGAAGATAATATCATTTACGAAGAAAATAACATCCCTTAACTCAAAATAACAGTATTTCTGATCGGAATATCGAATGTAAAGCCTAAAGAAACTTGCACTGAATAGCAACTCTCAAAGTATCTAAATACTCACAAAATACGGTCAATAATATAGAGAGAGAGAGAAAAAAAAAAAACTTATTTCTGGTGTGATTTTCAATTTTAACTAAGCACACCCTATTTATAGGAAAATGCTGGAACGCCAAAGGAGACTAAAATAATAAAATAATATTATTTCTTTTCTTTTCTTCTACGCACCAACCATTTGAATCATCCGACATGCCATCTTGGAAAACATATTTGCAGCCCACATGTTTTCAAGCAAAAGTAGGTCCCACATAATTTTAATAAAAAATATTTAATTTTTGAAACGTCAATAATTCATAATAAATAGCTCTTTTATCAGAAAAATTCAAATCTCATGTGCTTACCATAGGAAATTTAATTCTCTACAACTTTGTAGAAGAAAGTTTTTCCAAATTCCAAACAGAAAATGTCTGAAATTCACATACGGATGATTTTCAGCACCTCTATTCCGCCAAAAATACTGATAAAACACATCAGCATTAATTCCTTCATTTATATCCACATAAAATAAATATATCTATCATTTATATCCACATAAAATAATTATTTCCTTATCATATAAATCAATAATTAATTATTCATAAATAATATTACAGAATCACAATTATGACAACCAGGTCGTTCCCAAGAAAGAGGGGGCTTTCCGATAAGGATTTCTCCTTACTGATACGCAATTAGGTGACCAAACCTCTCCTTAGACAGAACTTTCTTAGACATTGCCAATAATGCTATTTAATAATATTATTCAAATAATATAAATTATTGATCTGATAATGGGAAATACTGTGCAGTAACAATTATTGAAACAACAATAATATAAAATATCAACGCATCAATTATTGAACCAATAAAATAAAATATTTGAACAGTAATTACTGTAATAATTATTGAGTAGTGCCTTCTTACGTAAGAATCAATAATTCAAAAATAATGTACAATACCGTGTGCTACTGTGCAACCACGCGTATTACTGTATTTTAACCACCAGGTAATCTAACAGTGTTAACGGTAATAATTACGTCGTTATTTATAAAAACTCAAACTTGTCGTTTTCTTCATCCGATCGTTTTCCGTTATGGGGCCCACAAATGGCTACGCCATCATACGAATATTCTCCGACAGCAAGAATATTCCACGACCAAACGAATATTCCCCGACAAAATAAATATTTTATAACCACTTGCTTATTTTGTAAAATTTGCACATTTCACCCATAAACAAAGCATTATATCAAATTAACACCTTATTATTCAAGATAATAATTAGAGAAAATTCAATTTTATTTATAATAAGTTGGGGTCTTACAGGGTTACCTCCCCTTTTATAGTGTTGCACGGAGGAAAAAAAATAGTGTGCCTTACTTTGCCAAACCTTTCTTCTCTGCCTAATTTTTTCTAACTTCTTCTCAACTACGCCTAACTTTCTTTCTTTCTTTCTTTCTTTCTTTCTTTGCCTAACCTTCATTTCTTATTGGTTGAGGGTCCATATTTTGGAAGAAAAGAATTGCAAGAGAATTGAAAAGGAGACGTACACGAAATGGTTTTGGAAAAGGAATTCAAACCAAAATGATAACATTCACTCCACCTATATTCAAATGCTAAAAATTATTTATTATAATAATAATATTACCATTTAATTATAAAAATTTATATTATTATATTATCACATTATACTATTATAATGTAATATTATAATAATATATTTAAATAAATATTTTATCGAAGAAGATAATTGTGATTCCATAGAAAAATATGACAAACTTTCAACAAATGTTTCATGCTAAAATTCCTCCATTTATATTAAAATTGATCACATATTTATTTGTTATATTTATCCATAATTTTTATTCATCGATTATTTTCAACTCTTCAATCCTTCAATAATTATTCCTAATTAATTTTATAGATTCACAATACTTACAAATAGATCGTTTCCAAAAAAAGAGGGGGCTTTTAGATAAGAATTTCTCCTTACTGGTGCGTAATTAAATAACCTAACTCCTTTTCTCGACAGAACTTTCTAGACCTTATCAATAAAGCTATCTAGTAATATCATTTCAATAATATGGGTGACAATTATTGATTTAATAATGAGAAATACTATTCAGTTGTTACTGTAACAATTATTGAGTCAATAATATAAAATACTATTCAATTATCACTGTAGCAATTATTTCATCAATAATATGAAAGATTGTGTAATTTTTACTGTAACAATTATTGAGTCAAACACTGAGTGATTTTTTACGTAAACATCAATAGTCAGAGATATTGTGCACTACCGTGTGCTTACCGTGCAATACCGCGTACCACTGTGAAACAACGCGTATTACTGTACTTTTATCACCGGGTATTTCAATAGTTTAAAGGTAAAAGTTTTGCCGTTATTTTTATAAAAAGGTTATTTTTGTTGCTTTCTATATCCAACAGTTATTCTGTTATGTGGGGTCCACCAATGATTGCGACATCGTACGAATATTCTCCGATAAAAAGAATATTCTCCGACCAAACGAATATTCTCCGACACAACGAATATTTTATGATAACTTGCTTATTTTGTAAAATTTGTACATCTCACCATTAACTTTAACCTTTTATCAATTTATCCATTTACTGAATAGAATAATAATTATAATAAAATTTGAATACTTTCATTTCGTAAAATTCGGGGTCTTACATAGGATATATTGGAGAAACAACTAAATTAAAAGATAAAGGACTATATCATGTTAAAATCAAAGAAAAGAAAAGTCATATATCTCCTTTCACCAAATGTTCTTACTGTAACAAAAACTATCATTCCTTTTACATGTGCAATGCTAGAAATGGAAACTATAAAAGAAAAATGATTTGAGTTCCCAAAGGGACATACACAGCACCTACTATTACAAGAAAAAAATTTCATAAACAGTATTATCATACATCTCATAATTCTGTTGTAAGACCCCAATTTTCATAAATAAAGATTAATTTTTTCTCAAAATATATTTTTGAATATTATGGTGTGGATTTGATATAATGTTATAGTTGTGGGTAATATTTATAAATTTTGCAAAGTATGCAAGTTGTTATAAAATATTCGATTGGTCGCGGAATATTCGTTTTATCAGGGAATATTCATACAACGACGCAATCATTGGTGAACCCCACAACGAAATTATTGTAGGAACGAGAAAACGACAGGAATATCTTTTTATAAAAATAACGGCGAAAGTTTTACCGTTAACTATTGAAATACCCGGTGATAAAAGTACAGTAATACGCGTGGTTGCATTGCAGCACACAGTATTGATTATTGATGCTTGCGTGAAAAGTCACTCAGTTATATTCAATTATTGCTACAGTAATTATTGCATAATATCTCACGTTATTTGATTCAATTATTGTCAATATTTTATATATTATTAAATCAATAATTGAGACGACAAAGTTATTCATATTATTATTTGCAATATTGACGATGTCTAGAAAGTTCTATCGAGGAAGGGTTTGGTCACCTAATTGCTCGCCAATAGGGAGAAATTCTTATTGAAAAGCCCCCTCTTTCCTGGGAACGATCTGATTGTTAAATATTGCGAATTATATAAATGATGATAAATGTTGTTAAAAATATTGAGGAGATTTTTATGAAGTATTTGTTGTATGTTTAGCTTATTATTTGGACCCCCACTTACCCATTTTTTAAAATAAACAGTAGAATGTTATTCGGTATATTTTTATATAATAAAGGTGGGACCACATGTGGGGCCCACTTGTGGAAGAAATAATTTTGAAAATGGGGGGGGAAGAGTATATGTAAAGGGGAGAGAATATATATATATAAGTATGATGTGTGTGAGTATTTATATATATATATATATATATATATATATATATATATATATATATATATATATATATATATATATATATATATATATTATGTGAATGGAAATTGGTGGAAAAGTGGAAATGGTGGAATGGAGTATTAGTATTATATATTAAATAATGTGTGTGATAAACACGTGGGTGATAATTGCGACGCCCTCAAATTTCGACCGCCACTTGATCACTCGAATTCGGTTCATCACGTTCTCATGGTAATACCATAATAACTAAAATCATACAATCACAACGAAAGATCTAATTTAGAATAATATACAATAATTTATTATAATTATTCTCCTAAGTCTCGCAACCTACAGTACTTAATAGATTACATAATAATATCGAATAAAGACTTATTACATAATTCTACTTAGGTTTAAACATAGTCTGGTAATAGTCTTAATACAACATAATAGATTTAAACATACAAGGGACAAGCTAGTCGGTAGCTATACCCTTGCCCTTGTCTTTCCCAGAGACACCTCCATGTTCCGCCTTAACTGAAAGGTTTTAAATAAGCAAGAATGAGCACAAATTGAACAGCAAGTAATATGCAACATAGGTAAGGAGTTTTATAACACAAGTTTGAAATATCAAAGTATCATTTATAAGATAGTTCAGAGTTTCAGAATAATATCATGAATAATGAATATCAACAATTCTTAGAATAAGAATAATAATTCAATATATATCAACAGATATATATATGAATTCAAAGACTGTCAAGGTATCCGACTGGATAAACAATTTATGTTGAGCAATCATTAAGGACTATTGAACATCTACTAGAATTACCAATATGAAACTGATAATCCAAAAGAATCAAGTACTATAGATGATCAGTCTACAATATTTGACGGTATGCATAACCCCACAGTAATAATATACTCATGTGTTGGGGTTTCCAACAACATACAATCCCCTTACCATAAGGGTTGTTCAACTCAGTTTTTCAAGATTTTCGCACCAATCAATTGGTTTGGACAATTTTATAAACATGCACATATAGTCTAGCCGAATCAAATGGCATAGACACTTTCACAATATTCAAGAACAATACCAAGTTTAACATGAATAATAGTTTTCACAGTAGTTTTAGACATACTAGCTCAATTGAACGAATAAGTAGTATAACTTGCATTCAAGGATATAAGCTTGTAATAATCGTTGAATAAAGTAACATAAGAGTTAGAATACTTGCACAATGTAAGGTAGAGTTCGAATACTTGCTCAATATAGATTTGAGTAAGGTTAGAGAACTTGCTCAATAATAATTGGAGTAAGTTTAGGAAACTTTCCTTACGCGTAGTTTATCCACGTTAAGAAATCAACACTTTCGAATCCTATTTATAGCGTATTATACGTTCAAGATGTTCATTAACTAACATAGTCTTTAATTAAGCTTGACATGATACAATTAAGCACATATGGTACAAAATCAGTTTATATCATCACGAGTTCAACCCACGTATCATGGTTTGATATTATGCAAACATCATTTTGGTCTTATTCTTCAGAAGTTATGAACAACCTTTATTTCTATCACATGGCATGCTCCTTAACACATTACCTAGCATTTTGATCATATATTACAAGTAAAAGACATCGTATAGGCATGCTTCAAACATCAGACCAAAAATAGAACTCAATCATGACTGCTGCACGGCACAGTTGCGCCATGGCTATGTCTAGGACCGGCGCAGCTGCGCAGTCCTCTGGCCATGCCAAGACTCAGCTGATGCCCAGCTTGACCAAAACTCCCACATATGATATATATGTTATGTTAAAGGTCTTTTCATGCTCCTTAAGTCAATCTATGTTCCTCCTTTCATAATAAAATTCTAGTTTAAGTATTTCAATAATTTAAGGCTCTTCAAGGTCACGAAATCACAAGTCTAACATGCTAGCCTTCTAAGCATACAAGATAGTCACAAAACTTATATTAGGCATGCTTGTGAGTATTCATAATGCATATGTGCAATTAGCACCGCTATGGTTGAAAATAGGCTTTATTTATGCTTTTCTTGAAATGTGATACACAAGCATGGTATATATACGTTTATACTACAAGAGTAGGTCTAAGAGTAACATCACATGCTATCACAATTATCAGATTCCAACCCTCAAGGTATTATGCTAATAATCACGTTCAAAGCTTACTAGTAGATTTAGTATGCTCATGCTTTCTTGTTAATCGCATACACACAAGTTAAAGGTTTATTCATGCATTTCTGAGTCATGCAAAGTCAGAACATACATTAGGTAGAATTGTGCATGTTAGCTCACTAGGCTAAGCCTTGGATTGAAAACATCTCTAACACTAAGCCTAACAAGGTAGTTATGAACAACGAAACTACGTACACTCTAGCATGCTCATTTAGGTGTAAAGTCAGTCATGTATAGCTTACTAGGTTCAATTTGCAGAACATGATCTCTAACATAGCTTTTTTTCAAAATTAACGTCCAAATTTTCACATATACCATATGCTTTCATTAATCATGCTTCACATTAGGTCCATATATCTATATATACTCTTTATACATGCTTGCATGCTAGTATATGTCATAATAAGTGACTAACGCTCGGCAGATTTCAAAACAGAACCTAAAACAGAATTCAGAGGCTGTAAATACGGCGCGCAGTTGTGCTGTGCCTGGTTCAAACTAGGAACAGCTAGCTTCGGCAAGTGTTCATCTCAAACACAGAATTTACGCACGAAATCATTCCTAAACACTCATGTATCACTTGTAACATGCTTATATGATCATATAACATCTATATAACTCATACCCAACCTCATTAACATCTATTTTCATGAAATCAAGGAATTTAAAGTTCAATACTTACGAACTTTGCTAATCAAAAATTGAAAATGGAAAGCAAGGGATGAGATTATACCTCTACAAAATGAACGAACTTGCTACTAATTGGACTCCCAGTGTCCTAGAATGCTCTCACTCTACTACTTAGCAATTTATCAGGCAATTCAAGCAACACAAAAAATGTGAACTCAAGCTTAATTTATAAAGAAAGCATGGACTAGTCATTGGCTTTACATAATTTTGAAGCCCATGGTGCAATGGCAAGACACATAGGTCCATGAAGAGTAGTTTAACAACCCTTACCAGCCACTTAGCTTAGCAATGATCTCCTATGATTTAGCAACTAGAAAGTTTACGTAATATAGCTTCAAGTTACTGTTCATTGTATTTGGTGACACTTATTATTGGACAATAGAGAAAATCCCAGCATTCTTGATATCTAGGCTTGGTTTGGTCTACTTAATTTCCTACAATGAAATCTTAATGTATAATTGTTAACATATTAGAAATTTTAGGGATAAATTATACACTCACATCATATAGTTCATGTACATTAAATATACGCAATAAAATAATGCAGTCAGATATTATTGTCCGGGTAGTTCTATAATTATCTCTACCACTCATTTAATCATATTATAATCTTATTATATTAATAACTTATTTATTTATATTAAATAAATTTATTCCTTCCCTTGATCAATCATCACTTAATATAATATAGTTTCATAGATCTTAATATATAGTCACACTACACTATATAGTATGGTTGTATTATTGTTCACGTGCACATAACTATCAATATAATATTATTATATTAATAACTTACTTATTTATGTCAATTAACAATTTATTCACTTCCTTGATTAATTACCACTAATATTACTTAATCCATTTCTTATTGATGAAATTATGGATTTTCATAACCATTGATTGTCGATATAATTCTTATTATTTTTCTAGATATATTGCAAATAATAATAATCATATATTATTATTTAATTTACAAAGTAATCAATATTCTACCACAATTAATTAATATTAATTAATAGTTTAACAATTCCGTTATCGGACATAACATACTTTAATTCATGATTTATCAATGTCACACATATCACATAATTATTCCATCTAATTTTCAAAGTGAAACAAATTAGTTTTCTACAACTGCCTACTGGCGCAGCTGCGCCAGTTTGTACTGCTGGGACGGCGCAGTTGCCTCGTGCCCTGACAGTGCCAAGACTGGTTTAGCGTCAGCCCGTGCCAATTTTCATCGCTAAATCCGCTTTATATGACATGCAATGATGTCCACAAAACTGTTACTACAAGTCTACAAGCGTATTCATTAACTTATATGATATCACACGTTCAACACAATTATACTTCCTAATTCTCGTTTTAACTCGCTTAATGGATTTTCTCGTTTCACAATATGCCACACAAGGCATTTCACAATCCTCATTGACAAACCACACTTCTTAATACGCATTGATCTAATACGAATCAATTGCATTAACCAACTCATAAAACAATAACACTTATTTTCACATAAATAGTATTTTCATTAATATATTCATTTAATAATACGTGGAAATTCTCGGGTATTACAATAATAACATGTTGGTGGATGAAAAATATTGTCACGGGTGTTATATATATTATAAATGGTGTTATGGTTAAGTTGCTTGCTTGACCTAATGATATATGGAAACTAAAACTTTCCTCATTGCCATAAATGGCAGGTAATATATATATATATATATATATATATATATATATATATATATATATATATATATATATATACACACACACACTAGTAATTGCCCGTGCCTGAAAGCACGACATAACAAAAAATTAGATTAAAATTTGAAAAATACTATATTACCTAAAGACTCTTTGTAACTTAAAATAACTTACAATCAGACATAACAATTATCATAATTTATCATACAACCACAATAATTAATTTTTTTTAAAAAATAGATATCCAGAAAAATAAAAGCTTGTCTACAAAACTTAAAATCATCAATAATCATTATCATAATTTACCACACCACCACCACAATAATAATTATTATTGTTGTTGTTATTAGTATAATTATTATTATTATAATTACTATTATAATAAATATTATAATTATAATTATTATAATTGTTATTATTATTATTATTGCGATTATTATAATAATAATAATTATTAATAATAATAATATTATAATTATTATTATTACTTTATTACTATTATGATTATTATTACTATTATTATTATTATTATTATTATTATTATTATTATTATTATTATTATTATTATAATTATATTTATTATTATTATTATTATTAATATTATTATAATTATTATTATTGTTATTATTGTTATTATTAGTAGTATTATAATTATAATAATTATTATTATTATATATAATTATTATTATTTTGAATTGAAATTAGAATGAATCTGAACCGGACTTGTGTTTTCCCACCCAAATCAGTTAGAATGAATCTGAACCTTTATTACATTACTATTACTATTACTATTATTATAATAATAATTATTATTATTACTATAATTATTATTATTATTATTACTATTACTATTACTGTTATTATAATTATTATATTAATTATTTTAATTATAATTATTATTATTATATTATTATATTATTATTATATATTATATTATTATTATTATTATTATTATTATTATGTTTGTGTGTGTGTGAAGAAGAGAGGAGAGAGAAAGATTTTGTGTGTGAACATGAGAGAGAGTAGACTGTAGGGGTGAATTTGATTTAGGCGAAAAAAAATATGAGCCTTTAGATTAAATTGAAACAATTAAGTTATAATGAATCGGAACCGTCTTTGTACTTTGTCAAATTAAAGATTCAAAATGGGTTCTGTTTTATTATATAGATAGATATTATTATTATTATTATTATTATTATTATTATTATTATTATTATTATTATTATTATTATTATTTATTTATTTTTGTGTGTGTGAAGAAGAGAGGAGAGAGAAAGATTTTGTTTGTGAACATGAGAGAGAGTAGGTAGTGTAGGGGTGAATTTGATTTAGGTGGGAAAAAATATGAGCATTTAGATTAAGTTGAAAGAATTAAGTTATAATGAATCTGAACCGTCTTTGTACTTTGTAAAATTAAAAGATTCAAAATGAGTTCTATTTTATTATATATATATATATATATATATATATATATA
This sequence comes from Panax notoginseng, assembly GCA_016801055.1. Classification (NCBI taxonomy): domain Eukaryota; kingdom Viridiplantae; phylum Streptophyta; class Magnoliopsida; order Apiales; family Araliaceae; genus Panax; species Panax notoginseng. Next base: position 144,016,447 of record CM029020.1, read on the forward strand.
TATATATATATATATAAGTTTTGTTTTACTTGAATATTATATTCTTAATTTGAAAAAATGGGCGTCTGTGAAGTTGCAAGTTTCGACTCGTGAGTTTTGAAATGTTTCGTCCGTAAAATTTTTTACATAGTGCCCCTTCCATTTTTCTATAAATAGGATGCTTAGTTAGAATTGAAAATCACACTAGAATCAAAGAATTCTTCTTCTATAATATTGAGCGTATTTCTTTAGAGTTTTAAGAAGCTTTGAGCCTAGAATTTAGTGAAAGTTTTCTTCAAGAATATCCCCGCTATACCAGTTGGAATACTCTCCTTTTTAAGATAAGGGATATTATTTTTGTTCAGTATTCATATGAAATAATATTCTCTTCCATAGTCTGTAGTATGTAAGTAATATTATTTCGTTTTAGATTTCGAATTTTATACTCATTTTGTTAAAGTTTTTACTTCTATACTCCATGAAATTAGTAGAATATCCTTGATATTTGTACTTCATCCAGTATCTTTTCATGAAAATATTATTCTGAGCATTCTTGATAAGTTTTAACTTTTTCATGCCGAAGTAATGTTCACGAGATTACTATTCCCGAAGTACTATTGACGGGGTACTATTCACTCAGTTACTATTCACCAGAGGTACTATTCATGACAAAAATTAATTTCTTTTTGATCCAAATTATTTTTGATACAATATTATTCTTGAATTTTACTCCACAAAGCAGTATCATGTTGATAATTTGGACGATATTGAATTCTGGATAAATAAAATTATAAATCTTTAAAAAAATATCATTTGCTTTCCTTTAATTGAATTCTTATATCATTGTCATTATCCTTATGTTTATATTATGATGAAAGTCATCTGTGGCCCGTAGTGCATAGATGGACTTGGTATGATTATGACCATGGATTATTTGGTATAATCATGACCGTAATGTTACAAATAATATGGTAAGAGTCCTCATTGACCCGTAGTGCATTGATGGACAATTGTTGGCATGATCATAACCATTGGTGAAAACACGATTATCCTTGGCCCGTAGTGTATAGATAATTCGTGGTTGTGATACTAATGAATATCCTTGGTCCGTAATGCAGGGATGATTCGATGATGTGGATTATTTATTAAGCTGAGTCTCAACGATAAAATTGATGATAAACTTTTTAAATAATGGAAGATAGTAGATATCATGCTCTACTTGACTCTTCTAATGGATTGCTTGTTCCGCTATAGTTAAACTTGATGTTTATTATATTTTATTAGTTCAACATTGTTGAAGGCTAACAATAATTTATTCTGCATTATCTTAGTCATAATATTTCTTACTAGGCTAGTTGAGCTCACCCTTTGCTTTCATTGTTCTCTTCAGGAAATGAGAATATAACTGGGACTAGTCGGGGAACGGAGTGACGGTCCAGATGTTTGCATTAATAGTCCTCACTATTATGTGAAATAGTGTGATAATAAATATAATGAGGACTGATTTTGAGTTTGAATACTGTTTAGAAAATAATATTTGTATTAAAACTCACATCTTATGCTTTGTTGTATTCTACATGACACTTAACAGTTGTATAAATTAAGTTTGTATTTGTATTTTGTACCATGTATTTGGCGACTCAGAATGGGTGACGTATACCTATTTTGGGGGCGTCACATCTGTTACTCATAGAATGTTTATTTCTACCAAAACTGATTATCCTATGCCAAGTTTTGTAAAGGAAACTACAAATGTTCCTTATACAAAATGAAAAACTTACCCAAACGACCCTTCATATTAAAGGGTACCAATTTGTAAAATTAGTACATATATTGCATGTATGTCTTGCAGTTGATCTGAATAAAAGCAAATGGTATCTCGATAGCGGTTGTTCAAGACATATGACTGGTGACAAATCAAAATTAAAAAATCTGCAAGCTATAGACTTTGGTGAAGTAACTTTCGGAGATAACAATAAAGGTAAAATAATTAGAATTAGAAGTGTTGGTAATAACCACATAAGTATCTCTAACGTTCAGTTAGTCACAAGACTCAGGTATAATCTTCTATCTATTAGTGAACTATGTGATAATAGTTTTAAAATATCATTTAGTACACATAATTGCTCTATATTTGATCAAACTGGTAAATTAATTTTAGTATGTCCTAGATATCAAAATGTGTATACATGTGACTTAGATACATATTCTCATCTAGATAACATTGGGCAAAACTAATAAAATACCCACTGTAGTACGTTGGAAGGTTTTACTAATTACACAATTAAACTTTTAATTTTTCAAATTACCTAACTAAACTAATTAATATTTTGAAATTAGGTCATTCTGTTAAAAAAAATCGGACGTTAATTTTTATCTACAAAACTAATGAATTACCCACTGTAGTTGTAACGTTTTACTGATTACACCATTGAACTTTTAATTTTTCAAATTACCTAATTAAACTAATTAAAAAATATTATTTTAAAAATTTTAAAATTAATTATTATTTTCAGTAAAAAATATTAGAAACTTTAATTTTTTCCACAAAATGAGTAAAGTTTCATAAAATATAGATTTTAAAAAATAAAAGTTTTATGAAATCTTACTGATTTAAAAAAATTCTATTTTTTTCTTTTGAAAATAAAATTTATTTTTTTGAATCTATATTTTATAAAGTTTTACTCATTTTTTTAAAACATGAAAAATTTTCCAAATTTTTTCTTGAAAATAACATTTATTTGTAAAAATTATTAATTTCTTTTTTTGAAAAAATTGAATCAGTTTTTTTATCTTTTACAGTTTTTTATTTTAATTTCTATTTTTAGTTTTTATTTTTAAAATTTCTAATATTAAGAATGAGTTATTCTGTTAAAAAATTAAGTAGACATTAATTTAATTTAAAATCACTTTAATTTTTTGAATTTATATTTTATGAAACTTTAATCATTTTATGGGGAAAAAAGTTTCTAATATTTTTTACTTAAAATAATAATTATTTTTAAAAAATATTTAAAATAATCATTTTTAATTAGTTCGATGGGGTAATTTGAAAAATTAAAAGTTCAATGGTGTAATCAGTAAAATGTGTCAACTACAGTGGGAAATTCATTAGTTTTGTAGATAAAAAATTAACGTCAGTTTATTTTTTTAACGGAATGACCCAATTTCAAAATAATAATTAGTTTAGTGGGGTAATTTAAAATTTTGAAATTTTAATGGTGTAATCAGGAAAACCTGCCAACTACAGTGGGTATTTCATTAGTTTTGCCATAACATCTGTCGTGTGTCTGCAAATGAGGATCCTTGGCTTTGGCATCGTAGACTAGGACACATCAACATGAAACTTATAAATAACATTTCTTCTATTAAACACGTTCGTGGTCTCCTAAAATTAAAATTCTTAAAAGATCACATTTGTGAACTGGGAAAGCAAATTCATGCATCACATAAACCTAAACTTACTGTGTCAACTTCTATACCCTTGGAACTTTTACATATGGACCTTGTTGGACCAATTCCTAAACATAGCATGGGTGGTGTTGTATACATTCTAGTTTTGGTTGATAATATTATTCACGATTTACATAGGTTGATTTTCTTAAATTTAAAAATGAAGCTATTAACTCTTTTTCTGCCTTATGCAAGAAAATTCAGAATCAACAGGGAAGTTATATTGTCTATATTCGATCTGATCACAGAAGAGAATTTGACAATTCTGATTTTATTATGTTCTGTGATGAGAATGGTATAAGTCATAACTTCTCTGTCCCTTATACACCACAGTCAAATGGTGTAGTTCAAAGAAAAAATCGAACTTTGCAAGAAATGGATACTACCATGTTAAATGAATACCGTCTTCCAAAATATTTTTGGAATAAAGTTATGGCAACATCATGTTACATTTTAAACACAGTTTTATTAAGACATATTTTGCTCAAAACTCCCTATGAGCTTTATTACAAAAGAACTCCAAAAATAAACTATTTCCGTGTTTTTGGGAGCAAATATTTTATTCTAAATACCAAAGGACATTTATTGAAATTTGATCCCAAATCTTATGAAGGAATATTTGTTGGATACTCTTTTAATAGTAAAGCATACAGAGTTTTTAACAAAAGAAGTCTAGTTGTGGAAGAGTCCATGATTTTCCCAAAGAGTCTCATATTATTAAAAATCATTCTATAGAAAAGGTAATTGGTAATATTGATAAAGGAGTTATCACTAGATCACAAGCACATAATTTAGCTGTGACACCCCCAAATTTGGGTACTCTATTCCCACAGGATATGGTGTTCAGTGTTGTCCAAACATTCATTTCTAACTACCCAAATTAAATAAAACTTAAGCAATAAATCTTCCATTAAAGGGTTACATAACTTAAACCAATAAATTCCCAGGTCATCTAACCTTAAAACATTCATCAAATGCAGAAAAACAATTAATTACATCTCATAATTGAAACTAAGTCTAAAAAACATCATCGATGAAAAGATAAAATAAACCTTGCTTGAATAAAATGGTAAGCTAAGGTTACAATTTCCAACAAGGAAACAAGATCAAAAACTTTGCTCAACAGATTTTAAGAACTTGCTTAACATAAAAGTAAGTTTCGAAAAACTTGCTCAAATAAAATTAGGGTTAGAGAACTTGCTCAATGTAAAGATGTAAGGTTTAGAAACTTGCCTTGCGTGTAAGCTAAACTGTTATAATTCACGTTCTCAAATATCCTATACACATGTCATCATGACATAATTAGTTACCACATGATCATGGTACATAACTGAATATCTATTTCATTTACACCTCTGAGTCTTAGGTTTAACCACATGATTAAAACATACTTTTAATGTATTAACACCAATTTCAATTATCACATAACTCACTAATTACTAATAATAACTTTCATATTTGGTATTATAACAACACCACAATATGATTAATCACATTTATAGTCATATGATCACACTATATTAAAAATTATAGAATTGTTTACTAAAAATCAAATTTATGGGCAAAACTGCAAATTCTGGGCCAAACTACAAACTGGCGCTGCAGCGCCTCAGTTTGCACTGAGGACCGGCGCTACAGCGCTGGTCTGGCACTGCCGCACTCAACATATACCTTGAACTAGCACTGCCACATTGTGTCGGTGCTGCAGCGCTGGAACTGTGCTCTGGGCCGGCGCTGCAGCGCGTCGGCACAGTTCCAGGCAGTTCCAGTTCGCGAAGAACACAAAACAAAGCTAAATAGGCCTAAAAACTCTTTTTTAACAACCAATTTAGCACATATAAAACACATAAACTTCATAGAAACATAAATTAATGTTTCTAACCATATAAACAACGTAAACAATAAATTAAAACCTCTAAATTTTCATTATTTTTGCAATTTCTTCACTTTTTGACATTCTTAGCAAAATTAATTACTGTGAATTCATTTTTCAACTAAAACGGTCCATTTAAATCACTTTGTTTTCGTTTCTTCATGTATTTTCACAATCAAAAACCAATTTACACATTATAACATGAATTAAACATAAATTTTGGTTCTAAAATAAGCCATATATATATATATATATATATATATATATATATATATATATATATATATATATATATATATATATCATTGTAAACTTACTGTAATATGATTTTCTCCATATTAAAACATACTTCATGGGTTAAATTACTCTAATCATATAATGCAATTTATATATACAAATTAACTTACACAAACCATATAATCAACAATTAATCATCATATAAATTCTACAAAGAACTTCTCATACAAAAAGAAAATCAAAACTTTAGAAGATAGGATTATACCTTTAATTGTATGCTTAGGTTAGCTAGGAGAGAAATTAACCTCACATCCATCCTTGTCTCTCAAAATCACAAAACTTTTCTTCTTTCTTCCCTCTTTTCTCTCTTTTCTCTTTGTGTTTTCTCTTCTCTGTTCTTTCTTTAGTATTAGGCTTAAACTGATATAACTTAACGTGAAAAAAACAGACGTAAAATAAAAAAAAGCTGACATATAATAATAACCATACTAAATACATATAAATTACATTTTTTTTTAAATTCAAAAGCCACTAAGGCTTGTTTAGAAAACTAATTTAAAATTAAAGAATTAAAATCCTTAAGCCTTATTTAGCAAAACTGATTTAAAACTCTTTTAATTCATTTTAATAACCCATTTATTATATAGTTTATTATCATACTTTATTTAATTAAATTCTCATATTTAAATTTAATTAAATTAAAACTAACAACAACTTATTAAATCAAAATACCACATTATCAAATTGCCACAAAATTATAATTTTCATTATAATTTTATTTAATAACTTAGTACATCACTTGAATTACTAAATAAATTAAAACCATATTATAACCATTCATTTAATCCTTATCAACTCTCTAATTTAATTATTAAATTAAATTAGAATATTAATTCATCACTCTTTAATTTAATTAACTTCAACATAAAAATTACTGAATATCAACTTAATTAACATATTACACTTAATAAAGTTAATTCCTCACAACTCATGAATTATTTATTTAACTAACAAATAATTAAATTAAACAAATATTTAATTAAGAATAAACACATCCATTAAAATATTTATTTAATTCAATAAATATTTGAAATTACATATATTTTGGATTGTTACATCCTTCCCTCCTTACAAGGATTCTGTTCCCAGAATCACAACTCAAATAATTCATTCTTCGTATTCTTCCCTCCTTACAAGGATTATGTCCCCAGAATTGAAGACAAGGATCAAACAAAAACTAAGGATAGTTTTTCATCATCTTGTCTTCGAGTTCCCACGTAGCTTCCTCGACATTGTGGTTCCTCCATATCACTTTATTCCTGAGCACTTGCTCTTTCTTGTCAACTATCTGGATAGAAAATTTCCTCATAAGATAAATCTTTATCAAACTATAGCCGT